>OW584242.1:24070157-24483883 GCA_939192795.1 Bombylius discolor
CAACATTAAAAAACAATAAAAGAAGAAATGTAAAATACGAATTTCAAACTCACGTCACAACACAACCCTAAACTTCGATTTCATATGATATTTTGACACTAGAAACAGCTGGTAAATTGAAACTGATGAAAGATGAAATAATATTATTTTTCGCTGTTTTACGGGAACTGAAGAACTGATAAATTTCATATTTTTCACTTCCTCACTGAGTAAATACGTTTTTTTTTTGGTACACACTTCTTCTATTCGACAATAGATGTCGCTTCGAAAAATCTCGGTTCTCCAGTGAAGAAACTGTTATTATGATATAAGAATATTTAAAACAAAGAAGTGTTTTGTCGATTGTGTAACTGAACCCTTTTATTAATTTGAGACGTTCCATTTGTCAAATTTGTTCTTACTTAAAGAAGACGAAGACAAACTGAGACCAAATATGGTTGAACTGAGAATTATCAGATACTTAAAACAAATGTAACACAGCTAGTATGTGTTTATAATAATTTTTTTTTACTTTATTGGAAAAAATTATTGATGTTTTTTTTCTTTTTACATGAATTTTAAAGGAACAAATTAAAAATAAACAATACTTAATAGAAATGTGAAACAAAAATGGAACTGCAAAATCGAAATCGCTATCGTTTCTTATAGTTCATCATTGATGAACCAAAATTTTTCATAACGACCTCTATTGTCGAATAAATAAAGTGAGTCCCAAAAAATCTTGTGTACTCAGTGAGGAGGTGAGAAATAATAGAATAATCAGTTCATCGGGTCCAGAAAAACACCACTAATATGATACCATTGAGCCTGTACACATTAGGTTGTTCTAGCAACGACGCAAACCGGTTATAAACCTGTTTTTACAATTGCTCAAACTACATCTGAAGGTGGCACGACCAGTTGTAACGACTAACGAGAGTATGAGTGTATTACAACCTTGAAGCTAAAATTATTTTAAATGATTCTTATTATACCAAGTTTGAAAAAAATTATACCATTATTTTTTCAACCAGCGCAAAATAACTGGTTTAACCACCTAATGTGCAAACAGTGTTTTACCATTGCCAAATGCCATGCCATGTACGGATGACAGTTTCTTCATTTAACTAAACTTTTGTTTCTTACTACTATAATAATTAATCTAATTGTTCCAAAATTGGAAGAAATTTGTTTAAATCATTTGTAACTATAGCAATAGCAAGTATCAGTGATTTACTGTAATGTGTACTACCTAGTACGTGCTAATTTTTACATTAATTTTTGTTCAATCAAATTATTGGTTACGTATAATGTTTTCTACGGGGAAAAGGGAGAAGTATAACATCTTTAATTCTCTTGCTGTAGTGCCATTGTTATTAAATGGAAAATCGGTCTTAATTGATCTTTATAATGAAACTTCGGTTTTAGGTTACATAAAAAGCATCGACGGTTACATGAATATGATGTTAGAAAAAAGTGTCTTTATTGATCAAAAAGGTAGTCAACATGAGTTTGATACATTTATGATAACATCTAGAAGTTTAAGGCAAATCCATATACCGAATGATATCAACATAAATATAGTCTTAGCAGAATTTCTTAATCATCTTACTACAAAAAGAAATATAGTAAAATATAAGTCAAGGAAACATTCTTTCAAAAAAAAAAAACATTGAAAAATCACAAGAAAATTATAAAAGAAATGTATACATAGACGTGAAAACAGTGACACAAACATAAATAACTTCCCATAAAACCAATAAAATTTTTTATAAAACATTTTTTAAATAACAGAACTCTTTTACTTTCTTGCGGATGTGTGGATTATTAGTATTGGCGTTAATTCACTAGCTCAGTTCCAATAAAACATAGCCAATGTTTTGTGCTCTGGACATTTTTGACTACCAAGGGGCCTGTTTTTGTAAATTTTTTTATAAAGTAAAATTACAAAACGACAAACAAAAGCAACGAAAAATGGTGTTTAATATACACGTAACATCACTGTTTCATACTAAAAAAAATGTTATTAATAATCCATGGCCATTTATTGATAATTTATGTGTAAATATTCACTAATTACCGAGATTTATGTTTATGAACTCAAATCAATATATTAATCTTTTGATCATTTGATGGTTATTCAAGTTTTTATCATTTTTTTAGTAACAACAATACATGTATTTTTGAAAAAATATTAAAATTTCAATATTGATCGTATGAATAGAACTAGAAAAACAAATAATGTAGCAATGAGGTATGTATGTAATGTATAGACACATGTAAATAATTTGTATCTTCTAATCCAGATAAAAAGCTCTGTAACATTACTGTTTTACAGTGAATAGCTTATGTAAAGAATTTATTTTTAACTAGTATTACCCAAGTGAAAATATGCAAGTAACACAATAAATTCAACTGTGTAATAATTAGGGTTGGACCTAAGTACTCGAGTAGTACTTGGTATCGACTATCGAGTACTTTCACTCAGTACTTTGTTACAATAATAAAATTTTAGTGTCAGTATCCTACCTCAAGATTTTTTTTTGTTTTTGACAGAGAAATTTATATTTATCTCTTACGAATTCATAGTGCTATTGTATTGGAAAATTTTTTTTTATTGTTAATGAAAAGCAAGAAAACATTTGTAAAATATATCAATGGGAAACATTTATTATTATTAAAATTTATAATCTTTTTGTTGTTAAGGATCGAATGAAATTTTCTTTCTCTAAATAAATGAGAAAAGATTTAGGAAAGTAACAAATAAACGACAGAAAATGCACATGAAATACTTTTTTATTTGGATTTGAGAGGTTCCGTGGGGGGTATGGTGGATTGGAAGGATTTCGTGGGGGACTCCTGACCACCAACAACCTGAAAATCCTGGTGGTCCCTTTTTGATTTTTTTTTCATCATCGGATTTCTTTCTTTTGGTCCATTTTTTTATTTTTCTCTTTTTCTCTTTTCTTTTGGTACAAATTAAACATAGTCATAGTCATAGGACTATGTTGCAATAGTGATCCAAGAACCTACGCCTGACTGAAGCGGCTGGATTTAAAGTAGACCGGTGTGGACTCGATAGGAAATCACTGGTTAATAAGTTAAAGATGTATCTCCGGAGTAACCATTTTTTTTTTCAAACAAAACTTCATTATTGTAATACATGGCGCCCAACGAAATTGCAACTTTTCATCTTCTGAGTTCTGCCTAAATTTATTTCGCTCATATGTTCCTCCACCTTGTAGTGTTGTAACATATGGCGCCCAACGATGGTACTGTTCTGACTTAAATTAACCCCCCTATTCTACATAAGAGACTAAGAGCCTCTTAGCCTCTTAAGTGCAATTAGCAGACATTTAGCAGAAATAGCTATTCTGCGTAAGAGGTAATAAACGTCAGCAATCAGCTGATCTCTTAAAGTTTGTGGTGAGTTTAGATTGGCGAGGTCCTCTTATTTTGTTGTAATCGGGTGGAAGTGAAAGTTTTTAATTTTAAAATAATAATATAAAATAAAAATAGTAATAAAATAAAAATAGTAATATAAAATAAAAATAATATAAAAATAATAAAATAATAATAAAATAATAAATAAAATGGGAGAACTACTACATATTATTTTAAAAATTTTACTTTGAGTTAATTATAGGTACTCTATATTCTTATGAAGAACAGTTTTTACTGCATTCAAAAAGGTTTCACTTGGTTTTTGAAAAGTTTTTAATGAACTTTAAACGGCACCTTAAAAATAAATTCACATAAAATATGCGTATTTTCTATATTTTAAATGCAAAAAATAAAATAAACTCACCAAAATTTTCCCTTGTTATTAATAATAATTAATATATTTTCACTTTTCTGTACAACTGACACTTCAATTTAAATTCAAACGAATGTGAAATGATAATCAGCTGATTTTGGTGAATTCAAAACCGGTTAGTCGCTTACGCATTATTATCACCACACATATGCTATATAGAATACCAATTTCTGCTAACAAATCTCTTATGATAAAAAGTTTAGAGAAGTAAGAGAAATAAGAGACTCTTATCAAGAATAGGGGGGTAAATTTTTGTTTATAAATTCAGTTTACCTCCTCGGTAACATGTAGAATTTCAAGATTGATGTTAACATCATTCTTGAAATTCTCTCCATTCCACGCGTCCTCCCCGTTCATCAATCACCTGGGTTCCACGTTTTAAATGTAAAATGAGTTTCACATGTGTGAAATTTTAAGTTTTTTTCTACCATGAGAATTGATTTCGTTCGTAACACAAGCGTTTCTATGTAATTTCTACCATCACTTACGAAGTCGTTGATATTAACGAACGAACACCTTACTATAAGAAACGATAACGAAAAACAAATGCAATTTTCGTAATTTTCACGTCTACTCATTTGACGTCGTTGTTTTGTTTATATGGTAGTTTGGTATTTGTTAGTTTGGCTTGGTGTATTATTTAAGTGATTCTTTCATAGTTATAATAAAAAATTGAAAAACAATGTAAGTAAAATTTTATTTAAATGTTTGCACATAGTAGCTGTCCTCCATTTGTCGTATCTTATATTTCTCAGTTTCTCAGTCAGATGTACGTTTCATTTGTGAGTTTGGATTCTATTCGTCGACAGCTGTCAGGTTTGTTAAATAGAATGAATTGAGCCAGAAAAATTTATTTTCTCAGTTGCCTCACTTAAGGTTATGTAGAAAAAGAAAACGAAAATTATGAAATCTGTTGATAGAATATACGCACAGTATACTAAGAAACTCAATAGTCGTGTTTTTCTGCAGGTGATGAATTTATTTCTCATCACTTCAGTTTTGCTCAGATCACTTATCTTCTTGTTGAAAATAGCTTCACTTTCAGTGCCCAGTACAACATGACAAAAAAATAAATTACATACTTGAACAAATATCACTAATGAAAACCCAACATTAAAAAACAATAAAAGAAGAAATGTAAAATACGAATTTCAAACTCACGTCACAACACAACCCTAAACTTCGATTTCATATGATATTTTGACACTAGAAACAGCTGGTAAATTGAAACTGATGAAAGATGAAATAATATTATTTTTCGCTGTTTTACGGGAACTGAAGAACTGATAAATTTCATATTTTTCACTTCCTCACTGAGTAAATACGTTTTTTTTTTGGTACACACTTCTTCTATTCGACAATAGATGTCGCTTCGAAAAATCTCGGTTCTCCAGTGAAGAAACTGTTATTATGATATAAGAATATTTAAAACAAAGAAGTGTTTTGTCGATTGTGTAACTGAACCCTTTTATTAATTTGAGACGTTCCATTTGTCAAATTTGTTCTTACTTAAAGAAGACGAAGACAAACTGAGACCAAATATGGTTGAACTGAGAATTATCAGATACTTAAAACAAATGTAACACAGCTAGTATGTGTTTATAATAATTTTTTTTTACTTTATTGGAAAAAATTATTGATGTTTTTTTTCTTTTTACATGAATTTTAAAGGAACAAATTAAAAATAAACAATACTTAATAGAAATGTGAAACAAAAATGGAACTGCAAAATCGAAATCGCTATCGTTTCTTATAGTTCATCATTGATGAACCAAAATTTTTCATAACGACCTCTATTGTCGAATAAATAAAGTGAGTCCCAAAAAATCTTGTGTACTCAGTGAGGAGGTGAGAAATAATAGAATAATCAGTTCATCGGGTCCAGAAAAACACCACTAATATGATACCATTGAGCCTGTACACATTAGGTTGTTCTAGCAACGACGCAAACCGGTTATAAACCTGTTTTTACAATTGCTCAAACTACATCTGAAGGTGGCACGACCAGTTGTAACGACTAACGAGAGTATGAGTGTATTACAACCTTGAAGCTAAAATTATTTTAAATGATTCTTATTATACCAAGTTTGAAAAAAATTATACCATTATTTTTTCAACCAGCGCAAAATAACTGGTTTAACCACCTAATGTGCAAACAGTGTTTTACCATTGCCAAATGCCATGCCATGTACGGATGACAGTTTCTTCATTTAACTAAACTTTTGTTTCTTACTACTATAATAATTAATCTAATTGTTCCAAAATTGGAAGAAATTTGTTTAAATCATTTGTAACTATAGCAATAGCAAGTATCAGTGATTTACTGTAATGTGTACTACCTAGTACGTGCTAATTTTTACATTAATTTTTGTTCAATCAAATTATTGGTTACGTATAATGTTTTCTACGGGGAAAAGGGAGAAGTATAACATCTTTAATTCTCTTGCTGTAGTGCCATTGTTATTAAATGGAAAATCGGTCTTAATTGATCTTTATAATGAAACTTCGGTTTTAGGTTACATAAAAAGCATCGACGGTTACATGAATATGATGTTAGAAAAAAGTGTCTTTATTGATCAAAAAGGTAGTCAACATGAGTTTGATACATTTATGATAACATCTAGAAGTTTAAGGCAAATCCATATACCGAATGATATCAACATAAATATAGTCTTAGCAGAATTTCTTAATCATCTTACTACAAAAAGAAATATAGTAAAATATAAGTCAAGGAAACATTCTTTCAAAAAAAAAAAACATTGAAAAATCACAAGAAAATTATAAAAGAAATGTATACATAGACGTGAAAACAGTGACACAAACATAAATAACTTCCCATAAAACCAATAAAATTTTTTATAAAACATTTTTTAAATAACAGAACTCTTTTACTTTCTTGCGGATGTGTGGATTATTAGTATTGGCGTTAATTCACTAGCTCAGTTCCAATAAAACATAGCCAATGTTTTGTGCTCTGGACATTTTTGACTACCAAGGGGCCTGTTTTTGTAAATTTTTTTATAAAGTAAAATTACAAAACGACAAAAAAAAGCAACGAAAAATGGTGTTTAATATACACGTAACATCACTGTTTCATACTAAAAAAAATGTTATTAATAATCCATGGCCATTTATTGATAATTTATGTGTAAATATTCACTAATTACCGAGATTTATGTTTATGAACTCAAATCAATATATTAATCTTTTGATCATTTGATGGTTATTCAAGTTTTTATCATTTTTTTAGTAACAACAATACATGTATTTTTGAAAAAATATTAAAATTTCAATATTGATCGTATGAATAGAACTAGAAAAACAAATAATGTAGCAATGAGGTATGTATGTAATGTATAGACACATGTAAATAATTTGTACCTTCTAATCCAGATAAAAAGCTCTGTAACATTACTGTTTTACAGTGAATAGCTTATGTAAAGAATTTATTTTTAACTAGTATTACCCAAGTGAAAATATGCAAGTAACACAATAAATTCAACTGTGTAATAATTAGGGTTGGACCTAAGTACTCGAGTAGTACTTGGTATCGACTATCGAGTACTTTCACTCAGTACTTTGTTACAATAATAAAATTTTAGTGTCAGTATCCTACCTCAAGATTTTTTTTTGTTTTTGACAGAGAAATTTATATTTATCTCTTACGAATTCATAGTGCTATTGTATTGGAAAATTTTTTTTTATTGTTAATGAAAAGCAAGAAAACATTTGTAAAATATATCAATGGGAAACATTTATTATTATTAAAATTTATAATCTTTTTGTTGTTAAGGATCGAATGAAATTTTCTTTCTCTAAATAAATGAGAAAAGATTTAGGAAAGTAACAAATAAACGACAGAAAATGCACATGAAATACTTTTTTATTTGGATTTGAGAGGTTCCGTGGGGGGTATGGTGGATTGGAAGGATTTCGTGGGGGACTCCTGACCACCAACAACCTGAAAATCCTGGTGGTCCCTTTTTGATTTTTTTTTCATCATCGGATTTCTTTCTTTTGGTCCATTTTTTTATTTTTCTCTTTTTCTCTTTTCTTTTGGTACAAATTAAACATAGTCATAGTCATAGGACTATGTTGCAATAGTGATCCAAGAACCTACGCCTGACTGAAGCGGCTGGATTTAAAGTAGACCGGTGTGGACTCGATAGGAAATCACTGGTTAATAAGTTAAAGATGTATCTCCGGAGTAACCATTTTTTTTTTCAAACAAAACTTCATTATTGTAATACATGGCGCCCAACGAAATTGCAACTTTTCATCTTCTGAGTTCTGCCTAAATTTATTTCGCTCATATGTTCCTCCACCTTGTAGTGTTGTAACATATGGCGCCCAACGATGGTACTGTTCTGACTTAAATTAACCCCCCTATTCTACATAAGAGACTAAGAGCCTCTTAGCCTCTTAAGTGCAATTAGCAGACATTTAGCAGAAATAGCTATTCTGCGTAAGAGGTAATAAACGTCAGCAATCAGCTGATCTCTTAAAGTTTGTGGTGAGTTTAGATTGGCGAGGTCCTCTTATTTTGTTGTAATCGGGTGGAAGTGAAAGTTTTTAATTTTAAAATAATAATATAAAATAAAAATAGTAATAAAATAAAAATAGTAATATAAAATAAAAATAATATAAAAATAATAAAATAATAATAAAATAATAAATAAAATGGAAGAACTACTACATATTATTTTAAAAATTTTACTTTGAGTTAATTATAGGTACTCTATATTCTTATGAAGAACAGTTTTTACTGCATTCAAAAAGGTTTCACTTGGTTTTTGAAAAGTTTTTAATGAACTTTAAACGGCACCTTAAAAATAAATTCACATAAAATATGCGTATTTTCTATATTTTAAATGCAAAAAATAAAATAAACTCACCAAAATTTTCCCTTGTTATTAATAATAATTAATATATTTTCACTTTTCTGTACAACTGACACTTCAATTTAAATTCAAACGAATGTGAAATGATAATCAGCTGATTTTGGTGAATTCAAAACCGGTTAGTCGCTTACGCATTATTATCACCACACATATGCTATATAGAATACCAATTTCTGCTAACAAATCTCTTATGATAAAAAGTTTAGAGAAGTAAGAGAAATAAGAGACTCTTATCAAGAATAGGGGGGTAAATTTTTGTTTATAAATTCAGTTTACCTCCTCGGTAACATGTAGAATTTCAAGATTGATGTTAACATCATTCTTGAAATTCTCTCCATTCCACGCGTCCTCCCCGTTCATCAATCACCTGGGTTCCACGTTTTAAATGTAAAATGAGTTTCACATGTGTGAAATTTTAAGTTTTTTTCTACCATGAGAATTGATTTCGTTCGTAACACAAGCGTTTCTATGTAATTTCTACCATCACTTACGAAGTCGTTGAAATTAACGAACGAACACCTTACTATAAGAAACGATAACGAAAAACAAATGCAATTTTCGTAATTTTCACGTCTACTCATTTGACGTCGTTGTTTTGTTTATATGGTAGTTTGGTATTTGTTAGTTTGGCTTGGTGTATTATTTAAGTGATTCTTTCATAGTTATAATAAAAAATTGAAAAACAATGTAAGTAAAATTTTATTTAAATGTTTGCACATAGTAGCTGTCCTCCATTTGTCGTATCTTATATTTCTCAGTTTCTCAGTCAGATGTACGTTTCATTTGTGAGTTTGGATTCTATTCGTCGACAGCTGTCAGGTTTGTTAAATAGAATGAATTGAGCCAGAAAAATTTATTTTCTCAGTTGCCTCACTTAAGGTTATGTAGAAAAAGAAAACGAAAATTATGAAATCTGTTGATAGAATATACGCACAGTATACTAAGAAACTCAATAGTCGTGTTTTTCTGCAGGTGATGAATTTATTTCTCATCACTTCAGTTTTGCTCAGATCACTTATCTTCTTGTTGAAAATAGCTTCACTTTCAGTGCCCAGTACAACATGACAAAAAAATAAATTACATACTTGAACAAATATCACTAATGAAAACCCAACATTAAAAAACAATAAAAGAAGAAATGTAAAATACGAATTTCAAACTCACGTCACAACACAACCCTAAACTTCGATTTCATATGATATTTTGACACTAGAAACAGCTGGTAAATTGAAACTGATGAAAGATGAAATAATATTATTCTTCGCTGTTTTACGGGAACTGAAGAACTGATAAATTTCATATTTTTCACTTCCTCACTGAGTAAATACGTTTTTTTTTTGGTACACACTTCTTCTATTCGACAATAGATGTCGCTTCGAAAAATCTCGGTTCTCCAGTGAAGAAACTGTTATTATGATATAAGAATATTTAAAACAAAGAAGTGTTTTGTCGATTGTGTAACTGAACCCTTTTATTAATTTGAGACGTTCCATTTGTCAAATTTGTTCTTACTTAAAGAAGACGAAGACAAACTGAGACCAAATATGGTTGAACTGAGAATTATCAGATACTTAAAACAAATGTAACACAGCTAGTATGTGTTTATAATAATTTTTTTTTACTTTATTGGAAAAAATTATTGATGTTTTTTTTCTTTTTACATGAATTTTAAAGGAACAAATTAAAAATAAACAATACTTAATAGAAATGTGAAACAAAAATGGAACTGCAAAATCGAAATCGCTATCGTTTCTTATAGTTCATCATTGATGAACCAAAATTTTTCATAACGACCTCTATTGTCGAATAAATAAAGTGAGTCCCAAAAAATCTTGTGTACTCAGTGAGGAGGTGAGAAATAATAGAATAATCAGTTCATCGGGTCCAGAAAAACACCACTAATATGATACCATTGAGCCTGTACACATTAGGTTGTTCTAGCAACGACGCAAACCGGTTATAAACCTGTTTTTACAATTGCTCAAACTACATCTGAAGGTGGCACGACCAGTTGTAACGACTAACGAGAGTATGAGTGTATTACAACCTTGAAGCTAAAATTATTTTAAATGATTCTTATTATACCAAGTTTGAAAAAAATTATACCATTATTTTTTCAACCAGCGCAAAATAACTGGTTTAACCACCTAATGTGCAAACAGTGTTTTACCATTGCCAAATGCCATGCCATGTACGGATGACAGTTTCTTCATTTAACTAAACTTTTGTTTCTTACTACTATAATAATTAATCTAATTGTTCCAAAATTGGAAGAAATTTGTTTAAATCATTTGTAACTATAGCAATAGCAAGTATCAGTGATTTACTGTAATGTGTACTACCTAGTACGTGCTAATTTTTACATTAATTTTTGTTCAATCAAATTATTGGTTACGTATAATGTTTTCTACGGGGAAAAGGGAGAAGTATAACATCTTTAATTCTCTTGCTGTAGTGCCATTGTTATTAAATGGAAAATCGGTCTTAATTGATCTTTATAATGAAACTTCGGTTTTAGGTTACATAAAAAGCATCGACGGTTACATGAATATGATGTTAGAAAAAAGTGTCTTTATTGATCAAAAAGGTAGTCAACATGAGTTTGATACATTTATGATAACATCTAGAAGTTTAAGGCAAATCCATATACCGAATGATATCAACATAAATATAGTCTTAGCAGAATTTCTTAATCATCTTACTACAAAAAGAAATATAGTAAAATATAAGTCAAGGAAACATTCTTTCAAAAAAAAAAAACATTGAAAAATCACAAGAAAATTATAAAAGAAATGTATACATAGACGTGAAAACAGTGACACAAACATAAATAACTTCCCATAAAACCAATAAAATTTTTTATAAAACATTTTTTAAATAACAGAACTCTTTTACTTTCTTGCGGATGTGTGGATTATTAGTATTGGCGTTAATTCACTAGCTCAGTTCCAATAAAACATAGCCAATGTTTTGTGCTCTGGACATTTTTGACTACCAAGGGGCCTGTTTTTGTAAATTTTTTTATAAAGTAAAATTACAAAACGACAAAAAAAAGCAACGAAAAATGGTGTTTAATATACACGTAACATCACTGTTTCATACTAAAAAAAATGTTATTAATAATCCATGGCCATTTATTGATAATTTATGTGTAAATATTCACTAATTACCGAGATTTATGTTTATGAACTCAAATCAATATATTAATCTTTTGATCATTTGATGGTTATTCAAGTTTTTATCATTTTTTTAGTAACAACAATACATGTATTTTTGAAAAAATATTAAAATTTCAATATTGATCGTATGAATAGAACTAGAAAAACAAATAATGTAGCAATGAGGTATGTATGTAATGTATAGACACATGTAAATAATTTGTACCTTCTAATCCAGATAAAAAGCTCTGTAACATTACTGTTTTACAGTGAATAGCTTATGTAAAGAATTTATTTTTAACTAGTATTACCCAAGTGAAAATATGCAAGTAACACAATAAATTCAACTGTGTAATAATTAGGGTTGGACCTAAGTACTCGAGTAGTACTTGGTATCGACTATCGAGTACTTTCACTCAGTACTTTGTTACAATAATAAAATTTTAGTGTCAGTATCCTACCTCAAGATTTTTTTTTGTTTTTGACAGAGAAATTTATATTTATCTCTTACGAATTCATAGTGCTATTGTATTGGAAAATTTTTTTTTATTGTTAATGAAAAGCAAGAAAACATTTGTAAAATATATCAATGGGAAACATTTATTATTATTAAAATTTATAATCTTTTTGTTGTTAAGGATCGAATGAAATTTTCTTTCTCTAAATAAATGAGAAAAGATTTAGGAAAGTAACAAATAAACGACAGAAAATGCACATGAAATACTTTTTTATTTGGATTTGAGAGGTTCCGTGGGGGGTATGGTGGATTGGAAGGATTTCGTGGGGGACTCCTGACCACCAACAACCTGAAAATCCTGGTGGTCCCTTTTTGATTTTTTTTTCATCATCGGATTTCTTTCTTTTGGTCCATTTTTTTATTTTTCTCTTTTTCTCTTTTCTTTTGGTACAAATTAAACATAGTCATAGTCATAGGACTATGTTGCAATAGTGATCCAAGAACCTACGCCTGACTGAAGCGGCTGGATTTAAAGTAGACCGGTGTGGACTCGATAGGAAATCACTGGTTAATAAGTTAAAGATGTATCTCCGGAGTAACCATTTTTTTTTTCAAACAAAACTTCATTATTGTAATACATGGCGCCCAACGAAATTGCAACTTTTCATCTTCTGAGTTCTGCCTAAATTTATTTCGCTCATATGTTCCTCCACCTTGTAGTGTTGTAACATATGGCGCCCAACGATGGTACTGTTCTGACTTAAATTAACCCCCCTATTCTACATAAGAGACTAAGAGCCTCTTAGCCTCTTAAGTGCAATTAGCAGACATTTAGCAGAAATAGCTATTCTGCGTAAGAGGTAATAAACGTCAGCAATCAGCTGATCTCTTAAAGTTTGTGGTGAGTTTAGATTGGCGAGGTCCTCTTATTTTGTTGTAATCGGGTGGAAGTGAAAGTTTTTAATTTTAAAATAATAATATAAAATAAAAATAGTAATAAAATAAAAATAGTAATATAAAATAAAAATAATATAAAAATAATAAAATAATAATAAAATAATAAATAAAATGGAAGAACTACTACATATTATTTTAAAAATTTTACTTTGAGTTAATTATAGGTACTCTATATTCTTATGAAGAACAGTTTTTACTGCATTCAAAAAGGTTTCACTTGGTTTTTGAAAAGTTTTTAATGAACTTTAAACGGCACCTTAAAAATAAATTCACATAAAATATGCGTATTTTCTATATTTTAAATGCAAAAAATAAAATAAACTCACCAAAATTTTCCCTTGTTATTAATAATAATTAATATATTTTCACTTTTCTGTACAACTGACACTTCAATTTAAATTCAAACGAATGTGAAATGATAATCAGCTGATTTTGGTGAATTCAAAACCGGTTAGTCGCTTACGCATTATTATCACCACACATATGCTATATAGAATACCAATTTCTGCTAACAAATCTCTTATGATAAAAAGTTTAGAGAAGTAAGAGAAATAAGAGACTCTTATCAAGAATAGGGGGGTAAATTTTTGTTTATAAATTCAGTTTACCTCCTCGGTAACATGTAGAATTTCAAGATTGATGTTAACATCATTCTTGAAATTCTCTCCATTCCACGCGTCCTCCCCGTTCATCAATCACCTGGGTTCCACGTTTTAAATGTAAAATGAGTTTCACATGTGTGAAATTTTAAGTTTTTTTCTACCATGAGAATTGATTTCGTTCGTAACACAAGCGTTTCTATGTAATTTCTACCATCACTTACGAAGTCGTTGAAATTAACGAACGAACACCTTACTATAAGAAACGATAACGAAAAACAAATGCAATTTTCGTAATTTTCACGTCTACTCATTTGACGTCGTTGTTTTGTTTATATGGTAGTTTGGTATTTGTTAGTTTGGCTTGGTGTATTATTTAAGTGATTCTTTCATAGTTATAATAAAAAATTGAAAAACAATGTAAGTAAAATTTTATTTAAATGTTTGCACATAGTAGCTGTCCTCCATTTGTCGTATCTTATATTTCTCAGTTTCTCAGTCAGATGTACGTTTCATTTGTGAGTTTGGATTCTATTCGTCGACAGCTGTCAGGTTTGTTAAATAGAATGAATTGAGCCAGAAAAATTTATTTTCTCAGTTGCCTCACTTAAGGTTATGTAGAAAAAGAAAACGAAAATTATGAAATCTGTTGATAGAATATACGCACAGTATACTAAGAAACTCAATAGTCGTGTTTTTCTGCAGGTGATGAATTTATTTCTCATCACTTCAGTTTTGCTCAGATCACTTATCTTCTTGTTGAAAATAGCTTCACTTTCAGTGCCCAGTACAACATGACAAAAAAATAAATTACATACTTGAACAAATATCACTAATGAAAACCCAACATTAAAAAACAATAAAAGAAGAAATGTAAAATACGAATTTCAAACTCACGTCACAACACAACCCTAAACTTCGATTTCATATGATATTTTGACACTAGAAACAGCTGGTAAATTGAAACTGATGAAAGATGAAAGAATATTATTCTTCGCTGTTTTACGGGAACTGAAGAACTGATAAATTTCATATTTTTCACTTCCTCACTGAGTAAATACGTTTTTTTTTTGGTACACACTTCTTCTATTCGACAATAGATGTCGCTTCGAAAAATCTCGGTTCTCCAGTGAAGAAACTGTTATTATGATATAAGAATATTTAAAACAAAGAAGTGTTTTGTCGATTGTGTAACTGTAACCTTTTATTAATTTGAGACGTTCCATTTGTCAAATTTGTTCTTACTTAAAGAAGACGAAGACAAACTGAGACCAAATATGGTTGAACTGAGAATTATCAGATACTTAAAACAAATGTAACACAGCTAGTATGTGTTTATAATAATTTTTTTTTACTTTATTGGAAAAAATTATTGATGTTTTTTTTCTTTTTACATGAATTTTAAAGGAACAAATTAAAAATAAACAATACTTAATAGAAATTTGAAACAAAAATGGAACTGCAAAATCGAAATCGCTATCGTTTTTATAGTAGCATTTTCGTTTTCGATCGTAACTTCACTATCGTAAATTAACGAACGAAATCAATTCTCATGGGAAGGCCCCAATATTTTTGAATACTTTTACATTAACATTTCGAGTTTTTTTAATTAAATCGCGTTTCAAATCTGTTTTGGTCTGAATTTTTTTTACTTTTTCGGTATCATAAATATATTGCCAAACATTTGCTTTTCAATTCTTTTTGTAATTTTTCTTTTGTTAAATTTAAATTTCAATTATATATGCGAGATAAAGTTTACCGTAAAGAACGGTTTTGGTTGAGCCAAGATCGTGTCTTTGGACAGGAACTTCTATTTCACATAAAATCTTGAAATAGTTAGTTTATGTATTGTTGCGACAGCTACATTAATATTTTTTTTGATGGGTTTATTTCATGTACACCACTGTACAAAATACAGGTGGCTGTACATTAAAAATTATTGAAACAGTTCATATTGGAAAATTAGTATGCAATTCCAAAAAAAAATTGCTACTTAAAATTCCAATAAATGAACTGTAACTTAATATCCGTTGCACACGCGCAACAAAATTTTTAATCCATCACATTGTTCTGAAATTGGCGTGATTTTCTTTATATTTTAAAATCACGCGATTTATAGAAAACATAAGAGAATTACTCGACTTAAATTCTCTTATTTTCAACTTACCTTTTTTATTAAAATTCAAATTTTTTAAAATCTCTTATAATCTTAAATATATGTAATGGTATTTGCCGACGGCAAATACATAAAATTTCACATAGCATTTAATACCCATATAAATTAGAGCATACAAAATTTCTCATATATATTAATTGACCTATATATTTCATTACGACCTATTTACTCATGTAAATAGCGTAATAATATATAAATCTTAATTCACACACACACTGTGTCAAGCATCCAATATGCCATTATTGCCTACTCATTATATAACACTCTTCAAGTAATATATGGAATATGCTAGAACATTCGATGATAATGCATATACCTGGATGTCCATTAATGCGTAATATTCTCTTAATTATCGTTTTCAATTGTATCAGTGCTTCCAATTAAGAGATAAGTAATGTAATTAACCGAAATAGAGTATATAAGTTAAAGACATTTTTAATACAGTCTTTTCTTTTTGGTTTTCGGTCGTTGAAGTTTTGTTGGGTTTGGTATCTAAATGGGCTTAATTTTTTTTATCAATAAAGCAAAAAAAAGAAAAAAAAAAACATAAAAAGAAAAAACGGAACGAATAACGAAAAATTTTAGTAATTTTATTTGCGAAAGAATTTTTTTTTTCAGTAATTGATCGCGATATTTCTTTATTAATTTTTTTTATAATGTGGTAGATAAATCTACATACATTTTTCTTCATGATTGTGTAAATCGTACGCGATGGTGTATTTGTTGGTTGATTACTAGAAAAACGTGTATGGATCGTGTAGATACATTATACATATATCAAAATTGAAATGGCAATAGAAATCTCTGTTAAATACGTACAAATTGAAATTTATTTTTTTTGAATCAAAGTAGATGGAAAAAGTTTGCAATGGTAAATTTTTTTTCTTTTGATAATTGTGTAGTATTAGGAATGTGCAAAAAAAAAAAAACAAAATTTTAACAAAAATATATATACATATGTATATGACGAGAAAGAAAAATAAGGATAAAGAAAAAAAAAGATAAAATTTGTAGAAGTACAGTTGGTTTTAGGTGCAGTCTACATAAATAATTAAATTTGTGCTCTAAAAGAAAAAAAAAATATATTTGGTAATACATATATCACCTTTGTGGTTTTGTTTGTGTTAGTGATGTGTTATCTAATGTAAATTCTTTTGCTATACACTTCACGCGGTTTTATTAGAATTTAATGATGACCTGGTGACGAAGTAAAGTGAAAGTGGGTGTCTCGTAATATATACATAGATACCATACACGTGTAAAGTGATTTCATCATATGCATGCAAACGGATATATTAAAGATATATTTAATAGTGATAATAATAATAATACCACAATAAAGAAAATAATAATATAAAGAGAAAAAAACAAAAAAGAAAAAAATATTAATTAATAAAAATTTCATGATTTTCAAAACAAAAAAGTAAGATTGATTAAGTAAAAACGGAAATATTTGTTATTTTTCACCATTGTAATTATTATTATTATTATTATGATTATTATTATTATTGTTTATTGAAATATACTAGAAAGAATCTTAAATCTAAAATATTTCCAATAAAACCCCCCCCCCCCCCTCCCAAAAAAAAAAAAAAAAAGAACAAAAAAAAGGATGTATATAGATGTATATATATATATCTATACATAATGTATCTTGGCTTGATTAAAGAGATGAAAAGATAAAACTGAAAAAGGGTAACTGTGGGTGTTGGATGGTCTTCGTGGGGGGATGAAGGTCGCGGCTTATACGGATGATTCTTCTTTCCCTGCCATATCTATGGTCCAAGCACGGTCCATGTGTTGGTCTTTGTTTTCTCATCTTCCTTGAAAGTCGTTGATTTTTTTTGGTGGCTTTCCTTATGACATACATGCAATTGTAGCCGGTCAAATTATGTAACGCAACGGACACCTCCGAGAGGGTGGCCCCAAGAACTCACGCCAGACTGAAGCAGCTGGATTCAACTGGCTGGGGTTCACCCAGGAGTTAAATTGGTCAACACAAGACCAATTCGGTGAAATTTATGTATCAACTTTCGATGACGTTACATATGGTGCCCAACGTACCGCCCATCTGGTACAGAATTTTTTTGCGTCCATATGTTCCTCCACCTTTCGGTGTCGTGACATATGGCGCCCAAAGTACCGCCCATCTGGTACAGAATTTTTTTGCGTCCATATGTTCCTCCAACTTTCGATTACGTTACATATGGCGCCCAACGAAAAGGCCATCTTTTGCCTTAATTTGAATTTCAATCCATGCCCTTCTGGTTCATGGATTGATTTGTTTTTTTTATATATCAGTTTAGCTTCCCCGGTAACATGGAGATTAGAACATAGATAACACTAAACATAAAATCTACCATTCCACGCGTCCTCTCCGCTCTCCCCAATAACCTGGGTTTTTCAGATTTAAATTTAACGTGAATTTTCGCGCGAGTTATATCATCCCATATCACAAATACACAAAATATAAAAAACAATAAAAACAATACTAATCCCGAATTCTTAGAACTAGCAAAAATAACAAATTTAAAAATATAGATAAGAAATTACATTTTAATGATTCATGTACTTAGATAAGACACATATATGAAAACAAAAACATGTACCTAAATAAACCTTTGAATTATAGATAATTAAAATTAAAGTACAAATAAACAACTTTCTAAAATGACTAATAATCTAATAAATAATAATAATAAAGAAATTATGAAAAACAGAGGTTTCTTTATACATTTAATTTTAAGAAGAAGTTAGTTGAATTTTAGTATTTAAAAATATATAACATATTTAACTCCAAAAAATAAATTTTAAGATTTATTTTGTAACCTTTTTAAATGTAAATTTTATTTAAATAAAATTTTATATAAAATAAAAATATTATATTTTTTTATAAAAATCATATTATTTTTATTTAACTGGCGTAGTCGGTAGGATACTTCTCAAAAGAGTTAGTATCCAGTGAAAACGAATTCCTACGGTCGTTAGCTTTGTGTTAGAATATTTAAGTGGAACAAAACATAGTGGTACTACAAATAAGTAACCGCGTAGATACGAGCTTAAATAATCCTTTTCAATAATATTTAAATATAAAGTGAATTTATAACAAAATTGAAATCATAAACATAACTACTTTTAATATATGCTCCTTTGTCAACAATTTCATCATAAAGTATAAAAGTGATATAAATATAAATTAATTTTTTAAACACAGCTACACACTAATCTATAAATTTTTTTTTAATATAATTAATAAATTTTTAACAATAATAATAAAAATAATAAATATATATGTGAAAAAAAAAAAAAAAAAAAATTTTATGAAAAGTGATAGAAAGAAGATTTTTGATTCCAATAGAAATACAACAGACAATTTTGAAATGGCTTCAGTAGAAGAATTACGACAATTAAGGGAGGCGGTCCAACAAATGCAAGCGAATCATCAAATCGAAATACAACAACTACAAAATCAAATTGCAGAACAACAAGGAATAATTCAACAGCAACAACCACAGGTACTCCAACAACAACAACCATTATTCAATTTAACACCAGAACAACTACTGAGACATTTTGGACATTTGAAAGTAATCAACGGTAACGATAATTATACACTAAGTGAATTCATAAAATCTGTTGAAAATGCAACCTCCTTATGTAGCCAAAATCAAGGACTTCTTCAATATGTGATGCAAATCATTTTTAACGAAAAAATCCAAGGCGAAGCTAAAAGATGCATTCAACGTTTAGGCAACAATTTAGATTGGGACACAGTAAAAACTGAATTAAAACTACATTTCAAACCACGAACAGATTATGCAGAGTTAATCAACAGATGCAGAAATATAAAGGTAAATACATTAAGAGAATTATTTAACTTTGTTAGGGATACTAGTTTTTTACTTAATGAACTTTACGATTTTGATGATAATAAACCTTTAATATATTCACCCGAAAATAATGATAAATTATTGGTTGGTATTGTAACTGAAAAAATAGATAATCTAGTTAAAGGATACATTCCAAATGACGCGACATTGATCCAAATTTACAATAAATTTTCAGAATTAAAATTATTAGACGATGATAGGGCTGTAGCTCGAATATATAAAAAACAATTTAATCTCGAAAAAAGAGAAATAAATAATAAACAAAAATATAACCAAACATCAAATAGCTATCCTAATAAAAACAATAACGAAGTAAGAAATTTTAATAACTTTAGCAGAAATAATATTAAGTTTAATCAAAACGACAGCTTTAGACAAAATTCTGGACAATTCAGATATAATAACAATTTCCAACAAAACTCAGGACAAATTAGACATAATAACAATTCCCAACAAAACTCAGGACAAATTAGACATAATAACAATTCTCAACAACATTACAGGCAAAATAGCTCTAGAATGAATTTCCCACAACAATTTTCAAGAACAAATTCTGATCAATATAGACAGAATAATGTTGAACCAATGGAGATCGATAATATCCAGAGGCAAGACGTAAATTTTACTCAAGAGCCTCAGGAAACAGATTACCAATAATAAAAATTACAATTAATAACCAAATATTAAAATGTCTCATAGATACAGGTTCTGAAACCAGTATTGTGAGCCCCAATGTAATCAAAGGTATTTCTGAAGAAATACTCGAAACTCCTTTATTTTTCACTACATTAAATGGAGTAAATAAAGTAACGAAAAAAGTAGTTACCCCTTTCCCTATTGAATTCGGTTCTGAAGGTACCATTTCATGGAAAGTCGTAAATTTAACGGGTCGTAAATACGATGCGATTATTGGACAAAATGTCCTTATCCCTTTTAAAGCAAAAATAGATCTAGAAAATAAATTTATTCTTATATTAAACAAAAATAAAGTACCATTTTTTGAATTAGACTATCCAATTTTAATTAATGAAATATGTAATCTTGAACATTTAGAAAAACAAGTATTAAATAATTTCGACTTAAGCCATTTGAATATCGAAGAAAGAAATTCTTTAAATAATCTATTAAAAAATTTCAATGATCTGTTTTATATTGAAGGTGAAAATTTGACCTTCACACATGAGATAAAACATGAAATCTATACAACTAACGAAAATCCCGTATATTGCAAAACATATCGTTACCCTCAAATACACGAAAAAGAAATTGAAACCCAAATACAAGAAATGTTGAGGCAAGGAATAGTTAGAGAAAGCACATCTCCCTATAACTTTCCGGTATGGATAGTCCCCAAAAAAATTGATAATTCGGGAAAGAAAAAATGGCGTATAGTAATCGATTATAGAAAACTTAACGATATAACTACCAATGATAAGTTTCCCATCCCCAACATAGAAAATTTATTAGGCAAATTAGGAAAAGCTCAATATTTTACGACATTAGATTTGGCTAAAGGATTCCACCAAATCTTAGTAGCTGAAAAAGACAGAAGAAAAACAGCATTTTCTACTCCTTTTGGACACTACGAATTTGTTCGTATGCCATTCGGATTAAAAAATGCACCAGCTACTTTTCAAAGATTGATGAATCACGTTCTTAAAGAATATATTAATAAAATCTGTGTTGTATATTTAGATGACATTCTCATCTTCAGCACATCCCTAGAAGAACATATATTAAATATAAAAAAGGTATTCCTTAAATTGAGAGAAGCAGGCCTTAAAATACAAATTGACAAATGCAATTTCCTATCTAAAGAAACGGAATTTTTGGGACATATTTTAACCCCTGACGGTATAAAACCCAATTCTAAAAAGGTAAAGACAATTCAAGACTTAAAACTCCCAAAAACAGAGAAACAAATTAAATCCTTCTTGGGAATAACAGGTTATTATAGAAAATTTATAAAAGACTATGCAAAAATAGCACATTCAATGACCAAATATCTGAAAAAGAATTTCAAAATTAATCTAAACGATCCCGATTATATATATGCTTTCGAACAATTGAAAAAAATAATAACCGAACACCCTATCTTAAAATACCCAAATTTTAACAAAAAATTTAAACTTATCACAGACGCTAGCAATTTCGCCATAGGAGCCGTCCTTACACAAGATGGACATCCCATCTGCTACGCTTCTCGTACCCTTAACGATCATGAAAAAAATTATTCAACAATCGAGAAAGAATTGTTAGCAATCGTTTGGGCAGTTAAATACTTTAGACCATATTTGTATGGTAAAGAATTCGATCTTCAAACAGATCACCAGCCAATCAAATGGCTTCATACAAATCATTTAAGTAAAGATATAATCCTAGACTTCAAAGATGGTTAATATCCCTGGGAGAATATAACATAAATATCGACTACATAAAGGGTAAAGATAACAAAGTAGCCGATTTTCTTAGTAGAATTAATCAAGAAACAAACGAAATTAACCATATAGAATCTAACAACATAAAAAATTCAAAAACATTCCCTAATGAACCTTTTCAAGAAATACCAATTGAAATAAATGTAAACGAATCAACAGATATGCAAACTATCCATTCACAAGAAGAAAACCTTAACGATCACATTCTTATCAAACTTGACACAATCGTGAATCGTTTTAAATCTCAAATTATTCTGTGTGAAACTAAAACTGTAGAATATGAGAAAGTATTTAAAAACAACAGAATTTATATTAGTAGAAACGATTTAAATAACAAGAACCTAGTAAATACACTAAAAAAATATATCAATGGAAAAACAGCTATTTTTTCATACCTTGACGATCACACATATAACGTACTCCAAGAAAAATTAAGAAAAATATTCGACACAAACCAAGTTAAATTTCTGAAATGTACACACTTTGCCCAAGACATAGAAAATGACGAAGATCTGAAAAAACAAATTGTCTTATTTCATAAAAATGAATCTGGTCACGCAGGAATAATAGCAACATACGAAGATATTAAATATAAAATATACCACCCTAAACTCAGAGAAAAAATTCATGAGCTTATTAATAATTGCGATATTTGCAATAGAGCAAAATATGATAGAAACCCAATAAAAAGTAAATTTTACGAAACATTAACACCAGAAAAAATAAACGACATCATACACATTGACACTTATGTGAACAGCAAAAACTCTTTTATTAATTTTATTGACAAATTATCAAAACATGTCACAAGTTTCTATTTAGAAAATAGACATCACACAACCCTTATTGAAAAAATCAAACTTTTTATTTCCATTAAAGGTAAACCTAAATTATTTGTATTTGATAACGAATTTAGGAAAAATGTTAAGGAATTTCTTACAAATGAAAGTATCAAATTTCATTGTACTAAACCCAATAGCCATACAGGAAATTCGGACATAGAAAGATTTCACAATACAATAACCGAAAAAATTAGATTACTTAATTTAGAAAAACGAAACCCCATTAGAACCCAAATGATCGAAGCTATTAAAATATATAACAATACCTTCCATTCCACTATTAAAACTACCCCTCAAAAAGCCCAAAACAACGAAATACCAATTACAGAAATTTTAAAAAACATGAAAGAAGCAAAGAACAAATGGTTAGAGAAACACAATAAAGAGAGAGAAAATTATGTAGAAAAACGGAAAGAGGGATATGTAAAAAATTATAAATCAACAAGGCATAAAGAAGAACCCAAATTTAATAAACTACCTTTACAGAACATTCATATAAGTAATATTAAAAGACCTTTAAAATATTCAACAGAAACCACAGATAACACCAATATGGATACTGATGATAATTATGACACTAATACCACTATCACAAACAACCTTAATAATCCAGAAAATTGAAAGTCAATCTGGTTTCAGCATCATAAAAACCAACGAAATAGAACTACCTAAAGATTTTCATATTGTTTTACATATAATCGATCCAGACGAAATTCTTAATCTAGTACAAGAAATTAATCTTACTATCTTTACTTTACCAAAAACTTATAAAAGAAAGTATATCCAAGACGAAAGAGGTCTTATTAATGGAATGGGGACCATCATGAATTGGTTATATGGAACTATGGACAACGACGACAGACAACAAATTGAAAAACATTTATCCATAATTGACTCAAATAACCACGCACTAATTGAAAACATGAATAATCAAATTAAAATTAACGACAATTTTCAGAAATCTATTAACCAACTAAAGTTTAATGTAGAAAATGAAAGACAAGAAATTTTAACAAAATTAAATTCTCTGACAGATATACAATATAACTATTACAAAAATTTACTAATTACAGAAAACATGATAAAACTTAATATTATTAAAAATAAAATAGAAAATATTCAAGAAAATATAGCTTCCGCTAGATTTAACTTGATGAATCCCAATATTTTAACAAATGAAGAAATAAGAAAATATAATATTGATTTAAAAAAATTAAGCCATTTACGATTAGGAATGGCCACATATAAGAAAAACAAAATTGTTTTTGCAGTTAAAATACCAAACAACTATATAGTATTAAATAAAAAATTAATAATTCCTATAATAAATTTAAATTCAAAAAAAATTAATGATGTAAGAAAATATAGTTTAGAATTAAATGGAATATATTACGAATATAATTTGGAAAAATCCTTTAAAGAATTGAATTTGTTAAAACATTGTATCTTTTCAAAAAATTGTAAACTAATAAACAATAATGACAGCAAAATTATAGAAATTGAAGACAATGTAATTATTTCAGAAAATATTAAAAATATTAAATTTAAAAGTAACTGTGACGAAAGAAAGTTTATTTTAAATGGGAATTATTTTATGGATTTCTATAATTGTTCGATTAGTATAGGTAACAAAATATTCACAAATTATGAAGAAAAAATTACTGAAAAATTCATATCACCCGATTTCAATCAAACATATTTTAATGATAGCCTTACATTCGAAGAAATAATAATCGAAACTCAAAATAATTTAAAACATATTAATGAATTAAAATATCATAAAACAGTTACTTATAGTTTAAGTTCATTAACAATAATACTCGTTTTATTAAGTCTAATTTACATTTTTTATAATAAAAAACATAGAACAATAATTATTAATAAGACTCAGGAGAGTCCAAATTTTAAGAACGGAGGAGTTATATCATCCCATATCACAAATACACAAAATATAAAAAACAATAAAAACAATACTAATCCCGAATTCTTAGAACTAGCAAAAATAACAAATTTAAAAATATAGATAAGAAATTACATTTTAATGATTCATGTACTTAGATAAGACACATATATGAAAACAAAAACATGTACCTAAATAAACCTTTGAATTATAGATAATTAAAATTAAAGTACAAATAAACAACTTTCTAAAATGACTAATAATCTAATAAATAATAATAATAAAGAAATTATGAAAAACAGAGGTTTCTTTATACATTTAATTTTAAGAAGAAGTTAGTTGAATTTTAGTATTTAAAAATATATAACATATTTAACTCCAAAAAATAAATTTTAAGATTTATTTTGTAACCTTTTTAAATGTAAATTTTATTTAAATAAAATTTTATATAAAATAAAAATATTATATTTTTTTATAAAAATCATATTATTTTTATTTAACTCGCGCGATCTCTGTTTTTTTTTGTGAATTTAATTTTTTCTCTGAAATCTAGATCGTAAATTCTCGTTGCCAGTCACGTATGACCAAAGTTCTTGGACGAACATCCGAGATTTTGTTGCGACGTGACTGGCTGATTTTTTTTTGTGCCGCTTATGAATGGTTATATAAACCATTACAAATTTTTTTTTGTAGATGCAGTATAGTGATTTTATTCGGTTTGAATTTTTTTTGATACACATATCTTACTTTTTCGGTAAACTCAAATTAAAATTTTAACGCCAAAATACCTAAAATAAACATTAATTATTACATGCTCACGACCTATACGATGACAGACCGGTCTTGTACGTTTAGGACCGTAACCTTTGTGCGTATATGCTCGTGTGACATTTTTATATTCGAGATAGTCAAACCGTGTAGCTTTTACATGTAGAAGATACATTCAACGTATGACACATAGTCTCGGTAACGTACACCAGGACTGATGTTTGCGACGGTGAATGAATCAGATATATACCCTTTATGAATTGAATTTTTTTTATTGAGAATTTAAATTATCTAAAATTGGCGAACAATTTCGCGCCATTGTCCATTTAATTGGTTACACGTGCTTTAGGCTTTTTATTTACTACGCACGTGTAGCTTAATTTGTGAATAATGTATCCGAGATTCAATCTAAATTTCTTTTTAGAAGACCTCCGCTTTAAATCACTTAACTTAAATTTATTTTGTATTGATAATTGCATTCTGTATTTAATTTTGTTTTGCAGTGAAAGAAGAATTTTTTTTGTTTTACGATCAGGAATATTAACAGGCAGGAAGTTGTCCTGAGACACCCCTTCGTCCTCGTTGATGTCCACCACCTCACAACCTCTTATGTAGGAAGTTTTTTTTTAAATTTTGAACAAGTTTATATAATATAACATTTTTTTGAAAAATATAAAATAAATTATCTTTTTTTATTTTTGCATGATTTCATAGTATTGCATGTTTATTTTTATTCATAAATATAAGGACTGTCCCGCGAAGTTTTGCACCTAACTAAAATCTAACTCTGTATCTGTTCAAAATAAAAGTAAAACTGAACAAAAAAAATCCTTGGCTTTTAATGTTCCCATACCCAGCAAACCACCTGAAAAACTACCCAATCGTAATATTAATATCACTACGCGAACTCACACGTTAATTCCCGAAAATGATAACTCAACTCGACGCGGTTTTGATAAGTCCAATTTCAGGTTAAATACTTCATTACCAGCCACAGCAAATGACTTTTCTCCAGTTATATCTGACAAACCGTATTCTACTATGTCCCGAAATGTTCCAATTTCTTTTAATAACGAATTTAATCTTCCCAAACAGGCTGGCAATCCACAAATTTCATGCTTGGACGTTCCTCAATCTCGTCCTGAAGTTTTTCTCGAAAATACTCATCCCAATCTCCAAAATGAACCTTTTTCGGCAAATCATTCTCGTTTTGGCTCCGTGCCACCCTTTTCCCAACAGCCTCGACGAATCTATAGGTCTACAAGCCCTCTTAAAAGATGGAACTTGTCATTCTCAGGAAGTTGCATGGGACTGCCTATTGAAGAATTTTTGTTTTGATTAGAGTCTTTAGCAGTTTCTGACAAAGTTTCAGAGGATACTTTAGCCGCCCATGTGCACAGATTTTTATCTGACAAAGCCCTCACGTGGTACTGGCTATTTCGGCGGGCAAACCCCTTTGCCAATTGGCGCGATGTACCACGGGCGTTGCTTGACGGATTTTGAGATTCGCGAAAATTCTGATTAATAACGTAGAATTATATGGATTAATGGATACTGGGGCTTCTATCAGCTGTATCGGTAAAAATGCTGAAGAAATCTTAAAGCGAATAGATGTCAAGAAGGCAACTTCGGCCACACCTATACATACGGCTGATGAAAGTGCGCAAAAGGTTGATGGCGTAGTAGATGTCGAGGTCGTTTACAACGGAGTTTGTAAGCCACTTCGACTCTATATCGTTCCGACTTTAGCGCAAACCTTGTATCTCGGGATCGATTTTTGGCAAAAATTTGATTTATTACCGAAGTGTATTTCAGAGCTTCACAACGAAAGCGTTCAAGATTCGAAAATGCACGTTTTGACCACAGAACAGCAACGAATATTAAATATAATAAAGTCTAAATTTCCTTCGTTTGCCGTTTTTGGTCTAGGTAAAACGCCGTTAGAAGAACACGTGATCGACACCGGTGTTACATCTCTGATTAAACAACGGCATTATCCTGTTTCACCCGTAATTCAGAAGTTAATGTATGACGAATTAGATCGCATGCTCGCTATGGGAGTTATTGAGGAATCTAATAGCGCATGGAACTCGCCCGTTGTTTTGGTACGGAAGCCTGGTAAAAATCGCTTGTGTCTGGACTCGCGAAAAGTCAATGTTGTGACAAAGAAGGATGCATATCCTTTGCCACACATTGACGGATTGCTCAGTCGCTTGTCTGACACAAAATGTATAACAGGGATCGATTTGAAGGATGCCTTCTGGCAGATTCCCCTAGAAAAGGAATCTCGCGAAAGGACAGCCTTCACAGTACCTGGCCGGCCTCTTTACCAATTCACCGTGATGCCGTTCGGATTGTGCAACGCTCCCCAGCGAATGTGTCGATTGATGGATAAAGTCATACTATCGGAATTACGTGATAAAGTCTTTGTTTTTCTAGACGATTTATTAATTATATCGAGAGATTTTGACACTCATATGAAAATGCTCGAAGAAGTCGCGATTTGTTTGAGAATGTCGGGATTAACTATCAACGTCGAAAAGAGTAAATTTTGCCAAAAAGAAATTAAGTATCTTGACTATATCGTCGGTGATGGTTGTATAAAAACCGATCCAGAAAAGATTGCCGCGATCGTCGATTTTCCAAGTCCAAAAAAAACTAAACAAGTTCGTCGTTTCTTAGAAATGACTGGTTGGTGTCGTCGTTTTATTCGCGACTATGCGTCTCTATCAGCGCCTATTTCAGATTGTTTAAAGAAATTAAAAAATTTCATTTGGTCCGACGAAGCTCAGAGCTCTTTTGACAGGCTCAAGACTTGTATGACTTCCGCGCCTGTGCTAGGAAACCCGGACTTCACGAAGGAGTTCTTCATACAGTGCGATGCGTCGAAAGTGGGCGTAGGAGGTGTCCTATTCCAACTTTCTGAGGCGGGTGATGAAAATTCCATCGCATTTGTATCTCAAAAGCTCAATAAAGCTCAGAGGAACTACTCCGTGACAGAACTGGAGTGCCTGGCCGCGGTGTTGTGTGTCAAGAAGTTCAGAGCTTACGTTGAAGGTTTTAGATTCACTATTATTACGGATCACGCGAGTTTGAAATGGTTGATGTCACAACCAGATTTAAGTGGTCGTCTCGCTTGGTGGAGTTTGAAATTACAAGCGTTCGACTTTTCAATTCAGCACCGCAAAGGTTCTCAAAATGTGGTGGCTGATTCGCTCTCCCGTGCGTTTTGCGAAGAAATCAGTACGAACTTAAATCTGACTGAAGTCGACCTAGATTCAGATAATTTTCGCGACGATGATTATGTTCAATTAATTTCATTCGTTTTAAACAATCAGAATAAGTTGCCAAATTTAAAGGTCCACGACGGTAAGCTGTTCAAGCGTGTCCAGTTTCGCGCAGCGGAAAATATCGACAACTCATGGAGACTTTGGGTCCCTAAGTCTCTTCGTAATTCTTTGATCCAAAATGTTCATGAAACTGAAGTTACGTGTCATGGTGGCATTGCTGTAACTTTTCGATTTTTGTCCGAAAATATTATTGGCCTAAAATGATTGTAGATGTTCAAGACTTTATTAGGAATTGTGAAGTTTGCAAAGAAAATAAATACCCTAATTTTCGAACTAGACCTCCTATGGGATCTAGATTAATTTCTGAAAGACCTTTTCAACGTCTTTATATTGATTTACTTGAACCATATCATAGGACGAAGGCTGGAAATTCGCAGATTTTGATCGTTCTTGATCACTTTTCTAAGTTCGTGTCCTTTAAACTTCTTTAGAACACGAAGTCCTCTCAGTTTTGGCGTATGCGAATTCCTCCACAGTGATAATGGCAAACAGTTTGTTTCAAAAGAATTCCAAACATTTTTATCATCTTATGGTGTCAAGCATATTCGCACAGCTTTGTACTCGCCCCAATCTAATGCATCTGAACGCGTTAATCGGGTCATTTTGGAGGCTGTAAGGTCTTATGCTCATGAAGACCAGGCAAACTGGGACAAGGCCATTTATCGCGTGGCTAGTTCTCTTAGAACTCGATTTCATAGTGCCATTGAGCGCACACCTTACCAGACGGTGTTTGGTTTCCCGATGGTAAGGCATGGCTCGGCATATCGTGTTTTGAGAGAATTGGACTGCGTGATGGATGGAGAGGTCGATCTGCCTGAAGTCGTCAAACTTCAGCAGATTCGTGACCAAGTCTCGGCGAACCTGAAGAAGGCTCACGAACGAGCAGAAAGATCTTATAACCTCCGGACCACCGAAGTGAAATTTCGTCCGGGTCAAGAAGTTTATAGACGAAATTTCACTCAAAGCGATTTCGCGAAAGGCTACAATTCGAAATTAGCAAAAAAATTCTTAAAATGTCGAATTAAAAGATGCATTGGAGGAAGCATGTATGAAGTGGAGGACCTGCAGGGCAAATATGTAGGTACCCTTCATGCGAAAGATTTAAAATCTTAAAACACCATTTAGTATATCTCTTCATCGCTTGTCTTGTTTGCTAATTATCTCAGCCTTGCTCACTTCAGCTTTGTGCAATCATCGGTCAGTTTTTTTGTTCTATTCAATGGTATTTCCTTTTGCCTATTAAACCGCTTAATCTCAGTGGTTCGCTCTACCCTCCCAGACGAAGGTGCTGTGGACTGGTTCGCGAACCCACCTAAGTTTTTGTTATAATTTTTTTATGTCTCAAACCTTTCGTGGTTATACCTTCCTTGAGATTTACTCTTGGTCTTGAGCATCATGGCCATGCTGGTATGTGAAATTATCCTTGTAGGATTTTCGTTGGATTTTGATTATAGTGTGTGTGAATCTTCTCCATAGTTTCTGTGTCCTCAAAGATTTTTTTTCTATCTCTCTCCAGCCCGGCTTGCCTACTTGCTCTGGCATGCGACTCCTTCTCAGGGCGTGGACGAGCCCCAAGCTGTTTCCGGTAATCATATGCCTGCTGTCGTGTTCCAACCTTTTCCACCTCGAAAGGTCAGTGGAAAAGTTTGTGTTGTTGCGACAGCTACATTAATATTTTTTTTTGATGGGTTTATTTTTTGTACACCACTGTACAAAATACAGGTGGCTGTACATTAAAAATTATTAAAACAGTTCATATTGGATAATTAGTATGCAATTCCAAAAAACATTGCAACTTAAAATTCCAATAAATGAACTGTAACTTAATATCCATTGCACACGCGAGTTAGATATAGACCTAACCATGAGAATAAAAAATAGAAAAAAAAATAACTTTAGAAGAAGTTATGGAAAAATACAACCATAAATATTAAATAAGTATTTCAGACTTTAAATTTTTTTCTTTCTTCAAAAAACAAAACTATCAAATTTCAGTAATAAATTTTGATAAGTCATCATTTAACAGGAAATGGGAAGTTCTCCATAATTCTTTTCTCTAAGCAATTTTACTTATGTAAAATGAGAACCTTTTACGTAATTAATAAAACTCTACTTTTCCATAATTCTTTTCTCACAATAATTCTACTTATGTAAAATGAGTACCTTTTACGTAACTAGTAAAACTTTATTTTTCCATAATTCTTTTCTCACAGTAAAATAAGAACCTTTTATGTAACAAATAAAACTTTCTCACAATAACTGCAAAATAGGCTTTTTAATTTAAAAATTATATTTTTCGCAAATTAATTATTTTTAGATGTAAGCAATTTTAAAGAATTGTAAAGTTAACATTATTGTGAAACAAAATTTTAGAAGTCAGTCAAAATCTAAATTTTGATCAAGAAAGTTCAACAAATATATTTTTGGTGTTTTAATTATTTAAATTTTTCTTTAATTAAGTAAAAGGATAAATACATAACTGGCGCAGTCGGTAGGATCCTATTTAAAAGAACAAGGATCCAGTGATACGATAACCGTGAAAAATAAAATTAACAATTTTTCTTTTTTTGTGACAAGTGGTAAACGAAGTGATGCAAAAACATTTTGATTTCACGAAGAAACGAAACTTCGTCACTTAAAGACAATTAAATTTAATTAGTGAAGTTTTATTGTATAACAATTATTGTCTTCTTTTTTCGTAAATACTATAATAAACACTATAATTTTATAAATAAAATAAAATTTTTACAAAAATATAACTTTTGATGGTTCTGACAAGAAGAAAAAGTAAGCAAGTGAAGGTGATTAAGGAAAAATTGAAAGAAATATATGCCTTATTGGAAGGAGAAGAAGCCGCCATCAATCTTGTAGAATACTATATATTGAAAAGTCAATTGATTATCTTGAATCAAGCACTAGACGAGAAGTTCCGCTCATCAACAAAAAAAATAAATATATAAAAATAGAAATATATATATACCAATAACAAATAATAATAACAAATAAATAAATAATATTAATAAATAAAATAAACATAATAAATAAATAAATAAATATTCGTATTAACATTATATGAGAAGTGATAGACATAATCTGTTCGATATATAATAAATAGAAATATGGCTGAACAAGACCAATTAAGAAATATCATTGAGCAGCAAGAAGCCCAAATTGTAGCCCTTCAGGCGAGGATAGAGCAAATGGCTCTTCAACAACAAATTCAACAGCAACTACCGGTACAACAGAATCATTTTCAACTATCAACAGAACACTTTCTTAATTATATGAACAAACTAAGGATATTCAACGGGAAGGACGAGTTGACAGTTCAGGAATTCATTAGCTCAGTTGAACGGACGTTTTTACTTTGCCAAAATACACCAGGATTGAGGGAATATGCCATAAATATCATCATCAATGACAAAATACAAGGAGAAGCAAAGAGATGTATTCAACGTCTAGGAGTCGATATGCAGTACGATTGGGAAGAAGTAAAAAGGGAACTGAAACTACATTACAGACCAAGGCAGGACTACGCTGAGCTGTTGAACGAATGCAGATCCTTAAAAGTAAGTACATTAAGAGAACTTTTTAACAATGTCAGGGAAATAAATTACAAACTTAATGAGTTATATCAATTTGATGAAAGCAAACCTTAGACATACCACCCTAATAATACAGACAAATACTTAGCAGATATAATTAGCAATAAGTTTCATGATTTTATACGAGGTAATATACCAGAAAATAGTTCAATTATTGAAATTTATAATAAATTCGACAAACTAAAATTATTAGATAATGAAAACGCGGTAGATCCTAGAAGCAGAAAAAATAAAATCAACTTTAATAAAAGTCACAACAGCACCCATAAAAATGTGAATTCATTGCATAGGAATAACACCAACACTAATAGTAATAATTTTAATAGAAATGTTTCTGGTGTTACTAATAACAATATTAACAACAAAAACAACACTCTCAGTAATCCCCAAAGAAATTCCAATAGTAATTACAATAATCATAACAACAATAATAATGGTAGTAACCAACGGCAGAACAACAATTACAATAGTAACAATCAACGCAGTGACAATAACTATAACAGAAGTTACAACAACAACACTGGACGAAACCAAAACAATAACTCATCACAACATAGACAAAATTCCTTACAAATTAGAAATAACCCTATCCCTGAACCGATGGAGATAGGAAACATACATGAAGAGCAGGACGTAAATTTTCAATTCGTGCCTCGGAACCAAGAATCCCAGTAATATTCATAACCCTAGGTAATAAAAAATTGAAATGTCTTATTGACACTGGATCAGCCACCAGTGTTAAGAAACCAAATATTTTTGATGAATATTCTGAAGAAAATTTGTCTTAGCCAGTATATTACTCGACGATAAACGGTACAAATAAAATCACAAAAAGAATTATAACTCCAATACCGAAAGAATTTAAATTCCCCGGTACTGTAATTTGGAAAGTTATAGATTTGAAGGGTAGAAGTTATGATGCAATTATGGGTCAAAACTTCTTAGTACCTTTCAAAGCTAAAATTAATTTAGAAGACAAATATATTGAAATAAATAATAATAAAATTATGTTTGAAGAAAACAGATATCCATATATTCTTAGTGAAATACATACATTAGAGGGAACTAAAGATAATTTTTTTGAAAGACTTAATTTAGATAATCTAAACACAGAAGAAAAAAGAAGCTTAACTAAATTACTAAAAGAAAACGAAGAGTTATTTTACAAAGAGGGAGACAAATTAACATCAACACATGAAATTAAGCATGAAATTATTACTACTACCGATAATCCAATTTACTCCAAGATATACAGATATCTCCAAGTACATGAAAAAGAAATAGAACGACAAATCCTGGAAATGCTTGATCAAGGCATAATCAAAAAAAGCAACTCCCCTTATAGCAGCCCCCTTTGGATCGTACCTAAAAAGGTCGACAACTCAGGTCAAAAGAAATGGAGGATAGTTATTGACTATAGGAAACTAAATGACGTCACAATCAGTGACAAATTCCCCATACCAAACATCGAAGATATATTAAACAAACTAGGTAGAGCACAGTATTTCACCACCCTAGATTTGGCTAAGGAATTCCACCAAATTCTAATGAAAGAATCAGATAGAAGAAAGACCGCATTTTCAACTCCATCCGGACATTGTGAATTCTTAAGAATGCCGTTTGGATTGAAAAATGCTCCTTCAACTTTCCAAAGGTTAATGAATTCGGTATTACGGGAAAATATCAATAGAATATGTGTAGTATACCTAGAAGACATTCTTATTTTCAGTACTTCTCTTGAAGAACATTTGACGAATCTAAGAAAAATCTTCAATAAATTAAGATCAGCTGGACTTAAAATCCAGATCGATAAATGTAATTTTCTCACAAAACACACAGAATTTCTTGGTCATATTCTAACCCCGAATGGTATCAAACCAAACCCAAAAAAATTAGAAGTAATCCAGAACCTAAAATTACCAAATACTCAGAAACAAATCAAGTCATTTTTAGGAATAACTGGGTACTACCGAAAATTTGTGAAAGACTATGCAAAAATTGCAAATCACATGGTTAAATACCTTAAGAAAGGAGCCAGGATAAATTCAAATGATCCAAGTTACATTGCAGCCTTTGAAAAACTCAAGGAAATAATTACAAGTTACCCTATTTTAAGATACCCCGACTTTAATAAAAGGTTTAAACTGATAACAGATGCAAGTAATTCAGCGATAGGAGCTGTTCTTACTCAAAAAGGCCACCCTGTCTGCTACGCATCAAGGACACTGAACGACCATAAGAGGAATTATTCTACTATAGAAAAAGAACTTCTAGCCATAGTATGAAGTACCAAATATTTTCGCCCATACCTTTACGGTAAAGAGTTTGATCTGCAAACGGATCACCAGCCTATAAAGTGGTTACAATCCAAGTACACAAGCAAAGATATAAATCCCCGTTTACAGAGATGGTTGGTTCAGTTAGGTGAATATGATATAAGAATCGACTATATCAAGGGCAAAGAAAATAAAGTTGCCGACTTTTTGAGCCGTATCAATACGGAATCAAATGAAATCAATTCACTTGAAACAAACCTTTCAAAAGGCTTACCTTTTATCAATTAGATGAAAATTCTGAAATTCAAGCCGAAAATGAGAATCTCAGTACCTCTCCACAAGAATCACTTGAAACACTAACTATCCATTCGCAAATAGAAAATTTCGATAACCATATACCTGTGCTCGAAACCGTAATCAATAGATTTAGGACGCAAATTATATTTGTAGAAGAAAAAGATAAAGAGTACGAAAAGATATTTAACAATAGGAGAATATTCGTAGAAAAAAGGGACTTAGAAAACGAAACCGATATTTTCAGAAGGTATATACAAAGAGGCAGAATAGGAATTTACTCGCAACTTAATGATCGAGAATATAACCGCCTACAACAAAAATTAATAGAACTATATCAAAATAGGGAAATAAAATTCGTAAAATGTAGTTAGTTTGCAAAGGATATAGAAAACGAGGAAGAGCTGAAAAAACAAATATCACTATTCCACAAAGAAGAGTCAGGACACTGTGGAATAATAGCAACATACGAAGCATTAAAATCTAGAATTTACCATCCTCAACTCAAACTTAAAATCCACAAGATACTTAATAACTGTGACATTTGTACAGGAGCAAAGTACGATAGAAAACCTATTAAGAAAAAATTCGAAATTACAGAAACTCCTAAAACGATAAATGAGATAGTACATTTAGACATATACACAAACAGTAAATATATTTTAATAAACGCAATAAATAAGTTTTCAAAACATGCTTATAACAGCTTATATTTAGAAGATAGAACTCATATCACTATACTGGAAAAAATAAGGCAAATTATATCAATTAGGGGAAAGATGAAAAAACTAATCTTTGACAACGAATTCTCCTCAAAACACATAAAAGATTTCTGTGAAAAGGAAAATATAGAATACCATGCCACTAAGCCAAATTGTCATACTGGAAACGCCGACATCGAAAGACTTAATGGTACCTTGACTGAGAAAATTAGGGCACTAAATTTAGAAGAAAAACGACACATTAGAGAACAAATACTTAGAGCCGTTGAAATGTACAATAAGTCCTACCATTCCACCATCAAGACAACACCTTTATCCGTCCAAAATAGAGAAATAGACTCCAATATTGTTTATGAAAGACTGATAAAACAAAAGGAAAACGTGATTCGTAAAAGAAATGAAAATCGAGAGGAGTATAAAGAGCATAGAGAAGTTGGTTTTATCAAAAATTATAAATCACTCAGGCACAAAGAAGAACCTAAATTTAGAAAACATAAACTAACTAACGTTCATGAAATTAATTTAAAACGACCATTTAAATTTACAGAGTACCAAAACAATCAACCTCAGGACAGTACTGCTACTGACACTCCTACTGCTAACCCCAACAGCGACTCACCAAACCATGACGATTGAGAAAATAGAAACAGAATTGGGATACACAGAAATTAAAGTAGACACTGTTGAAATTGCAGACAAGTTCGAGATAATCTTACATAGGGTCTATCCTAATGAAATACTGAATCTAACTCACTACTTAGAATCAACAACAAATTTACTAGATCTAGATGAACAGAAAGTTATGATACATAATAGAATAAATAGAATAAAAAATAAAATAAAGATACTTATACCGTACAGACACAAAAGAGGAATCATAAATCTGGGAGGAACTATTGTTAAATGGATCTTTGGCACAATAGATGACGAGGACAGGCAAAATATTGAAAATCACTTGAACATTATTGATCAGAATAATCATAAACTAATTAGTAATTCAAATCAACAAATAAAAATCAACGAAAATTTCAATAAAATTTTCATGTTATTAAAAGACATAATTGAAGCAGACAGAACCAAAATATTAAACAAACTAAATAACCTTAACTTTACACAAATGAAGATCATCTCCAAAGATAGTTTTCTAGAACAAATGTTTAAGTTAGATTATATAGAGAAACAAGTTGAGCACCTCCAAGACAATATCGCTTCAGCTAGATTGGACTCTTACACCCAGACATACTGACTGACGAATAAATAAACAACTATAACATCGACCTTAACAAATTATCTAACATCCATTTAGCCGTTGCAAAACATACAGATGACTCAATAGTTTTCGCTATCAAAATTCCTGTCCACAACTTTAAAACCAATAAAATTCTTCTTTTACCAATTACAAATTCCAAACAACAACAAATTGACTCAGGTACTGAATACATAATAAGAAAAAATAACATAACCTTTACATATTCAGAAGAATTGGTCAAAAGTAAAAATTGTGTTTATCAAAATAAATGTCAATTTAGCTCTAAAAATGAAGAAGAAATCTCACTATTCGAAGAAAATATAATTGTTATTAATAACATTAGAAACGATAAGTTAAAAAGTACTTGTGACGAAAGAATATTACTACTTACAGGCAATTACTTTATAAATTTCAACAATTGTACTATAAAAATTAATAATAAGGAATTCAGTAATAATGTCAGGATATTTACACAAAAATTTGTAATCCCAAATAATGAAAATGTTTTATATAATAATACACAATTAAAGTTCGATAAAATTGTAATAAATAAAGAACAAAATATAGAAGTAATAAAAGAACTTAAATATCATAAAATTGTAAGCCTTAGTCTAAGTTTAATTGTAATAACTATAATATTAACTTCAATAACTTACTTTTGTTATAAAATAATTATTAAAAGGATTCAGGAGAACCCTAAAACAAAGGAGGGAGGAGTTAGATATAGACCTAACCATGAGAATAAAAAATAGAAAAAAAAATAACTTTAGAAGAAGTTATGGAAAAATACAACCATAAGTATTAAATAAGTATTTCAGACTTTAAATTTTTTTCTTTCTTCAAAAAACAAAACTATCAAATTTCAGTAATAAATTTTGATAAGTCATCATTTAACAGGAAATGGGAAGTTCTCCATAATTCTTTTCTCCAAGCAATTTTACTTATGTAAAATGAGAACCTTTTACGTAATTAATAAAACTCTACTTTTCCATAATTCTTTTCTCACAATAATTCTACTTATGTAAAATGAGTACTTTTTACGTAACTAGTAAAACTTTATTTTTCCATAATTCTTTTCTCACAGTAAAATAAGAACCTTTTATGTAACAAATAAAACTTTCTCACAATAACTGCAAAATAGGCTTTTTAATTTAAAAATTATATTTTTCGCAAATTAATTATTTTTAGATGTAAGCAATTTTAAAGAATTGTAAAGTTAACATTATTGTAAAACAAAATTTTAGAAGTCAGTCAAAATCTAAATTTTGATCAAGAAAGTTCAACAAATATATTTTTGGTGTTTTAATTATTTAAATTTTTCTTTAATTAAGTAGAAGGATAAATACATAACTCGCGCAACAAAATTTTAAATCCATCACATTGTTCTGTAAATGGCGTGATTTTCTTTATATTTTAAAATCACGCGATTTATAGAAAACATAAGAGAATTACTCGACTTAAATTCTCTTATTTTCAACTTACCTTTTTTATTAAAATTCAAATTTTTTAAAATCTCTTATAATCTAAAATATATGTAATGGTATTTGCCGACGGCAAATACATAAAATTTCACATAGCATTTAATACCCATATAAATTAGAGCATACAAAATTTCTCATATATATTAATTGACCTATATATTTCATTACGACCTATTTACTCATGTAAATAGCGTAATAATATATAAATCTTAATTCACACACACTGTGTCAAGCACCCAATATGCCATTGTTGCCTACTCACTATATATTACTCTTCAAGTAATATATGGAATATGCTAGAACATTCGATGATAATGCATATACCTGGATGTCCATTAATGCGTAATATTCTCTTAATTATCGTTTTCAATTGTATCAGTGCTTCCAATTAAGAGATAAGTAATGTAATTAACCGAAATAGGGTATATAAGTTAAAGACATTTTTAATACAGTCTTTTCTTTCTGGTTTTCGGTCGTTGAAGTTTTTGTTTTTTGGTATCTAAATGTGCTTAATTTTTTTTATCAATAAAGCAAAAAAAAGAAAAAAAAAAACATAAAAAGAAAAAACGGAACGAATAACGAAAAATTTTAGTAATTTTATTTGCGAAAGAATTTTTTTTTTCAGTAATTGGTCGCGATATTTCTTTATTAATTTTTTTTATAATGTGGTAGATAAATCTACATACATTTTTCTTCATGATTGTGTAAATCGTACGCGATGGTGTATTTGTTGGTTGATTACTAGAAAAACGTGTATGGATCGTGTAGATACATTATACATATATCAAAATTGAAATGGCAATAGAAATCTCTGTTAAATACGTACAAATTGAAATTTATTTTTTTTGAATCAAAGTAGATGGAAAGAGTTTGCAATGGTAAATTTTTTGTTTTTGATAATTGTGTAGTGTGAGGAATGTGCAAAAAAAAAACAAAATTTTAACAAAAATATATATACATATGTATATGACGAGAAAGAAAAATAAGGATAAAGAAAAAAAAAGACAAAATTTGTAGAAGTACAGTTGGTTTTAGGTGCAGTCTACATAAATAATTAAATTTGTGCTCTAAAAGAAAAAAAAAATATATTTGGTAATACATATATCACCTTTGTGGTTTTGTTTGTGTTAGTGATGTGTTATCTAATGTAAATTCTTTTGCTATACACTTCACGCGGTTTTATTAGAATTTAATGATGACCTGGTGACGAAGTAAAGTGAAAGTGGGTGTCTCGTAATATATACATAGATACCATACACGTGTAAAGTGATTTCATCATATGCATGCAAACGGATATATTAAAGATATATTTAATAGTGATAATAATAATAATACCACAATAAAGAAAATAATAATATGAAGAGAAAAAAAAAGAACAAAAAAAAAATGTATGTATATAGATGTATATATATATATATATATATCTATACATAATGTATCTTGGCTTGATTAAAGAGATGAAAAGATAAAACTGAAAAAGGGAAACTGTGGGTGTTGGATGGTCTTCGTGGGGGGATGAAGGTCGCGGCTTATACGGATGATTCTTCTTTCCCTGCCATATCTATGGTCCAAGCACGGTCCATGTGTTGGTCTTTGTTTTCTCATCTTCCTTGAAAGTCGTTGATTTTTTTTTTGTGGCTTTCCTTATGACATACATGCAATTGTAGCCGGTCAAATTATGTAACGCAACGGAAAACTCAGACTAAAGCAGCTGGATTCGACCGGCTGGGGTTCACCCAGGAGTTAAATTGGTCAACACAAGACCAATTCGGTGAAATTTATGTATCAACTTTCGATGACGTTACAGTATATCTGAAAACATAATGATTTCCTTCAATTGATACAGAGTCTGCACGTGAGTTGTTTGCCGGCACAATCATTAATTTACCATTAAACCTATATGTTACGCTTACGTGGGGTGTACGGTGAGTGATTTTTGGTTTTTTTTTAATTTCATGTTGGCCATCCGTTCCTTTTTTTTTGCAAATTCTTTGTTTATGTTAACTGAAATTATTCGTAGAAATATGAATTCAAGACTGCTTATTCATCATATTTCGTCATTTGACGAATTACGCGATGTGGCCCGCAAGTTTGAAAAGTTGTGGTCAGGAATAGATCTTCGACTAAGGTCACCAATATTTTCAAATGTTTCACGTTATACATGAATCTAGTCATAATTCTAGTTTTGATTCGTCAATGAACAACACTTCGACTGTACATTATACTATATATGTATGTTGGAATTGTTCAGTGAATGTTCAGTACCTCAACGGAACTATTTCTGCTTTAAATGTGGCCGCAAGGGTGTCACGACTCCTTTGTGTAAACAGTGCACCCTGGAAAACGGAGTGTCAAACGGGACGCACTCCGAAACTGCTCGATTGATGCGTTGTTTCCCGGAGCAGAAGACACGTGGTGTGAAAAAAACACTCAACAACAGTAGGCAATGATATCGCCTGGTTCGGACCAGTTCCTATCCCAGAACGGTTAAGATGTTGTTACTCATGATACACTGATTTTGTCAAATTATTTTCCTGTCATGTCTGAATCCCATCATTCACCAACTCTATCAAAACCTTTATTTGGGTTTGTAAACTACTTCGGCTGTATATCGTACCAACCTTGTCTCAAACGTTGTATCTCGGAATCAATTTTTGGCAAAAGTTTAATTTATTGCCAAAATGTATATCAGAACTTCACAATGATAGCGTTCAAGATCCAAAAATGCATAAATTAACCCCTGCACAACAACGTAAATAGAAAAACACGTAATTGATACTGGCGATACAGCTCCTATTAAACAGCGTCATTATCCGGTTTCGCCCGTGATTCAAAAACTAATGAATGACGAGTTAGATCGTTTGCTCGCGATGGGAGTAATCAAAGAAATAGCGCGTGGAACTCGCCCGTTGTTTTGGTACGGAAGCCTGGTAAAAATCGTTTGTATTTAGATTTACGTAAAGTCGTAAAGTCAATGCTGTGACAAAGAAGGATGCATATCCTTTGCCACACATTGACGGATTGCTCAGTCGCTTGTCTGACACAAAATATATAACAGGGATCGATTTGAAGGATGCCTTCTGGCAGATTCCCCTAGAAAAGGAATCTCGCGAAAGGACAGCCTTCACAGTACCTGGCCGGCCTCTTTACCAATTCACCGTGATGCCGTTCGGATTGTGCAACGCTCCCCAGCGAATGTGTCGATTGATGGATAAAGTCATACCATCGGAATTACGTGATAAAGTCTTTGTTTTTCTAGACGATTTATTAATTATATCGAGAGATTTAGACACTCATATGAAAATACTCGAAAAAATTGCAACGTGTTTATGAACGTCAGTATTACCCATTAACGTTAAGAAAAGTAAATGTCGTGGATGTATTTCATATGAACAAGGATATAGTATTAAAGGACAACCATAAACCGTATGGCACATTTCAGATACCGACTACAAAGTCACAAAGTAAACGACTGTTTTTCTATAAATCAACTGACTCTTTATTTCTTAAAATCAATCTCTTAAATACTAGTTTAAAAATAATTATTTTATCTCCCACTTACTTTCCATTTTATAGTAAAATTAAGTTTTCATAATTTATCACTTCAATATTTAGATGTTTTAACTCATAGTACGGAAGTAATTGCTTATTAACATTTATTAAAATATTGCATATTTTTGTATGTTATTATTTAATATAATTTATCTAGTACATTTGTTTTTAAAAACAATTAACAGATGTTGTTTATTATTAAATGGTAAATTTGGCAAGTTCCGTATTTACTACATTTGTTTATTAAGTAATGCTTTTTCGCAATGTAATAATTTAATAGATTTGGTCTATTTTATACATGACATAAATTTTGCCAAAAATGAATAAAATATCTTGGCTATATCGTCGGTGATGGTAGTATCAAGACGGATCCAAAAAGTTCTCCGCAATTGTTGATTTTCCAAGTCCGAAAAATCCGAAATAAGTACGCTGTTTTCTAGGCATGACCGGTATGTATCGTCGTTGTATTCGTGATTACGCGTCTTTAGCCGCGCAAATATAAGATTGTTTGAAGAAATCGAAGAATTTTACGTGGACGGAAGAAAATCAAAGCTCTTTTCATAAGCTCAAAGAAAGTATGACGTGAAATTGAAATTTGAGATACAGGGCGATGCGTCGAAAGTGGGCGTAGGAGGAGTCCTATTCCAACTTTCGGAGGCGGGTGATGAAATTCCCATCGTATATGTGTCACAAAAGCTCAATAAAGAAGAATTACTCCGTAACGGAACTGAAGTGCTTGGCCACGGTGTTATGCGTTAAAAAGTTTAGAGCTCACGTCGAAAATTTTAATTACACGATTATTACGGATCACGCGAGTCTGAAATTGTTAATGTCTCAGTCCACTTTAAGTGGCCGTTTTGCTCTTTGGAACTTGAAATTACAAGCGTTCGATTTTTCTATTCAGCATCGCAAAGGTTCTAAAAATGTGCTTGCTGACTCGCTCCTGCGTGCGTTTTGTAAAGAAATTGTAACAGGCTTAAAATTGACAAAAGTTGATCTAGATTCAGAAAGTAAACAAGCAGAGTAAATTCCCGGATTTAAAGATACACGACGGTAAATAAACTCTTCAAACGTCTTCGGTTTAGGACTTCTTCAAGTTCAGAAAATTCTTGGAAGCTTGGGTCCGTAAATTCCTTCGAAACACTTTAACTTAGAATGCTTATGAATCGGTCGTAACGTGTCATGGAGGCATTATTGTGACTTACATACCAACGTTTACTTGAAAAATACTACTGGCCCAAACTGTTCTCTGATGTGGAGAATTGGATAAGCAAATTCAATATGTGTAAAGAAAACAAATTTCCAATCTTTTGTTGTGAATTTCTACAAAGCGATAATGGTAAAAAGTTCATATCTAAAGAATTTCAAAGTTTTCTTTCGTCATACGTGGTTAAACATATTCGTACTACTCTATATATCCCTCTATCTGATGCATCCGAGCGTGTAAATCGGGTAATTTTGAAGGCTGTAAGATCCTATGTCCTATTAGGACAAGGCCATTCATCACGTTGCAAGCTCACTGAGAACTCGATTCCATAGTGCTATTGAGTGCACACTTTACCAAACGGTATTTGGTTTCCCCATCTTTAAAAGCTTAAACCTACATTTACATTATCACGTTTTCGTTTTCTCTTTTGAGACTCATTACCTTATCTTACTTTGGATTTTCTGCAATCGTCGGTCATCATATTCAATTCATTTTGTTTTATTTATTGGTTTGCTTCACCCTCTCAGACGAAGGTGCTGCAGACTGGTTTGCGAACCCATATATTTTTTTATGTTTCTTTTTGTTGTTTTTTCCTAATTTTTGGCAACACATACCCCTTTCTTTCATCTCACGACACATCTCTTTCGCAATGAAACCAGACTCCCACTTTTTTTCAAGATAACCTCGTCCTGGTGGTTTTGACAAATCTCAGTTTTTCTTATTACCACATCTATCATTCCTGAGTTTTTCGTGTCTCTTTTCTCGTTGGCCGTTAGCCTGTCTTTTCTTTGTACCTTCTTGGTTGTGCAGAAGCCGAGACATTGAAAAAAAGGAACCCCTTATAAACCACCAAATTTATTGACACGGCGCCCACACTACAAATTTGTTTGTCTTTTGTACGAACCTCCTAGGTGGCGCAGGAGCCCACAATTCAAATAAAACAGAATTACTGAAAGAACTATAAACGTATCAAAGCCACGCCCACATCATATGACTTCTTGTGACGTGGCCATTAGGCTTTTTTTTTACCGAAATATATAAACGAAACGGAACCACTTTTAAACCACTAGCTTTGTCGAAGCCACGCTCACACCATATGACGTCTTGTAATGCAGCAAATAACCTGTCTTTCGTTTCCAGCTCCTGGTCGGGCAGGAGCCGAGATATTTAAAAAAGCGTAACCAGCTTTAAACCCCTGGATATATCGAAGCCACGCCCAGACCATATGACTTCCTTTGACGCGACCATTAGTCAGTCTTTTCTTTGTATCTCCTAGGTGAAGCAGGAGCAGAGATATTGAAAAGAAGAACCCCTTTTAAACCATTGGACGCATCGAAGCCAGGACTACATCATATGACGTACTGTATGCGACTAATAGTCTCCTTTTGTTTAAAGCTCCTCGTGGTGCAAGAGCAGAGATATTGAAAGAAACGAAACCACTCTTACACCACTAGACGCCTCGAAGCCAGACCCACATCATATGACTCCCTGGTTTCGCCGCCATTAGTCAGTCTTTTCTTTGTACGTCCTGTACAGCGTATAACCTGTGTTTTGTTTGCAGCTCCTAGTCGGACAGCAGCCGAGATATTTAAAAAAGCGGAACCACTTATAAACCACTGAACGTATCGAGCCACGCCCAAATCATATGACGTCCTGTGACGCGACAATAAGCCTGTCTTCTGTTTGAAACACTGCTCCTATCGACGCCTTGCTCACACCATTAATTTGTTTGTCTGCTCTTTTAACCTCCTAGATGGCGCAAAGCCGAAATATTCAAATAAAACGCAACCACTTTTTAACCACTAGCCGTTTCGAAGCCACGGTCACACCATATGACGTCCTGTGACGTGGCCATTAGTCTCTTTTGTCTTTGATGCTCCTGGTGGGGAAGGAACAGAGATATTGAAAGAAAGCAAACCCTTTTAAACAACCGAACCAATCTACGCCGCGCCTACGCCATAAATTTTGTTTGTCTTCTGTTTGAATCCGTAGGTGGCGCAGGAGCCGAGATATTTAAAAACACAGAATCATTATCAACCCACTGGAGGTATCGAAGCCACGCCCACTCCATATGACTTACTGTGAAGCGATCAGTACTCAGTCTTTTCTTGGAACCTTCTTAGTTGTGCAGGAGTAAACACATGGGAAAAAAAGCACCTCTTTTAAACCACTGCTTTCGACGCACCGCCCACACCACAAATTTGTTTTTTTTTGTTAGAAACTCGTAGGCGGCGCAGGAGCCGAGATATTCAAATAAAACAGAACCACTTTGAAAACTATAAATGTATCGAAGGCATGCCCACACCATATGACTATGTCCAACAGGGCCATTAGACTATCTTTTGTCCAAACCTCCTGGTGTGGCAAAATCCGAGATATTGCAAAACACGGAAGCGCTTCAAACCATCGGACGTTTCGAAGCCATACTCATATCATATAGCTTCCTGTGACGCGAATATTAGTCAGTCTTTTATTTGTACCTTCAACGTGGGACAGGAGTAGAGATATTGAGAAAAAAGAAACCCCTTGAAAACCACTGCTCCTCTCGACGCCTCGCCCACACCATAAATTTGTTTGTCTTTTGTTCGAACCTACTAGATGGCGCAGGAGTCGAGATATTCAAATAAAACAGAACCACTTTGAAAACTATAAACGTATCGAAGGTACGCTCACACCATATGACTATGTGCGACACGTCCATTAGCCTATCTTTTATCCAAACCTTCTGGTGTGACAAAATCCGAGATATTGAAAAACACGGAAGCGCTTCAAACCACCGGACGTTTCGAAGCCATACTAATATCATATAGCTTCCTGTGACGCGAATATTAGTCAGTCTTTTATTTGTACCTTCAACGTGGGACAGGAGTAAAGATATTGAGAAAAAAGAAACCCCTTGAAAACCACTGCTCCTATCGACGTCTCGTCCACACCATAAATTTGTTTGTCTTTTCTCCGAACCTCCTAAGTGGCGCAGGAGTCGAAATATTCAAAAAAAAAGAACCACTTTAAAAACTATGAACGTATCGAAGGAACGCCCACACCATATGACTTTGTGCGACACGGCCATTAGACTGTCACTTGTTCGAACCTCCTGGTGTGGCAAAATCCGAGATATTGCAACACACGGAAGCGCTTCAAACCACCACACGTTTCGAAGCCATACTCATATCATATAGCTTCCTGTGACGCGGAAATTAGTCAGTCTTTTCTTCGTACCTCCTACGTGGAACAGGAGTAGAGACATTGAGAAAAAAGAAACCCCTTCAAAACCACTGCTCCTATCGACGTCTCATCCACACCATAAATTTGTTTGTCTTTTCTCCGAACCTCCTAAGTGGCGCAGGAGTCGAAATATTCAAAAAAAAGAACCACTTTAAAAACTATGAACGTATCGAAGGCACGCCCACACCATATGACTATGTGCGACACGGCCATTAGCCTATCTTTTGTCCAAACCTCCTGGTGTGACAAAATCCGAGATATTGCAAAACACGGAAGCGCTTCAAACCACCACACGTTTCGAAGCCATACTCATATCATATAGCTTCCTGTGACGCGGCCATTTGTCAGTCTTTTCTTCGTACCTCCTACGTGGAACAGGAGTAGAGATATTGAGAAAAAAGAAACCCCTTGAAAACCACTGCTCCTCTCGACGCCTCGCCCACACCATAAATTTGTTTGTCTTTTGGACGAACCTACTAGATGGCGCAGGAGTCGAGATATTCAAATAAAACAGAACCACTTTAAAAACTATAAACGTATCGAAGGTACGCCCACACCATATGACTATGTGCGACACGTCCATTAGCCTATCTTTTATCCAAACCTTCTGGTGTGACAAAATCCGAGATATTGAAAAACACGGAAGCGCTTCAAACCACCGGACGTTTCGAAGCCATACTCATATCATATAGCTTCCTGTGACGCGGATATTAGTCAGTCTTTTCTCCGAACCTCCTAAGTGGCGCAGGAGTCGAAATATTCAAAAAAAAAGAACCACTTTAAAAACTATGAACGTATCGAAGGAACGCCCACACCATATGACTATGTGCGACACGGCCATTAGACTGTCACTTGTTCGAACCTCCTGGTGTGACAAAATCCGAGATATTGCAAAACACGGAAGCGCTTCAAACCATCGGACGTTTCGAAGCCATACTCATATCATATAGCTTCCTGTGATGCGGATATTAGTCAGTCTTTTCTTCGTACCTCCCAGGTGGGGCAGGTGTAGAGATATTGAGAAAAAAAAAACCCCTTGAAAACCACTGCTCCTATCGACGCCTCGCCCACACCATAAATTTGTTTGTCTTTTGTCTAAACCTCATAGGTGGCGCAGAAGTCGAGATATTCGAATAAAACAGAACCACTTAAAAAACTATAAACGCATCGAAGGAACGCCCACATCATATGAATATGTGTGACACGGCCATTGACTGTCACTTGTTCGAACCTCCTGGTGTGGCAAAATCCGAGATATTGCAAAACACGGAAGCGCTTCAGACAACCACACGTTTCGAAGCCATACTCATATCATATAGCTTCCTGTGACGCGGATATTAGTCAGTCTTTTCTTCGTACCTCCCAAGTGGGGCAGGTGTAGAGATATTGAGAAAAAAGAAACCCCTTGGAAACCACTGCTCCTATCGACGCCTCGCCCACACCATAAATTTGTTTGTCTTTTGTCTAAACCTCATAGGTGGCGCAGAAGTCGAGATATTCGAATAAAACAGAACCACTTAAAAAACTATAAACGCGTCGAAGGAACGTTCACATCATATGACTATGTGCGACACGGCCATTAGCCTGTCTTTTGTCCGAATCTCCTGGTGTGGCAAAATCCGAGATATTGCAAAACACGGAAGCGCTTCAAACCACCGGACGTTTCGAAGCCATACTCATATCATATAGCTTCCTGTGACGCGGAAATTAGTCAGTCTTTTCTTCGTACCTCCTACGTGGAACAGGGGTAGAGACATTGAGAAAAAAGAAACCCCTTCAAAACCACTGCTCCTATCGACGCCTCGCCTACACCATAAATTTGCTTGTCTTCTGTTCGAACCTACTAGATGGCGCAGGAGTCGAGATATTCGAATAATACAGAACCGCTTTGAAAAATTTAAACGTATCGAAGGCACGCCCACACCATATGAATATGTGTGACACGGCCATTGACTGTCACTTGTTCGAACCTCCTGGTGTGGCAAAATCCGAGATATTGCAAAACACGGAAGCGCTTCAGACAACCACACGTTTCGAAGCCATACTCATATCATATAGCTTCCTGTGACGCGGATATTAGTCAGTCTTTTCTTCGTACCTCCCAGGTGGGGCAGGTGTAGAGATATTGAGAAAAAAGAAACCCCTTGAAAACCACTGCTCCTATCGACGCCTCGCCCACACCATAAATTTGTTTGTCTTTTGTCTAAACCTCATAGGTGGCGCAGAAGTCGAGATATTCGAATAAAACAGAACCACTTAAAAAACTATAAACGCATCGAAGGAACGCCCACATCATATGACTATGTGCGACACGGCCATTAGCCTGTCTTTTGTCCGAACCTCCTGGTGTGGCAAAATCCGAGATATTGCAAAACACGGAAGCGCTACAAACCATCGGACGTTTCGAAGCCATACTCATATCATATAGCTTCCTGTGACGCGGATATTAGTCAGTCTTTTCTTCGTACCTCCCAGGTGGGACAGGTGTAGAGATATTGAAAAAAAAGAAACCCCTTGAAAACCACTGCTCCTATCGACGCCTCGCCCACACCATAAATTTGTTTGTCTTTTGTTCGAACCGCCTAGGTGGCGCAGGAGTGGAGATATTCAAATAAAACAGAACCACTTTAGAAACTATAAACGTATCGAAGGCACGCCCGCACCATATGAATATGTGTGACACGGCCATTAGAATGTCACTTGTTCGAACCTCCTGGTGTTTCAAAATCCGTGATATTGCAAAACACGGAAGCGCTTCAAACCACCACACGTTTCGTAGCCATACTCATATCATATAGCTTCGTGTGACGCGGCCATTTGTCAGTCTTTTCTTCGTACCTCCTAGGCGGGACGGGAGTCGAGACATTGAGCAAAAGAAACCATTTTAAACGACACCTCCTATCGACGCCTCGCCCACATCATAATTTTGTTTGTCTTTTCTCCGAACCTCCTAAGTGGCGCAGGAGTCGAGATATTCAAATAAAACAGAACCACTTTAGAAACTATGAACGTATCGAAGGCATGCCCACACTATATGACCATGTGTGACACGGCCATTAGACTGTCACTTGTTCGAACCTCCTGGTGTGGCGAAATCCGAGATGTTGCAAAACACGGAAGCGCTTCAAACCACCTGACGTTTCGAAGCCATAGTCTTATTATACGACTTCCTGTGACGCGGCCATTTGTTAGTCTTTTCTTCCGCTCTCCTTGGTGGGGCAGGAGTAGAGATATTGAGCAAAAGAAACCCATTTTAAGCGACTCCTCCGATCGACGCCTCGCCGACACCATAAATTTGCTTGTCTTTTGTCCGAACCTACTAGATGGCGCAGGAGTCGAGATATTCAAATAAAACAGAACCACTTTAAAAACTATAAACGTATCGAAAACACACCCACACTATATGACTTCTTGTGACGCTGCAATTAGCATGTCTTACGTTTGAACTTCGTAGGTGGAGCAGTAGCCGAGATAATAAAAAAAAACGGAATCAATATTAAAGAACTGGACGTATCGAAGCCAGATTCACATGACATGACTTCCCATGACACGGCCATTAGCCTGTCTTTTGTTCGAACCTCCTGGTGTCAGAAAAGCCGAGATGTTGCAAAACACGGAAGCACTTCAAACCACCGGACGTTTCTAAGCCATACTCATATCATCTGACTTGCTGTGACGTGGATATTAGTCAGTTTTTTATATGTACCTCCGAGGTGGGGCAGAAATAGAGATACTGAGAAAAAAGGAACCACTTTAAAACGCCGACTGCTATCGACGCCTCTCCCGCACCATAAATTTGTTTGTCTTTTGTCTGAACCTCCTAGGTGGCGCAGGAGTCGAGATATTTAAATAATTAGAATCAATATCAAAGAACTGGACGTATCGAAACCAGATTCACATGACATGACTTCTCGTGACACGGCCATTAGCCTGTATTTTGTTCGACTCTCCTGGTGTGAGAAGAGCCGAGATATTGCAAAACACGGAAGCCCTAGAAACCACCGGACGTTTCTAAGCCATACTCATATCATATGACTTCCTGTGACGCGGCCATTTGTCAGTCTTTTCTTCGTACCTCCTAGGCGGGAGAGGAGTCGACACATTGAGCTAAAAAACCCATTTTAAACGACTCCTCCTATCGACGCCTCGCCCACATCATAAATTTGCTTGTCTTTTCTCCGAACCTACTAGGTGGCGCAGAAGTCGAGATATTCAAATAAAACAGAACCACTTTAAAAACTATGAACGTATCGATGGCGCGCCCACACCATATGACTATGTGTGACACGGCCATTAGCCTGTCTTTCGTCCGAACCTCCTTGTGTGGCAAGAGCCGAGATATTGCAAAACACGGAAGCACTTCAAACCACCTGACGTTTCGTAACCAGACTCATATCATATGACTTCCTGTGACGCGGATATTAGTCAGTCTTTTCTTCGTACCTCCCAGGTGGGGCAGGAGTAGAGATATTGAGAAAAAAGAAATCCCTTGAAAACCACTGCTCCTATCGACGCCTCGACCACACCATAAATTTGTTTGTCTTTTGTCTAAACCTTCAAGGTGGTGCAGGAGTCGAGATATTCAAATAAAACAGAACCACTTTAAAAACTATAGACGTATCGAAAACTCACCCACACTATATGACTTCTTGTGACGCGGCAATTATACATGTCTCTTGTTTGAACTTTGTAGGTGGAGCAGTAAACGAGATATTTAAAAAATTAGAATCAACATCAAAGAACTGGACGTATCGAAGCCAGATTCCATGACATGACTTCCCGTGACACGGCCATTAGCCTGTCATTTGTTCGAACCTCCTGGTGTGACAAGAGCCGAGATATTGCAAAACACGGAAGCGCTTCAAACCACCGGACGTTTCGAAGCCATACTCATATCATATAGCTTCCTGTGACGCGGCCATTTGTCAGTCTTTACTTCGTACCTCCTAGGCGGGACGGGAGTCGAGACATTGAGCAAAAGAAACCATTTTAAACGACTCCTCCTATCGACGCCTCGCCCACACCATAATTTTGTTTGTCTTTTCTCCGAACCTCCTAAGTGGCGCAGGAGTCGAAATATTCAAATAAAACAGAACCACTTTAAAAACTTTGAACGTATCGAAGGCACGCCCACACCATATGACTATGTGTGACACGGCCATTAGCCTGTCTTTCGTCCGAACCTCCTTGTGTGGCAAGAGCCGAGATATTGCAAAACACGGAAGCACTTCAAACCACCTGACGTTTCGTAACCAGACTCATATCATATGACTTCCTGTGACGCGGATATTAGTCAGTCTTTTCTTCGTATCTCCCAGGTGGGGCAGAAGTAGAGATATTGAGAAAAAAGAAATCCCTTGAAAACCACTGCTCCTATCGACGCCTCGACCACACCATAAATTTGTTTGTCTTTTGTCTAAACCTTCAAGGTGGTGCAGGAGTCGAGATATTCAAATAAAACAGAACCACTTTAAAAACTATAGACGTATCGAAAACACACCCACACTATATGACTTCTTGTGACGCGGCAATTATACATGTCTCTTGTTTGAACTTTGTAGGTGGAGCAGTAAACGAGATATTTAAAAAATTAGAATCAACATCAAAGAACTGGACGTATAGAAGCCAGATTCCATGACATGACTTCCCGTGACACGGCCATTAGCCTGTCTTTTGTTCGAACCTCCTGGTGTGACAAGAGCCGAGATATTGCAAAACACGGAAGCGCTTCAAACCACCGGACGTTTCGAAGCCATACTCATATCATATAGCTTCCTGTGACGCGGCCATTTGTCAGTCTTTACTTCGTACCTCCTAGGCGGGACGGGAGTCGAGACATTGAGCAAAAGAAACCATTTTAAACGACTCCTCCTATCGACGCCTCGCCCACACCATAGTTTTGTTTGTCTTTTCTCCGAACCTCCTAAGTGGCGCAGGAGTCGAAATATTCAAATAAAACAGAACCACTTTAAAAACTTTGAACGTATCGAAGGCACGCCCACACCATATGACTATGTGCGACACGACCATTAGCCTGTCTTTTGTCCGAACCTCCTGGTGTGGCAAGAGCCGAGATATTGCAAAACACGGAAGCGCTTCAAACCACCGGACGTTTCGAAGCCATACTCATATCATATAGCTTCCTGTGACGCGGATATTAGTCAGCCTTTTCTTCGTACCTCCCAGGTGGGGCAAGAGTAGAGATATTGAGAAAAAAGAAACCCCTTAAAAACCACTGCTCCTATCGACGCCTCGTCCACACCATAAATTTGTTTGTCTTTTGTTCGAACCTACTAGATGGCGCAGGAGTAGAGATATTCAAATAAAACAGAACCACTTTAAAAACTATAAACGTATCGAAAACACACCCACACTATATGACTTCTTGTGACGCTGCAATTAGCATGTCTTACGTTTGAACTTCGTAGGTGGAGCAGTAGCCGAGATATTAAAAAAAAACGGAATCAATATTAAAGAACTGGACGTATCGAAGCCAGATTCACATGACATGACTTCCCATGACACGGCCATTAGCCTGTCTTTTGTTCGAACCTCCTGGTGTCAGAAAAGCCGAGATGTTGCAAAACACGGAAGCACTTCAAACCACCGGACGTTTCTAAGCCATACTCATATCATATGACTTGCTGTGACGCGGATATTAGTCAGTTTTTTATTTGTACCTCCGAGGTGGGGCAGAAATAGAGATACTGAGAAAAAAGGAACCACTTTTAAACGCCGATTGCTATCGACGCCTCTCCCGCACCATAAATATGTTTGTCTTTTGTCTGAACCTTCTAGGTGGCGCAGGAGTCGAGATATTTAAATAATTAGAATCAATATCAAAGAACTGGACGTATCGAAACCAGATTCACATGACATGACTTCTCGTGACACGGCCATTAGCCTGTATTTTGTTCGAACCTCCTGGTGTGAGAAGAGCCGAGATATTGCAAAACACGGAAGCCCTAGAAACCACCGGACGTTTCTAAGCCATACTCATATCATATGACTTCCTGTGACGCGGCCATTTGTCAGTCTTTTCTTCGTACCTCCTAGGCGGGAGAGGAGTCGACACATTGAGCTAAAAAACCCATTTTAAACGACTCCTCCTATCGACGCCTCGCCCACACCATAAATTTGTTTGTCTTTTGTCTAAACCTCATAGGTGGCGCAGAAGTCGAGATATTCGAATAAAACAGAACCACTTAAAAAACTATAAACGCATCGAAGGAACGCCCACACCATATGACTATGTGTGACACGGCCATTAGCCTGTCTTTCGTCCGAACCTCCTTGTGTGGCAAGAGCCGAGATATTGCAAAACACGGAAGCACTTCAAACCACCTGACGTTTCGTAACCAGACTCATATCATATGACTTCCTGTGACGCGGATATTAGTCAGCCTTTTCTTCGTACCTCCCAGGTGGGGCAGGAGTAGAGATATTGAGAAAAAAGAAATCCCTTGAAAACCACTGCTCCTATCGACGCCTCGACCACACCATAAATTTGTTTGTCTTTTGTCTAAACCTTCAAGGTGGTGCAGGAGTCGAGATATTCAAATAAAACAGAACCACTTTAAAAACTATAGACGTATCGAAAACACACCCACACTATATGACTTCTTGTGACGCGGCAATTATACATGTCTCTTGTTTGAACTTTGTAGGTGGAGCAGTAAACGAGATATTTAAAAAATTAGAATCAACATCAAAGAACTGGACGTATCGAAGCCAGATTCCATGACATGACTTCCCGTGACACGGCCATTAGCCTGTCTTTTGTTCGAACCTCCTGGTGTGACAAGAGCCGAGATATTGCAAAACACGGAAGCGCTTCAAACCACCGGACGTTTCGAAACCATACTCATATCATATAGCTTCCTGTGACGCGGATATTAGTCAGTCTTTTCTTCGTACCTCCCAGGTGGGGCAGGAGTAGAGATATTGAGAAAAAAGAAATCCCTTGAAAACCACTGCTCTTATCGACGCCTCGCCCACACCATAAATTTGTTTGTCTTTTGTTCGAACCTACTAGATAGCGCAGGAGTCGAGATATTCAAATAAAACAGAACCACTTTGAAAACTATAAATATATCGAAGGCACGCTACACCATATGACTATGTGTGACACGGCCATAAGCCTGTCTTATGTTCGAGCCTCCTGGTGTGGCAAGATCCGAGATATTGCAAAACACGGAAGCGCTTGAAACCACCTGACGTTTCGAAGCCAGACTCATATCATATAGCTTCCTGTGACGCGGATATTAGTCAGTCTTCTCTTCGTACCACCCAGGTGGGGCAGGAGTAGAGATATTGAGAAAAAAGAAAACCCTTGAAAACCACTGCTCCTATCGACGCCTCGCCCACACCATAAATTTGTTTGTCTTTTGTTCGAACCTACTAGATGGCGCAGGAGTCGAGATATTCAAATAAAACAGAACCACTTTGAAAACTTTGAACGTATCGAAGGTACGCCCACACCATATGACTATGTGCGACACGACCATAAGCCTGTCTTTTGTCCGAACCTCCTGGTGTGGCAAGAGCCGAGATATTGCAAAACACGGAAGCGCTTCAAACCACCGGACGTTTCGAAGCCATACTCATATAATATAGCTTCCTGTGACGCGGATATTAGTCAGTCTTTTCTTCGTACCTCCCAGGTGGCGCAGGAGTAGAGATATTGAGAAAAAAGAAACCCCTTGAAAACCACTGCTCCTATCGACGCCTCGCCCACATCATAATTTTGTTTGTCTTTTCTCCGAATCTCCTAAGTGGCGCAGGAGTCGAAATATTCAAATAAAACAGAACCACTTTAAAAACTTTGAACGTATAGAAGGCACGCCCACACCATATGACTATGTGCGACACGGCCATTAGCCTGTCTTTTGTCCGAACCTCCTGGTGTGGCAACAGCCGAGATATTGCAAAACACGGAAGCGCTTCAAACCACCGGACGTTTCGAAGCCATACTCATATAATATAGCTTCCTGTGACGCGGATATTAATCAGTCTTTTCTTCGTACCTCCCAGGTGGCGCAGGAGTAGAGATATTGAGAAAAAAGAAACCCCTTGAAAACCACTGCTCCTATCGACGCCTCGCCCACATCATAATTTTGTTTGTCTTTTCTCCGAATCTCCTAAGTGGCGCAGGAGTCGAAATATTCAAATAAAACAGAACCACTTTAAAAACTTTGAACGTATAGAAGGCACGCCCACACCATATGACTATGTGCGACACGGCCATTAGCCTGTCTTTTGTTCGAACCTCCTGGTGTGACAAGAGTCGAGATATTGCAAAACACGGAAGCGCTTCAAACCACCGGACGTTTCGAAGCCATACTCATATCATATAGCTTCCTGTGACGCGGATATTAGTCAGCCTTTTCTTCGTACCTCCCAGGTGGGGCAAGAGTAGAGATATTGAGAAAAAAGAAACCCCTTAAAAACCACTGCTCCTATCGACGCCTCGCCCACACCATAAATTTGTTTGTCTTTTGTTCGAACCTACTAGATGCCGCAGGAGTCGAGATATTCAAATAAAACAGAACCACTTTAAAAACTTTAAACGTATCGAAAACACACCCACACTATATGACTTCTTGTGACGCTGCAATTAGCATGTCTTACGTTTGAACTTCGTAGGTGGAGCAGTAGCCGAGATATTAAAAAAAAACGGAATCAATATTAAAGAACTGGACGTATCGAAGCCAGATTCACATGACATGACTTCCCATGACACGGCCATTAGCCTGTCTTTTGTTCGAACCTGCTGGTGTCAGAAAAGCCGAGATGTTGCAAAACACGGAAGCACTTCAAACCACCGGACGTTTCTAAGCCATACTCATATCATATGACTTGCTGTGACGCGAATATTAGTCAGTTTTTTATTTGTACCTCCGAGGTGGGGCAGAAAAAGAGATACTGAGAAATAAGGAACAACTTTTAAACGCCGACTGCTATCGACGCGTCTCCCGCACCATAAATTTGTTTGTCTTTTGTCTGAACCTCCTAGGTGGCGCAGGAGTCGAGATATTCAAATAATTAGAATCAATATCAAAGAACTGGACGTATCGAAACCAGATTCACATGACATGACTTCTCGTGACACGGCCATTAGACTGTCACTTGTTTGAACCTCCTGGTGTGGCAAGATCCGAGATATTGCAAAACACGGAAGCGCTTCAAACCACCACACGTTTCGAAGCCATACTCGTATCATACGACTTCCTGTGACGCGGCCATTTGTCAGTCTTTTCTTCGTACCTCGTAGGCGGGACAGGAGTCGAGACATTGAGCAAAAGAAAACCATTTAAAACGACTCCTCCTATCGACGCCTAGTCCACATCATAAATTTGCTTGTCTTTTCTACGAACCTCCTAGGTGGCGCAGGAGTCGAGGTATTCAAATAAAACAGAACCACTTTTAAAAACTTTGAACGTATAGAAGGCACGCCCACACCATATGACTATGTGCGACACGGCCATTAGCCTGTCTTTTGTCCGAACCTCCTGGTGTGGCAACAGCCGAGATATTGCAAAACACGGAAGCGCTTCAAACCACCGGACGTTTCGAAGCCATACTCATATCATATAGCTTCCTGTGACGCGGATATTAGTCAGCCTTTTTTTCGTACCTCCCAGGTGGGGCAAGAGTAGAGATATTGAGAAATAAGAAACCCCTTAAAAACCACTGCTCCTATCGACGCCTCGCCCACACCATAAATTTGTTTGTCTTTTGTTCGAACCTACTAGATGGCGCAGGAGTCGAGATATTCGAATAAAACAGAACCACTTTAAAAACTTTAAACGTATCGAAAACACACCCACACTATATGACTTCTTGTGACGCTGCAATTAGCATGTTTTACGTTTGAACTTCGTAGGTGGAGCAGTAGCCGAGATATTAAAAAAAAACGGAATCAATATTGAAGAACTGGACGTATCGAAGCCAGATTCACATGACATGACTTCCCATGACACGGCCATTAGCCTGTCTTTTGTTCGAACCTCCTGGTGTCAGAAAAGCCGAGATGTTGCAAAACACGGAAGCACTTCAAACCACCGGACGTTTCTAAGCCATACTCATATCATATGACTTGCTGTGACGCGGATATTAGTCAGTTTTTTATTTGTACCTCCGAGGTGGGGCAGAAATAGAGATACTGAGAAAAAAGGAACCACTTTTAAACGCCGACTGCTATCGACGCCTCTCCCGCACCATAAATTTGTTTGTCTTTTGTCTGAACTTCCTAGGTGGCTCAGGAGTCGAGATATTTAAATAATTAGAATCAATATCAAAGAACTGGACGTATCGAAACCAGATTCACATGACATGACTTCTCGTGACACGGCCATTAGCCTGTATTTTGTTTGAACCTCCTGGTGTGAGAAGAGCCGAGATATTGCAAAACACGGAAGCCCTAGAAACCACCGGACGTTTCTAAACCATACTCATATCATATGACTTCCTGTGACGCGGCCATTTGTCAGTCTTTTCTTCGTACCTCCTAGGCGGGAGAGGAGTCGACACTTTGAGCTAAAAAACCCATTTTAAACGACTCCTCCTGTCGACGCCTCGCCCACATCAAAAATTTGCTTGTCTTTTCTCCGAACCTACTAGGTGGCGCAGAAGTCGAGATATTCAAATAAAACAGAACCACTTTAAAAACTATGAACGTATCGATGGCGCGCCCACACCATATGACTATGTGTGACACGGCCATTAGCCTGTCTTTCGTCCGAACCTCCTTGTGTGGCAAGAGCCGAGATATTGCAAAACACGGAAGCACTTCAAACCACCTGACGTTTCGTAACCAGACTCATATCATATGACTTCCTGTGACGCGGATATTAGTCAGTCTTTTCTTCGTACCTCCCAGGTGGGGCAGGAGTAGAGATATTGAGAAAAAAGAAATCCCTTGAAAACCACTGCTCCTATCGACGCCTCGACCACACCATAAATTTGTTTGTCTTTTGTCTAAACCTTCAGGGCGGCGCAGGAGTCGAGATATTCAAATAAAACAGAACCACTTTAAAAACTATGAACGTATCGAAAGCACGCCCACACCATATGACTATGTAAGACACGGTCATTAGCCTGTCTTTTGTCCGAACCTCCTGGTGTGGCAAGAGCCGAGATATTGCCAAACACGGAAGCGCTTCAAACCACCTGACGTTTGAAGCCAAACTCATATCATATGACTTCCTGTAACGCGGATATTAGTCAGTCTTTTATTTGTACCTTCGAGGTGGGACAGGAGTAGAGATATTGAGAAAAAATAAATCCCTTTAAAACCACTGCTCCTTTCGACGACTCGTCCACACCATAAATTTGTTTGTCTTTTGTCTGAACCTCATAGGTGGCGCAGGTGTCGAGATATTCAAATAAAACAGAACCACTTTAAAAATTATACACGCATCGAAGGCACACCCACACCATATGACTATGTGTGACACGGCCATTAGCCTTTTGTCCGAACCTCCTAATGTGGCAAGAGCGAGATATTGCAAAACACGGAAGCGCTTCAAACCACCGGACGTTTCGAAGCCAAACTCATATCATATGACTTCCTGTGACGCGGCCATTTGTCGGTCTTTTCTTTGTACCTCCTAGGTGGAGCAGGAGTAGAGATATTGAGAAAAAAGAAACCCCTTTGACACGACTGCTCCTATCGACACCTTGCCACACCATAAATGTTTTTTTGTCTGAACCTCCGAAGTGGGGTAGGAGTAGAGATATTCAAATAAAACACAACCTTAAAAAACTACGAACGTATCGAACGCACGCCCACATCATATGACTATGTGCGACACGGCCATTAGCCTGTCTTTCGTCCGAACCTCCTTGTGTGGCAAGAGCCGAGATATTGCAAAACACGGAAGTATTTCAAACCAGCGGACTTTTCGAAGCCAGACTCATATCATATGACTTCCTGTGACGCGGATATTAGTCAATCTTTTATTTGCACCTCCTAGGTGGGGCAGGAGTAGAGATATTGAGAAAAAACAAACTTCTTTAAAACCACCGCTCCTATCGACGCCTCGCCCACACTATAAATTTGTTTTTTTTGTCTGAACCTCATAGGTGGCGCAGGTGTCGAGATATTCAAATAAAACAGAACCACTTTAAAAATTATACACGCATCGAAGGCACACCCACACCATATGACTATGTGTGACACGGCCATTAGCCTTTTGTCCGAACCTCCTAATGTGGCAAGAGCCGAGATATTGCAAAACACGGAAGCGCTACAATTCACCTGACGTTTCGAAGCCAGACTCATATCATATGACTTCCTGTGACGCGGCCATTTGTCGGTCTTTTCTTTGTACCTCCTAGGTGGAGCAGGAGTAGAGATATTGAGAAAAAAGAAACCCCTTTGACACGACTGCTCCTATCGACGCCTTGCCACACCATAAATGTTTTTTTGTCTGAACCTCCGAGGTGGGGTAGGAGTAGAGATATTCAAATAAAACACAACCTTAAAAAACTACGAACGTATCGAACGCACGCCCACATCATATGACTATGTGCGACACGGCCATTAGCCTGTCTTTCGTCCGAACCTCCTTGTGTGGCAAGAGCCGAGATATTGCCAAACACGGAAGCGCTTCAAACCACCTGACGTTTGAAGCCAAACTCATATCATATGACTTCCTGTAACGCGGATATTAGTCAGTCTTTTCTTCGTACCTCCCAGGTGGGGCAGAAGTCGAGATATTCGAATAAAACAGAACCACTTTAAAAACTATACACGCTTCGAAGGCATGCCCACACCATATGACTATGTGCGACAAGGCCATTAGCCTTTTGCCCGAACCTCCTGGTGTGGCAAGAGCCGAGATATTGCAAAACACGGAAGCGCAACAAACCACCTGACGTTTCAAAGCCGACTCATATTGTACGACTTCCTGTGACGCGGATATTAGTCATTCTTTTATTTGTACCTCCGAGGTGGGACAGAAGTGGAGATAATGAGAAAAAAGAAACCCCTTTGAAACGACTGCTCCTATCGACGCCTCGCACACACCGTAAATTAGTTTGTCTTTCGTCTAAACCTCCTAGATGGTGCAGAAGTCGAGATATTTAGATAAAACAGAACCACTTTAAAAACTATAAACGTATCGAAGGCACGCCCACACCATATGACTATATGCGACACACTCATTAGCCTGTCTTTTGTCCGAACCTCCTGGTGTAGCAAGAGCCGAGATATTGCAAAACACAGAAGCAGTTCAAACTACCGGATGTTTAGAAGATAGACTCACATCATATGACTTCCCGTGACCTGGATATTAGTCAGTCTTTTCTTTGTACCTCCCAGGTGGCGCAGGAGTAGAGATATTGAGAAAAAAGAAACCCCTTTAAAACGCCGGTTCCTATCGATGCCTCGCCCACACCGTAAATTAGTTTGCCTTTTGTCTAAACCTCCTAGGTGGTGCAGAAGTCGAGATATTCAGATAAAACAGAACCACTTTAAAAACTATACACGCATCGAAGGCACGCCTACATTATATGACTTTATGCGACATGGCCATTAGCCTGTCTTTCATCCGAACCTCCTGGTGTGGCAAGAGCCGAGATATTGCAAAACACGAAAGCACTCCAAACTACCGGATGTTTAGAAGATAGACTCACATCATATGACTTCCTGTAACCTGGATATTACTCATTCTTTTCTTTGTACCTCCTAGGTGGTGCAGAAGTCGAGATATTCAGATAATACAGAACCACTTTAAAAACTATACACGCATCGAAGGCACGCCCACACCATATGACTATGTGGGACACGGCCATTAGCCTTTTTTCGAACCTCCTGGTGTGGGAGGAGCCCAGATATTGCAAAACACGGAAGTATTTCAAACCATCGTACTTTTCGAAACCAGACTCATATCATATGACTTCCTGTGACGCGGATATTAATCAGTCTTCTCTTCTTACTTTCTTGGTGGGGCAGGAGTAGAGATATTGAGAAAAAAGAAACCCCTTAAAAGCCACTGCTCCTATCGACGCCTCGTCCACACTATAAATTTGTTTGTCTTTTGTCTGAACCTCATAGGTGGCGCAGGAGTCGAGATATTCAAATAAAACAGAACCACTTTAAAAACTATACACGCATCGAAGGCACACCCACACCATATGACTATGTGTGACACGGCCATTAGCCTGTCTTTTGTCCGAACCTCCTGGTGTGGCAAGAGCCGAGATATTGCAAAACACGAAAGCACTTTAAACTACCGGATGTTTAGAAGATAGACTCACACCATATGACTTCCTGTAACGAGGATATTAGTCAGTCTTTTATTTGCACCTCCTAGGTGGGGCAGGAGTAGAGATATTGAGAAAAAACAAACTTCTTTAAAACCACTGCTCCTAACGACGCCTAGCTCACACCATAAATTTGTTTTTTTTGTCTGAACCTCATAGGTGGCGCAGGAGTCGAAATATTCAAATAAAACAGAACCACTTTAAAAAATATACACGTATCGAAGGCACGCCCACACCATATACCTATATGCGACACGGCCATTAGCCTGTCTTTTGTCCGAACCTCCTGGTGTGGCAAGAGCCGAGATATTGCAAAGCACAGAAGCACTTCATACTCTCGGATGTTTAGAAGATAGACTCACACCATATGACTTCCTGTAACGAGGATATTAGTCAGTCTTTTATTTGCACCTCCTAGGTGGGGCAGGAGTAGAGATATTGAGAAAAAACAAACTTCTTTAAAACCACTGCTCCTAACGACGCCTAGCTCACACCATAAATTTGTTTTTTCTGTCTGAACCTCATAGGTGGCGCAGGAGTCGAAATATTCAAATAAAACAGAACCACTTTAAAAAATATACACGCATCGAAGGCATGCCCACACCATATGACTATGTGCGACACGGCCATTAGCCTTTTGTCCGAACCTCCTGGTGTGGCAAGAGCCGAGATATTCCAAAACACGGAAGCGCAACAAACCACCTGACGTTTCAAAGCCGACTCATATTGTACGACTTCCTGTGACGCGGATATTAGTCATTCTTTTATTTGTACCTCCGAGGTGGGACAGAAGTGGAGATAATGAGAAAAAAGAAACCCCTTTGAAACGACTGCTCCTATCGACGCCTCGCCACACCATAAATTTTGTTTTGTCTGAACCTCACAGGTGGCGCAAAAGTCGAGATATTCAAATAAAACAGAACCACGTTAAAAACTATACACGCATCGAAGGCACGCCCACACCATATGACTATGTGCGACACGGCCATTAGCCTTTTGTCCGAACCTGCTGGTGTGCAAGAGCCGAAATATTACAAAACACGGAAGCGCAACAAACCACCTGACGTTTCAAAGCCGACTCATATTGTACGACTTCCTGTGACGCGGATATTAGTCATTCTTTTATTTGTACCTCCGAGGTGGGACAGAAGTGGAAATAATGAGAAAAAAGAAACCCCTTTGAAACGACTGCTCCTATCGACGCCTCGCCCACACCGTAAATTAGTTTGTCTTTTGTCTAAACCTCCTAGGTGGTGCAGAAGTCGAGATATTCAGATAAAACAGAACCACTTTAAAAACTATAAACGTATCGAAGGCACGCCCACACCATATGACTATGTGCGACAAGCCATTAGAATGTCTTAGTCCGAACCTCCTGGTTAGCAAGAGCCGAGATATTGCAAAACACGGAAGCGCTTCAAACTACCGGATGTTTAGAAAATAGACTCACATAATATGACTTCCAGTGATGCGGATATTAGTCAGTCTTTTATTTGCACCTCCTAGGTGGGGCAGGAGTAGAGATATTGAGAAAAAAGAAACCCTTTTAAATGTCGGCTCTCATCGAAGCCTAGCTCACACCATAAATTTGTTTGTCTTTTGTGTAAACCACATAGTTGGCGCAGGAGGCGACATAATCAAATAAGACAGAACTTGTTTAAAATCTATAAACGTATCGAAGGCACGCCTACACCATATGACTATGTGTGACAAGGCCATTAGCCTGTCTTTTGTACGAACCTCCTGGTGTGGCAAGAGCCGAGATATTGCAAAACACGGAAGTATTTCAAACCAGCGGACTTTTCGAAGCCAGACTCATATCATATGACTTCCAGTGACGCGGATATTAGTCAGTCTTTTATTTGAACCTCCTAGGTGGGGAGGAGTAGAGATATTGAGAAAAAACAAACTTCTTTAAAACCACTGCTCCTTTCGACGCCTCTTCCACACCATAAATTTGTTTTTTTTGTCTAAACCTCATAGGTGGCGCAGGAGTTGAGATATTCAAATAAAACAGAACCACTTTAAAAACTATACACGTATCGAAGGTACGCCCACACCATATACCTATATGCGACACGGCCATTAGCCTGTCTTTTGTCAGAACCTCCTGGTGTGGCAAGAGCCGAGATATTGCAAAACACAGAAGCACTTCAAACTACTGGATGTTTAGAAGATAGACTCACATCATATGACTTCCTGTGACCTGGATATCAGTTAGTCTTTTCTTTGTACCTCCTAGGTGGAACAGGAGTAGAGACATTAAGAAAAAAGATATCCCTTTAAAACCACTGCTGCTATCGACGCCTCGCCCACACCATACATTTTTTGTCTTTTGTCTGAACCTCATAGGTGGCGCAGGAGTCGAGATATTCAAATAAAACAGAACCACTTTAAGAACTATAAAGGTATCGAAGGCACGCCCACACCATATGACTATATGCGACATGGCCATTAGCCTGTTTTTTGCCCGAACCTCCTGGTGTGGCAAGAGCCGAAATATTGCAAAACACAGAAGCACTTCAAACTACCGCATGTTTAGAAGATAGACTCACATCATATGACTTCCTGTGACGCGGATATTAGTCAGTCTTTTATTTGCACCTCCTAGGTGGGGCAGGAGTAGAGATATTAAGAAAAAACAAACTTCTTTAAAACCACTGCTCCTATCGACGCCTCGCCCACACCATAAATTTGTTTTTTTTGTCTAAACCTCATAGGTGGCGCAGGAGTTGAGATATTCAAATAAAACAGAACTACTTTGAAAACTTTGAACGTATCGAAAGCACGCACACACCTTACAACTATGTGCGACACGGCCATTAGCCTGTCTTTTGTCCAAACCTCCTGGTGTGGCAAGAGCCGAGATATTGCAAAACACAGAAGCACTTCAAACTACTGGATGTTGAGAAGATAGACTCACATCATATGACTTCCTGTGACCTGGATATCAGTTAGTCTTTTCTTTGTACCTCCTAGGTGGAACATGAGTAGAGACATTGAGAAAAAAGAAATCCCTTTAAAACCACTGCTCTTATCGACGCCTCGCCCACACCATAAATTTGTTTGTCTTTTGTCTGAACCTCATAGGTGGCGCAGGAGTCGAGTTATTCAAATAAAACAGAACCACTTTAAAAACTATTAACGCATCGAAGGCACGCCCACACCATATGACTATGTGCGACACGGCCATTAGCCTGTCTTTTTTCCGAACCTCCTGGAGTGGCAACAGCCAAGATATTGCAAAGCACGGAAGCAATTCAAACTGCCGGATGTTTAGAAAATAGCCTTACATCATATGACTTTCTGTGACGCGGATATTATTCAGTCTTTTATTTGCACCTCCTAGGTGGGGCAGGAGTAGAGATATTCAAAAAAAACACAACCTTAAAAAACTATGAACGTATCGAACGCACGCCCACATCATATGACTATGTGCGACACGGCCATTAGCCTTTTTTTCGAACCTCCTGGTGTGGCAGGAGCCGAGATATTGCAAAACACGGAAGTGTTTCAAATCAGCGGACTTTTCGAAGCCAGACTCATATCATATGACTTCCTGTGACGCGGATATTAGTCAGTCTTTTATTTGCACCTCCTTGGTGGGGAGGACTAGAGATATTGAGAAAAAACAAACTTCTTTAAAACCACTGCTCCTATCGACGCCTCTCCCACACTATAAATTTGTTTTTTTTGTCTGAACCTCATAGGTGGCGCAGGAGTTGAGATATTCAAATAAAACAGAACCACTTTAAAAACTATACACGTATCGAAGGAACGCCCACACCATATACCTATATGCGACACGGCCATTAGCCTGTTTTTTGTCCGAACCTCCTGGTGTGGCAAGAGCCGAGATATTGCAAAACACAGTAGCTTTTCAAACTACTGGATGTTTAGAAGATAGACTCACATCATATGACTTCCTGTGACCTGGATATCAGTTAGTCTTTTTTTTGTACCTCCTAGGTGGAACAGGAGTAGAGACATTGAGAAAAAAGAAATCCCTTTAAAACCACTGCTCCTATCGACGCTTCGCCCACATCATAAATTTGTTTTTTTTGTTCGAACCTCATAGGTGGCGCAGGAGTCGAGATATTCAAATAAAACAGAATCACTTTAAGAACTATAAAGGTATCGAAGGCACGCCCACAACATATGACTATATGGGACACAGCCATTAGAATGTCTTTGTCCGAACCTCCTGGTGTGGCAAGAGCCGAATTATTGCAAAACACAGAAGCACTTTAAACTACCGGATGTTTAGAAGATAGACTCACATCCTATGACTTCCTGTGACCTGGATATTAGTCAGTCTTTTCTTTGTACCTTCTAGGTGGAACAGGAGTAGAGACATTGAGAAAAAGGAAATCCCTTTAAAACCACTGCTCTTATCGACGCCTCGCCCACACTATAAATTTTTTGTGTTCTGTCTGAACCTCATAGGTGGCACAGGAGTCGAGATATTCAAATAAAACAGAACCACTTTAAGAAATATAAAGGTATCGAAGGCACGCACACACCGTATACCTATATGTGTCCCAGCCATTAGAATGTCTTTGTCCGAACCTCCTGGTTAGCAAGAGCCGAGATATTGCAAAACACAGAAGCACTTCAAACTACCGGATGTTGAGAAGATAGATTCACATCATATGACTTCCTGTGACCTGGATATTAGTCAGTCTTTTCTTTGTACCTCCTAGGTGGGGCAGGAGTAGAGATATTGAGAAAAAAGAAACCCCTTTAAAACCACTGCTCCTATCGACGCCTCGCCCACACCATAAATTTGTTTGCCTTTTGTCTAAACCTCCAAGGTGGCGCAGGAGTCGAGATATTCAAATAATAAAGAACCACTTTAAAAACTGTACACGCATCGAAGGCACTCCCAGACCATACGACTTTATGCGACATGGCCATTAGCCTGTCTTTTGTCCGAACCTCCTGGTGTGGCAAGAGCCGAGACATTGCAAAACACAGAAGCACTTCAAACTACCGGATGTTTAGAAGATAGACTCACATCATATGACTTCCTGTGACCTGGATATTAGTCATTCTTTTATTTGTACCTCCAAGGTGGGGCAGGAGTAGAGATATTCAAATAAAACACAACCTTAAAAAACTATGAACGTATCGAAGGCACGCCTACATCATATGACTATGTGCGACACGGCCATTAGCCTTTTTGTCGAACCTCCTGGTGTGGCAGGAGCCGAGATATTGCAAAACACGAAAGCACTTCAAACTACCGGATGTTTAGAAGATAGACTCACATCATATGACTTCCTGTGACCTGGATATTAGTCAGTCTTTTCTTTGTACCTCCTAGGTGGGGCAGAAGTATAGATGTTGAGAAATAAAAACCCCTTCGAAACCACTGCTCCTATCGACGCCTCGCCCACACCATAAAATTGTTTGTCTTTTGTCTGAACCTCATAGGTGGCGCAGGAGTCGAGATATTCAAATAAAACAGAACCACTTTAAAAACTATACACGCATCGAAGGCACGCCCACACTATATGACTATGTGCGACATGGCCATTAGCCTGTCTTTTGTCCGAACCTCCTGGAGTGGCAACAGCCGAGATATTGCAAAGCACGGAAGCACTTCAAACTGCCGGATGTTTAGAAAATAGACTTACATCATATGACTTTCTGTGACGCGGATATTAGTCAGTCTTTTATTCGCACCTCCTAGGTGGGGCAGGAGTAGAGATATTCAAATAACACACAACCTTAAAAAACTATGAACGTATCGAACGCACGCCCACATCATATGACTATGTGCGACACGGCCATTAGCCTTTTTTTCGAACCTCCTGGTGTGGCAGGAGCCGAGATATTGCAAAACACGGAAGTATTTCAAACCAGCGGACTTTTCGAAGCCAGACTCATATCATATGACTTCCAGTGACGCGGATATTAGTCAGTCTTTTATTTGCACCTCCTAGGTGGGGCAGGAGTAGAGATATTGGGAAAAAACAAACTTCTTTAAAACCACTGCTCCTATCGACGCCTCGCCCACACCATATGACTATATGCGACACGGCCATTAGCCTGTGTTTTGTCCGAACCTCCTGGTGTTGCAAGAGCCGAGATATTGCAAAACACGAAAGCACTTCAATCTACCGGATGTTTAGAAGATAGAATCATATAGGAAGACTTCTTGTGACCTGGATATTAGTCAGTCTTTTCTTTGTACCTCCTAAGTGGGGCAGGAGTAGAGACATTGAGAAAAAAGATATCCCTTTAAAACCACTGCTCCTATCGACGCCTCGCCCACACCATAAATTTTTTGTCTTTTGTCTGAACCTCATAGGTGGCGCAGGAGTCGAGATATTCAAATAAAACAGAACCACTTTAAGAACTATAAAGGTATCGAAGGCACGCCCACACTATATGACTATATGCGACATGGCCATTAGCCTGTTTTTTGCCCAAACCTCCTGGTGTGGCAAGAGCCGAGATATTGCAAAACACAGAAGCACTTCAAACTACCGCATGTTTAGAAGATAGACTCACATCATATGACTTCCTGTGACGCGGATATTAGTCAGTCTTTTATTTGCACCTCCTAGGTGGGGCAGGAGTAGAGATATTGGGAAAAAACAAACTTCTTTAAAACCACTGCTCCTATCGACGCCTCGCCCACACCATAAATTTGTTTTTTTTGTCTGAACCTCATAGGTGGCGCAGGAGTTGAGATATTCAAATGAAACAGAACCACTTTAAAAACTATACACGTATCGAAGGCACGCCCACACCATATACCTATATGGGACACAGCCATTAGAATGTATTTGTCCAAACTTCCTGGTTAGCAAGAGCCGAGATATTGCAAAACACAGAAGCACTTCAAACTACCGGATGTTTAGAACATAGACTCACATCATATGACTTCCTGTGATCTGGATATTAGTTAGTCTTTTCATTGTACGTCCTAGGTGGGGCAGGAATAAAGATATTGAGAAAACAGAAACCCCTTTAAAACGCCGGCTCCTATCGACGCCTCGCCCACACCATAAATTTGTTTGCCTTTTGTCTAAACTTCCAAGATGGCGCAGGAGTCGAGATATTCAAATAATACAGAACCACTTTAAAAACTATACACGCATCGAAGGCACGCCCACACCATATGACTATATGCGACATGGCCATTAGCCTGTCTTTTGTCCGAACCTCCTGGTGTAGCAAGAGCCGAGATATTGCAAAACACAGAAGCATTTCAAACTACCGGATGTTTAGAAGATAGACTCATTTCATATGACTTGCTGTTACCTGGATATTAGTCATTTTTTTATTTGTACCTCCAAGGTGGGGCAAGAGTAGAGATATTGAGAAAAAAGAAACCTCTTTGACACGACTGCTCCTATCGACGCCTCGCCACACCATAAATTTTTTTTTGTCTGAACCTCATAGGTGGCGCAGAAGTCGAGATATTCAAATAAAATAGAACCACTTTAAAAACTATACACGCATCGAAGGCACGCCCACACCATATGATTATGTGTGACACGGCCATTAGCCATTTGTCCGAACCTTCTGGTGTGGCAAGAGCCGAGATATTGCAATACACGGAAGCGCTACAAACCACCTGGCGTTTCGAAGCCAGACTCATATCATATGACTTCCTGTGACCTGGATATTAGTCAGACTTTTCTTTGTACCTTCTAGGTGGGGCAGGAGTAGAGATATTGAGAAAAAAGAAACCTCTTTGACACGACTGCTCCTATCGACGCCTCGCCACACCATAAATTTTTTTTTGTCTGAACCTCATAGGTGGCGCAGAAGTCGAGATATTCAAATAAAATAGAACCACTTTAAAAACTATACACGCATCGAAGGCACGCCCACACCATATGACTATGTTCGACACGGCCATTAGCCTGTCTTTTGTTCGAACCTCCTGGTGTGGCAAGAGCCGAGATATTGCAAAACACGGAAGCGTTTCAAACTACCGGATGTTTAGAAAATAGATTCATATAATATGACTTCCTGTGACGCGGATATTGGTCAGTCTTTTATTTGCACCTCCTAGGTGGGGCAGGAGTAGAGATATTGAGAAAAAAGAAACCCCTTTAAAACCACTGCTCTCATCGACGCCTCGCCCACACCATGAATTGGTTTGTCTTTTGTCTAAACCACATAGGTGGCGCAGGAGGCGACATAATCAAATAAAACAGAACTAGTTTAAAAACTATAAACGTATCGAAGGCACACCCACACCATATGATTATGTGTGACACGGCCATTAGCCTTTTGTCCGAACCTTCTGGTGTGGCAAGAGCCGAGATATTGCAATACACGGAAGCGCTACAAACCACCTGACGTTTCGAAGCCAGTCTCACATCATATGACTTCCTGTGACCTGGATATTAGTCAGTCTTTTGTTTGTACCTCCTAGGTGGGGCAGAAGTATAGATATTGAGAAAAAAAAAACCCCTTTAAAACCACTGCTCCTATCAATGCCTCGTCCACACCATAAATTTGTTTGTCTTTTCTCCGAACCTCCTAAGTGGCGCAGGAGTCGAAATATTCAAAAAAAAAGAACCACTTTAAAAACTATGAACGTATCGAAGGCACGCCCACACCATATGACTATGTGCGACACGGCCCTTAGCCTGTCTTTTGTCCGAATCTCCTGGTGGTGCAAGAGCCAAAATATTGCAAAACACGGAAGCACTTCAAACTACCGGATGTTTAGAAAATAGACTCACATAATATGACTTCCTGTGACGCGGATATTAGTCAGTCTTTTATTTGCACCTTCTAGGTGGGGCAGGAGTAGAAATATTGAGAAAAAAGAAACCCCTTTAAATGTCGGCTCTCATCGACGCCTCGTCCACACCATAAATTTGTTTGTCTTTTGTCTGAACCTCATAGGTGGCGCAGGAGTCGAGATATTCAAATAAAACAGAACCACTTTAAGAACTATAAAGGTATCGAAGGCACGCCCACACCATATGACTATATGGGACACAGCCATTAGCCTGTCTTTTGCCCGAACCTCCTGGTGTGGCAAGAGCCGAGATATTGCAAAACACAGAAGCACTTCAAACTACCGCATGTTTAGAAGATAGACTCATATCATATGACTTCCTGTGACGCGGATATTAGTCAGTCTTTTATTTGCACCTCCTAGGTGGGGCAGGAGTAGAGATATTGGGAAAAAACAAACTTCTTTAAAACCACTGCTCCTATCGACGCTCGCCCACACCATAAATTTGTTTTTTTTTGTCTGAACCTCATAGGTGGCGCAGGAGTTGAGATATTCAAATGAAACAGAACCACTTTAAAAACTATACACGCATCGAAGGCACGTCCACACCATATGACTATGTGCGACACGGCCATTAGCCTTTTGTCCGAACCTCGTGGTGTGGCAAGAGCCGAGATATTGCAAAACACGGAAGCGCTAAAAACCACCGGATGTTTAGAAGATAGACTCACATCATATGACTTCCTGTGACCTGGATATTAGTCAGTCTTTTCTTTGTATCTTCTAGGTGGGGCAGAAGTATAGATATTGAGAAAAAAAAAACCCTTCGAAACCACTGCTCCTATCGACGCCTCGCCCACACCATAAATTTGTTTGTCTTTTGTCTGAACCTCATAGGTGGCGCAGGAGTCGAGATATTCAAATAAAACAGAACTAGTTTAAAAACTATAAACGTATCGAAGGCACGCCCACACCATATGACTATGTTCGACACGGCCATTAGCCTGTCTTATTTCCGAATCTCCTAGTGTTGCAAGAGCCGAGATATTGCAAAACACGAAAGCGCTTCAAACCACCGGATGTTTAGAAGATAGACTCACATCATATGACTTCCTGTGACCTGGATATTAGTCAGTCTTTTCTTTGTATCTCCTAGGTGGGGCAGAAGTATAGATATTGAGAAAAAAAAAACCCTTCGAAACCACTGCTCCTATCGACGCCTCGCCCACACCATAAATTTGTTTGTCTTTTGTCTGAACCTCATAGGTGGCGCAGGAGTCGAGATATTCAAATAAAACAGAACCACTTTAAGAACTATAAAGGTATCGAAGGCACGCCCACACCATATGACTATATGGGACACAGCCATTAGCCTGTCTTTTGCCCGAACCTCCTGGTGTGGCAAGAGCCGAGATATTGCAAAACACAGAAGCACTTCAAACTACCGCATGTTTAGAAGATAGACTCATATCATATGACTTCCTGTGACGCGGATATTAGTCAGTCTTTTATTTGCACCTCCTAGGTGGGGCAGGAGTAGAGATATTGGGAAAAAACAAACTTCCTTAAAACCACTGCTCCTATCGACGCTCGCCCACACCATAAATTTGTTTTTTTTTGTCTGAACCTCATAGGTGGCGCAGGAGTTGAGATATTCAAATAAAACAGAACCACTTTAAAAACTATACACGCATCGAAGGCACGTCCACACCATATGACTATGTGCGACACGGCCATTAGCCTTTTGTCCGAACCTCGTGGTGTGGCAAGAGCCGAGATATTGCAAAACACGGAAGCGCTAAAAACCACCGGATGTTTAGAAGATAGACTCACATCATATGACTTCCTGTGACCTGGATTTTAGTCATTCTTTTTTTTGTACCTCCGAGGTGGGGCAGGAGTAGCGATATTTAAATAAAACACAACCTTTAAAAACTATGAACGTATCGAAGGCACACCCACACCATATGATTATGTGTGACACGGCCATGAGCCTTTTGTCCGAATCTTCTGGTGTGGCAAGAGCCGAGATATTGCAATACACGGAAGCGCTACAAACCACCTGACGTTTCGAAGCCAGACTCATATCATATGACTTCCTGTGACCTGGATATTAGTCAGTCTTTTCTTTGTACCTCCTAGGTGGGGCAGGAGTAGAGATATTGAGAAAAAAGAAACCCCTTTGACACGACTGCTCCTATCGACGCCTCGCCACACTATAAATTTTTTTTTGTCTGATCCTCATAGGTGGCGCAGAAGTCGAGATATTCAAATAAAACAGAACCACTTTAAAAACTATACACGCATCGAAGGCACGCCCACACCATATGACTATGTGCGACACGGCCATTAACCTTTTGTCCGAACCTCGTGGTGTGGCAAAAGCCGAGATATTGCAAAACACGGAAGCGCTAAAAACCACCGGATGTTTAGAAGATAGACTCACATCATATGACTTCCTGTGACCTGGATATTAGTCAGTCTTTTCTTTGTACCTCCTAGGTGGAGCAGAAGTAGAGATATTGAGAAAAAAGAAACCCCTTTAAAACCACTGCTCCTATTAACGCCTCGTCCACACCATAAATTTGTTTGTCTTTTGTCTGAACCTCATAGGTGGCGCAGGAGTCGAGATATTCAGATAAAACAGAACCACTTTAAAAACTATAAACGTATCGAAGGCACGCCCACACCATATGACTATGTGCGACACGGCCATTAGCCTTTTTTTCGAACCTCCTGGTGTGGCAGGAGCCGAGATATTGCAAAACACGGAAGCGCTTCAAACTACCGGATGTTTAGAAAATAGATTCACATAATATGACTTCCTGTGACGCGGATATTAGTCAGTCTTTTATTTGTACCTCCTAGGTGGGGCAGGAGTAGAGATATTGAGAAAAAAGAAACCCTTTAAAACCACTGCTCTTATCGACGCCTCGCCCACACCATGAATTAGTTTGTCTTTTGTCTAAACCACATAGGTGGCGCAGGAGGCGACATAATCAAATAAAACAGAACTAGTTTAAAAACTATAAACGTATCGAAGGCACGCTCACACTATATGACTATGTGCGACACGGCCATTAGCCTGTCTTTTGTCCGAACCTCCTGGTTAGCAAGAGCCGAGATATTGCAAAACACGAAAGCACTTTAAACAACCGGATGTTTAGAAAATAGACTCACATCATATGACTTCCTGTGACCTGGATATCAGTTAGTCTTTTTTTTGTACCTCCTAGGTGGAACAGGAGTAGAGACATTGAGAAAAAAGAAACCCTTTAAAACCACTGCTCTTATCGACGCCTCGCCCACACCATGAATTAGTTTGTCTTTTGTCTAAACCACATAGGTGGCGCAGGAGGCGACATAATCAAATAAAACAGAACTAGTTTAAAAACTATACACGCATCGAAGGCACGCCCACACCATATGACTATATGCGACACGGCCATTAGCCTGTCTTTTGTCCGAACCTCCTGGAGTGGCAACAGCCGAGATATTGCAAAGCACGGAAGCACTTCAAACTGCCGGATGTTTAGAAAATAGACTTACATCATATGACTTTCTGTGACGCGGATATTAGTCAGTCTTTTATTCGCACCTCCTAGGTGGGGCAGGAGTAGAGATATTCAAATAAAACACAACCTTAAAAAACTATGAACGTATCGAACGCACGCCCACATCATATGACTATGTGCGACACGGCCATTAGCCTTTTTTTCGAACCTCCTGGTGTGGCAGGAGCCGAGATATTGCAAAACACGGAAGTATTTCAAACCAGCGGACTTTTCGAAGCCAGACTCATATCATATGACTTCCAGTGACGCGGATATTAGTCAGTCTTTTATTTGAACCTCCTAGGTGGGAAGGAGTAGAGATATTGAGAAAAAACAAACTTCTTTAAAACCACTGCTCCTTTCGACGCCTCTTCCACACCATAAATTTGTTTTTTTTGTCTAAACCTCATAGGTGGCGCAGGAGTTGAGATATTCAAATAAAACAGAACCACTTTAAAAACTATACACGTATCGAAGGTACGCTCACACCATATACCTATATGCGACACGGCCATTAGCCTGTCTTTTGTCAGAACCTCCTGGTGTGGCAAGAGCCGAGATATTGCAAAACACAGAAGCACTTCAAACTACTGGATGTTTAGAAGATAGACTCACATCATATGACTTCCTGTGACCTGGATATCAGTTAGTCTTTTCTTTGTACCTCCTAGGTGGAACAGGAGTAGAGACATTGAGAAAAAAGATATCCCTTTAAAACCACTGCTCCTATCGACGCCTCGCCCACACCATACATTTTTTGTCTTTTGTCTGAACCTCATAGGTGGCGCAGGAGTCGAGATATTCAAATAAAACAGAACCACTTTAAGAACTATAAAGGTATCGAAGGCACGCCCACACCATATGACTATATGCGACATGGCCATTAGCCTGTTTTTTGCCCGAACCTCCTGGTGTGGCAAGAGCCGAGATATTGCAAAACACAGAAGCACTTCAAACTACCGCATGTTTAGAAGATAGACTCACATCATATGACTTCCTGTGACGCGGATATTAGTCAGTCTTTTATTTGCACCTCCTAGGTGGGGCAGGAGTAGAAATATTAAGAAAAAACAAACTTCTTTAAAACCACTGCTCCTATCGACGCCTCGCCCACACCATAAATTTGTTTTTTTTGTCTAAACCTCATAGGTGGCGCAGGAGTTGAGATATTCAAATAAAACAGAACTACTTTGAAAACTTTGAACGTATCGAAAGCACGCACACACCTTACAACTATGTGCGACACGGCCATTAGCCTGTCTTTTGTCCAAACCTCCTGGTGTGGCAAGAGCCGAGATATTGCAAAACACAGAAGCACTTCAAACTACTGGATGTTGAGAAGATAGACTCACATCATATGACTTCCTGTGACCAGGATATCAGTTAGTCTTTTCTTTGTACCTCCTAGGTGGAACATGAGTAGAGACATTGAGAAAAAAGAAATCCCTTTAAAACCACTGCTCTTATCGACGCCTCGCCCACACCATAAATTTGTTTGTCTTTTGTCTGAACCTCATAGGTGGCGCAGGAGTCGAGATATTCAAATAAAACAGAACCACTTTAAAAACTATTAACGCATCGAAGGCACGCCCACACCATATGACTATGTGCGACACGGCCATTAGCCTGTCTTTATTCCGAACCTCCTGGAGTGGCAACAGCCAAGATATTGCAAAGCACGGAAGCAATTCAAACTGCCGGATGTTTAGAAAATAGCCTTACATCATATGACTTTCTGTGACGCGGATATTATTCAGTCTTTTATTTGCACCTCCTAGGTGGGGCAGGAGTAGAGATATTCAAAAAAAACACAACCTTAAAAAACTATGAACGTATCGAACGCACGCCCACATCATATGACTATGTGCGACACGGCCATTAGCCTTTTTTTCGAACCTCCTGGTGTGGCAGGAGCCGAGATATTGCAAAACACGGAAGTGTTTCAAATCAGCGGACTTTTCGAAGCCAGACTCATATCATATGACTTCCTGTGACGCGGATATTAGTCAGTCTTTTATTTGCACCTCCTTGGTGGGGAGGACTAGAGATATTGAGAAAAAACAAACTTCTTTAAAACCACTGCTCCTATCGACGCCTCTCCCACACTATAAATTTGTTTTTTTTGTCTGAACCTCATAGGTGGCGCAGGAGTTGAGATATTCAAATAAAACAGAACCACTTTAAAAACTATACACGTATCGAAGGAACGCCCACACCATATACCTATATGCGACACGGCCATTAGCCTGTTTTTTGTCCGAACCTCCTGGTGTGGCAAGAGCCGAGATATTGCAAAACACAGTAGCTTTTCAAACTACTGGATGTTTAGAAGATAGACTCACATCATATGACTTCCTGTGACCTGGATATCAGTTAGTCTTTTTTTTGTACCTCCTAGGTGGAACAGGAGTAGAGACATTGAGAAAAAAGAAATCCCTTTAAAACCACTGCTCCTATCGACGCTTCGCCCACATCATAAATTTGTTTTTTTTGTTCGAACCTCATAGGTGGCGCAGGAGTCGAGATATTCAAATAAAACAGAATCACTTTAAGAACTATAAAGGTATCGAAGGCACGCCCACAACATATGACTATATGGGACACAGCCATTAGAATGTCTTTGTCCGAACCTCCTGGTGTGGCAAGAGCCGAATTATTGCAAAACACAGAAGCACTTTAAACTACCGGATGTTTAGAAGATAGACTCACATCCTATGACTTCCTGTGACCTGGATATTAGTCAGTCTTTTCTTTGTACCTTCTAGGTGGAACAGGAGTAGAGACATTGAGAAAAAGGAAATCCCTTTAAAACCACTGCTCTTATCGACGCCTCGCCCACACTATAAATTTTTTGTGTTCTGTCTGAACCTCATAGGTGGCACAGGAGTCGAGATATTCAAATAAAACAGAACCACTTTAAGAAATATAAAGGTATCGAAGGCACGCACACACCGTATACCTATATGTGTCCCAGCCATTAGAATGTCTTTGTCCGAACCTCCTGGTTAGCAAGAGCCGAGATATTGCAAAACACAGAAGCACTTCAAACTACCGGATGTTGAGAAGATAGATTCACATCATATGACTTCCTGTGACCTGGATATTAGTCAGTCTTTTCTTTGTACCTCCTAGGTGGGGCAGGAGTAGAGATATTGAGAAAAAAGAAACCTCTTTAAAACCACTGCTCCTATCGACGCCTCGCCCACACCATAAATTTGTTTGCCTTTTGTCTAAACCTCCAAGGTGGCGCAGGAGTTGAGATATTCAAATAAAACAGAACCACTTTAAAAACTATACACGTATCGAAGGTACGCCCACACCATATACCTATATGCGACACGGCCATTAGCCTGTCTTTTGTCAGAACCTCCTGGTGTGGCAAGAGCCGAGATATTGCAAAACACAGAAGCACTTCAAACTACTGGATGTTTAGAAGATAGACTCACATCATATGACTTCCTGTGACCTGGATATCAGTTAGTCTTTTCTTTGTACCTCCTAGGTAGAACAGGAGTAGAGACATTGAGAAAAAACAAACCCCTTTAAAACGCCGGCTCCTATCGACGCCTCGCCCACACCATAAATTTGTTTGCCTTTTGTCTAAACCTCCAAGATGGCGCAGGAGTCGAGATATTCAAATAATACAGAACCACTTTAAAAACTATACACGCATCGAAGGCACGCCCACACCATATGACTATATGCGACATAGCCATTAGCCTGTCTTTTGTCCGAGCCTCCTGGTGTAGCAAGAGCCGAGATATTGCAAAACACAGAAGCACTTCAAACTACCGCATGTTTAGAAGATAGACTCACATCATATGACTTCCTGTGACGCGGATATTAGTCAGTCTTTTATTTGCACCTCCTAGGTGGGGCAGGAGTAGAGATATTGGGAAAAAACAAACTTCTTTAAAACCACTGCTCCTATCGACGCCTCGCCCACACCATAAATTTGTTTTTTGTATCTGAACCTCATAGGTGGCGCAGGAGTTGAGATATTCAAATGAAACAGAACCACTTTAAAAACTATACACGTATCGAAGGCACGCCCACACCATATACCTATATGGGACACAGCCATTAGAATGTATTTGTCCAAACTTCCTGGTTAGCAAGAGCCGAGATATTGCAAAACACAGAAGCACTTCAAACTACCGGATGTTTAGAACATAGACTCACATCATATGACTTCCTGTGATCTGGATATTAGTTAGTCTTTTCATTGTACGTCCTAGGTGGGGCAGGAATAAAGATATTGAGAAAACAGAAACCCCTTTAAAACGCCGGCTCCTATCGACGCCTCGCCCACACCATAAATTTGTTTGCCTTTTGTCTAAACCTCCAAGATGGCGCAGGAGTCGAGATATTCAAATAAAACAGAACCACTTTAAGAACTATAAAGGTATCGAAGGCACGCCCACACCATATGACTATATGCGACATGGCCATTAGCCTGTTTTTTGCCCGAACCTCCTGGTGTGGCAAGAGCCGAGATATTGCAAAACACAGAAGCACTTCAAACTACCGCATGTTTAGAAGATACACTCACATCATATGACTTCCTGTGACGCGGATATTAGTCAGTCTTTTATTTGCACCTCCTAGGTGGGGCAGGAGTAGAGATATTGGGAAAAAACAAACTTCTTTAAAACCACTGCTCCTATCGACGCCTCGCCCACACCATAAATTTGTTTTTTTTGTCTGAACCTCATAGGTGGCGCAGGAGTTGAGATATTCAAATGAAACAGAACCACTTTAAAAACTATACACGTATCGAAGGCACGCCCACACCATATACCTATATGCGACACGGCCATTAGCCTGTCTTTTGTCCAAACTGCCTGGTTAGCAAGAGCCGAGATATTGCAAAACACAGAAGCACTTCAAACTACCGGATGTTTAGAACATAGACTCACATCATATGACTTCCTGTGATCTGGATATTAGTTAGTCTTTTCATTGTACGTCCTAGGTGGGGCAGGAATAAAGATATTGAGAAAACAGAAACCCCTTTAAAACGCCGGCTCCTATCGACGCCTAGCTCACACCATAAATTTGTTTGCCTTTTGTCTAAACCTCCAAGATGGCGCAGGAGTCGAGATATTCAAATAAAACAGAACCACTTTAAGAACTATAAAGGTATCGAAGGCACGCCCACACCATATGACTATATGCGACATGGCCATTAGCCTGTTTTTTGCCCGAACCTCCTGGTGTGGCAAGAGCCGAGATATTGCAAAACACAGAAGCACTTCAAACTACTGGATGTTTAGAAGATAGACTCACATCATATGACATCCTGTGACCTGGATATCAGTTAGTCTTTTCTTTGTACCTCCTAGGTGGAACAGGAGTAGAGACATTGAGAAAAAAGATATCCCTTTAAAACCACTGCTCCTATCGACGCCTCGCCCACACCATAAATTTGTTTTTTTTGTCTGAACCTCATAGGTGGCGCAGGAGTTGAGATATTCAAATGAAACAGAACCACTTTAAAAACTATACACGTATCGAAGGCACGCCCACACCATATACCTATATGCGACACGGCCATAAGCCTGTCTTTTGTCCAAACTGCCTGGTTAGCAAGAGCCGAGATATTGCAAAACACAGAAGCACTTCAAACTACCGGATGTTTAGAACATAGACTCACATCATATGACTTCCTGTGATCTGGATATTAGTTAGTCTTTTATTTGCACCTCCTAGGTGGGGCAGAAGTAGAGCTATTGAGAAAAAAGAAACCCCTTTTAATGTCGGCTCCTATCGACGCCTCGCCCACACCATAAATTTTTTGTCTTTTGTCTGAACCTCATAGGTGGCGCAGGAGTCGAGATATTCAAATAAAACAGAACCACTTTAAGAACTATAAAGGTATCGAAGGCACGCCCACACCATATGACTATATGCGACATGGCCATTAGCCTGTTTTTTGCCCAAACCTCCTGGTGTGGCAAGAGCCGAGATATTGCAAAACACAGAAGCACTTCAAACTACCGCATGTTTAGAAGATAGACTCACATCATATGACTTCCTGTGACGCGGATATTAGTCAGTCTTTTATTTGCACCTCCTAGGTGGTGCAGGAGTAGAGATATTGGGAAAAAACAAACTTCTTTAAAACCACTGCTCCTATCGACGCCTCGCCCACACCATAAATTTGTTTTTTTTGTGTGAACCTCATAGGTGGCGCAAAAGTCGAGATATTCAAATAAAACAGAACCACTTTAAAAACTATACACGCATCGAAGGCACGCCCACACCATATGACTATGTGCGACACGGCCATTAGCCTTTTTTTCGAACCTCCTGGTGTGGCAAGAGCCGAGATATTGCAAAACACAGAAGCATTTCAAACTACCGGATGTTTAGAAGATAGACTCATTTCATATGACTTCCTGTTACCTGGATATTAGTCATTTTTTTATTTGTACCTCCGAGGTGGGGCAGGAGTAGGGATATTGAAATAAAACACAACCTTGAAAAACTATGAACGTATCGAAGGCACGCCCACACCATATGATTATGTGTGACACGGCCATGAGCCTTTTGTCCGAATCTTCTGGTGTGGCAAGAGCCGAGATATTGCAATACACGGAAGCGCTACAAACCACCTGACGTTTCGAAGCCAGACTCATATCATATGACTTCCTGTTACCTGGATATTAGTCATTTTTTTATTTGTACCTCCGAGGTGGGGCAGGAGTCGAGATATTCAAATAAAACAGAACCACTTTAAGAACTATAAAGGTATCGAAGGCACGCCCACACCATATGACTATATGCGACATGGCCATTAGCCTGTTTTTTGCCCGAACCTCCTGGTGTGGCAAGAGCCGAGATATTGCAAAACACAGAAGCACTTCAAACTACTGGATGTTTAGAAGATAGACTCACATCATATGACTTCCTGTGACCTGGATATCAGTTAGTCTTTTTTTTGTACCTCCTAGGTGGAACAGGAGTAGAGACATTGAGAAAAAAGAAATCCCTTTAAAACCACTGCTCCTATCGACGCTTCGCCCACATCATAAATTTGTTTTTTTTGTTCGAACCTCATAGGTGGCGCAGGAGTCGAGATATTCAAATAAAACAGAATCACTTTAAGAACTATAAAGGTATCGAAGGCACGCCCACAACATATGACTATATGGGACACAGCCATTAGAATGTCTTTGTCCGAACCTCCTGGTGTGGCAAGAGCCGAATTATTGCAAAACACAGAAGCACTTTAAACTACCGGATGTTTAGAAGATAGACTCACATCCTATGACTTCCTGTGACCTGGATATTAGTCAGTCTTTTCTTTGTACCTTCTAGGTGGAACAGGAGTAGAGACATTGAGAAAAAGGAAATCCCTTTAAAACCACTGCTCTTATCGACGCCTCGCCCACACTATAAATTTTTTGTGTTCTGTCTGAACCTCATAGGTGGCACAGGAGTCGAGATATTCAAATAAAACAGAACCACTTTAAGAAATATAAAGGTATCGAAGGCACGCACACACCGTATACCTATATGTGTCCCAGCCATTAGAATGTCTTTGTCCGAACCTCCTGGTTAGCAAGAGCCGAGATATTGCAAAACACAGAAGCACTTCAAACTACCGGATTTTGAGAAGCCAGACTCATATCATATGACTTCCTGTGACGCGGATATTAGTCAGTCTTTTATTTGCACCTCCTTGGTGGGGAGGACTAGAGATATTGAGAAAAAACAAACTTCTTTAAAACCACTGCTCCTATCGACGCCTCTCCCACACTATAAATTTGTTTTTTTTGTCTGAACCTCATAGGTGGCGCAGGAGTTGAGATATTCAAATAAAACAGAACCACTTTAAAAACTATACACGTATCGAAGGAACGCCCACACCATATACCTATATGCGACACGGCCATTAGCCTGTTTTTTGTCCGAACCTCCTGGTGTGGCAAGAGCCGAGATATTGCAAAACACAGTAGCTTTTCAAACTACTGGATGTTTAGAAGATAGACTCACATCATATGACTTCCTGTGACCTGGATATCAGTTAGTCTTTTTTTTGTACCTCCTAGGTGGAACAGGAGTAGAGACATTGAGAAAAAAGAAATCCCTTTAAAACCACTGCTCCTATCGACGCTTCGCCCACATCATAAATTTGTTTTTTTTGTTCGAACCTCATAGGTGGCGCAGGAGTCGAGATATTCAAATAAAACAGAATCACTTTAAGAACTATAAAGGTATCGAAGGCACGCCCACAACATATGACTATATGGGACACAGCCATTAGAATGTCTTTGTCCGAACCTCCTGGTGTGGCAAGAGCCGAATTATTGCAAAACACAGAAGCACTTTAAACTACCGGATGTTTAGAAGATAGACTCACATCCTATGACTTCCTGTGACCTGGATATTAGTCAGTCTTTTCTTTGTACCTTCTAGGTGGAACAGGAGTAGAGACATTGAGAAAAAGGAAATCCCTTTAAAACCACTGCTCTTATCGACGCCTCGCCCACACTATAAATTTTTTGTGTTCTGTCTGAACCTCATAGGTGGCACAGGAGTCGAGATATTCAAATAAAACAGAACCACTTTAAGAAATATAAAGGTATCGAAGGCACGCACACACCGTATACCTATATGTGTCCCAGCCATTAGAATGTCTTTGTCCGAACCTCCTGGTTAGCAAGAGCCGAGATATTGCAAAACACAGAAGCACTTCAAACTACCGGATGTTGAGAAGATAGATTCACATCATATGACTTCCTGTGACCTGGATATTAGTCAGTCTTTTCTTTGTACCTCCTAGGTGGGGCAGGAGTAGAGATATTGAGAAAAAAGAAACCCCTTTAAAACCACTGCTCCTATCGACGCCTCGCCCACACCATAAATTTGTTTGCCTTTTGTCTAAACCTCCAAGGTGGCGCAGGAGTTGAGATATTCAAATAAAACAGAACCACTTTAAAAACTATACACGTATCGAAGGTACGCCCACACCATATACCTATATGCGACACGGCCATTAGCCTGTCTTTTGTCAGAACCTCCTGGTGTGGCAAGAGCCGAGATATTGCAAAACACAGAAGCACTTCAAACTACTGGATGTTTAGAAGATAGACTCACATCATATGACTTCCTGTGACCTGGATATCAGTTAGTCTTTTCTTTGTACCTCCTAGGTAGAACAGGAGTAGAGACATTGAGAAAAAACAAACCCCTTTAAAACGCCGGCTCCTATCGACGCCTCGCCCACACCATAAATTTGTTTGCCTTTTGTCTAAACCTCCAAGATGGCGCAGGAGTCGAGATATTCAAATAATACAGAACCACTTTAAAAACTATACACGCATCGAAGGCACGCCCACACCATATGACTATATGCGACATAGCCATTAGCCTGTCTTTTGTCCGAGCCTCCTGGTGTAGCAAGAGCCGAGATATTGCAAAACACAGAAGCATTTCAAACTACCGGATGTTTAGAAGATAGACTCACATCATATGACTTCCTGTGACGCGGATATTAGTCAGTCTTTTATTTGCACCTCCTAGGTGGGGCAGGAGTAGAGATATTGGGAAAAAACAAACTTCTTTAAAACCACTGCTCCTATCGACGCCTCGCCCACACCATAAATTTGTTTTTTGTATCTGAACCTCATAGGTGGCGCAGGAGTTGAGATATTCAAATGAAACAGAACCACTTTAAAAACTATACACGTATCGAAGGCACGCCCACACCATATACCTATATGGGACACAGCCATTAGAATGTATTTGTCCAAACTTCCTGGTTAGCAAGAGCCGAGATATTGCAAAACACAGAAGCACTTCAAACTACCGGATGTTTAGAACATAGACTCACATCATATGACTTCCTGTGATCTGGATATTAGTTAGTCTTTTCATTGTACGTCCTAGGTGGGGCAGGAATAAAGATATTGAGAAAACAGAAACCCCTTTAAAACGCCGGCTCCTATCGACGCCTCGCCCACACCATAAATTTGTTTGCCTTTTGTCTAAACCTCCAAGATGGCGCAGGAGTCGAGATATTCAAATAAAACAGAACCACTTTAAGAACTATAAAGGTATCGAAGGCACGCCCACACCATATGACTATATGCGACATGGCCATTAGCCTGTTTTTTGCCCGAACCTCCTGGTGTGGCAAGAGCCGAGATATTGCAAAACACAGAAGCACTTCAAACTACCGCATGTTTAGAAGATACACTCACATCATATGACTTCCTGTGACGCGGATATTAGTCAGTCTTTTATTTGCACCTCCTAGGTGGGGCAGGAGTAGAGATATTGGGAAAAAACAAACTTCTTTAAAACCACTGCTCCTATCGACGCCTCGCCCACACCATAAATTTGTTTTTTTTGTCTGAACCTCATAGGTGGCGCAGGAGTTGAGATATTCAAATGAAACAGAACCACTTTAAAAACTATACACGTATCGAAGGCACGCCCACACCATATACCTATATGCGACACGGCCATTAGCCTGTCTTTTGTCCAAACTGCCTGGTTAGCAAGAGCCGAGATATTGCAAAACACAGAAGCACTTCAAACTACCGGATGTTTAGAACATAGACTCACATCATATGACTTCCTGTGATCTGGATATTAGTTAGTCTTTTCATTGTACGTCCTAGGTGGGGCAGGAATAAAGATATTGAGAAAACAGAAACCCCTTTAAAACGCCGGCTCCTATCGACGCCTAGCTCACACCATAAATTTGTTTGTCTTTTGTCTAAACCTCCAAGATGGCGCAGGAGTCGAGATATTCAAATAAAACAGAACCACTTTAAGAACTATAAAGGTATCGAAGGCACGCCCACACCATATGACTATATGCGACATGGCCATTAGCCTGTTTTTTGCCCGAACCTCCTGGTGTGGCAAGAGCCGAGATATTGCAAAACACAGAAGCACTTCAAACTACTGGATGTTTAGAAGATAGACTCACATCATATGACATCCTGTGACCTGGATATCAGTTAGTCTTTTCTTTGTACCTCCTAGGTGGAACAGGAGTAGAGACATTGAGAAAAAAGATATCCCTTTAAAACCACTGCTCCTATCGACGCCTCGCCCACACCATAAATTTGTTTTTTTTGTCTGAACCTCATAGGTGGCGCAGGAGTTGAGATATTCAAATGAAACAGAACCACTTTAAAAACTATACACGTATCGAAGGCACGCCCACACCATATACCTATATGCGACACGGCCATAAGCCTGTCTTTTGTCCAAACTGCCTGGTTAGCAAGAGCCGAGATATTGCAAAACACAGAAGCACTTCAAACTACCGGATGTTTAGAACATAGACTCACATCATATGACTTCCTGTGATCTGGATATTAGTTAGTCTTTTATTTGCACCTCCTAGGTGGGGCAGAAGTAGAGCTATTGAGAAAAAAGAAACCCCTTTTAATGTCGGCTCCTATCGACGCCTCGCCCACACCATAAATTTTTTGTCTTTTGTCTGAACCTCATAGGTGGCGCAGGAGTCGAGATATTCAAATAAAACAGAACCACTTTAAGAACTATAAAGGTATCGAAGGCACGCCCACACCATATGACTATATGCGACATGGCCATTAGCCTGTTTTTTGCCCAAACCTCCTGGTGTGGCAAGAGCCGAGATATTGCAAAACACAGAAGCACTTCAAACTACCGCATGTTTAGAAGATAGACTCACATCATATGACTTCCTGTGACGCGGATATTAGTCAGTCTTTTATTTGCACCTCCTAGGTGGTGCAGGAGTAGAGATATTGGGAAAAAACAAACTTCTTTAAAACCACTGCTCCTATCGACGCCTCGCCTACACCATAAATTTGTTTTTTTTGTGTGAACCTCATAGGTGGCGCAAAAGTCGAGATATTCAAATAAAACAGAACCACTTTAAAAACTATACACGCATCGAAGGCACGCCCACACCATATGACTATGTGCGACACGGCCATTAGCCTTTTTTTCGAACCTCCTGGTGTGGCAAGAGCCGAGATATTGCAAAACACAGAAGCATTTCAAACTACCGGATGTTTAGAAGATAGACTCATTTCAGATGACTTCCTGTTACCTGGATATTAGTCATTTTTTTATTTGTACCTCCGAGGTGGGGCAGGAGTAGGGATATTGAAATAAAACACAACCTTGAAAAACTATGAACGTATCGAAGGCACGCCCACACCATATGATTATGTGTGACACGGCCATGAGCCTTTTGTCCGAATCTTCTGGTGTGGCAAGAGCCGAGATATTGCAATACACGGAAGCGCTACAAACCACCTGACGTTTCGAAGCCAGACTCATATCATATGACTTCCTGTTACCTGGATATTAGTCATTTTTTTATTTGTACCTCCGAGGTGGGGCAGGAGTCGAGATATTCAAATAAAACAGAACCACTTTAAGAACTATAAAGGTATCGAAGGCACGCCCACACCATATGACTATATGCGACATGGCCATTAGCCTGTTTTTTGCCCGAACCTCCTGGTGTGGCAAGAGCCGAGATATTGCAAAACACAGAAGCACTTCAAACTACTGGATGTTTAGAAGATAGACTCACATCATATGACTTCCTGTGACCTGGATATCAGTTAGTCTTTTCTTTGTACCTCCTAGGTGGAACAGGAATAAAGATATTGAGAAAACAGAAACCCCTTTAAAACGCCGGCTCCTATCGACGCCTAGCTCACACCATAAATTTGTTTGCCTTTTGTCTAAACCTCCAAGATGGCGCAGGAGTCGAGATATTCAAATAAAACAGAACCACTTTAAGAACTATAAAGGTATCGAAGGCACGCCCACACCATATGACTATATGCGACATGGCCATTAGCCTGTTTTTTGCCCGAACCTCCTGGTGTGGCAAGAGCCGAGATATTGCAAAACACAGAAGCACTTCAAACTACTGGATGTTTAGAAGATAGACTCACATCATATGACTTCCTGTGACCTGGATATTAGTCAGTCTTTTCTTTGTACCTCCTAGGTGGGGCAGGAGTAGAGATATTGAGAAAAAAGAAACCCCTTTGACACGACTGCTCCTATCGACGCCTCGCCACACCATAAATTTTTTTTTGTCTGATCCTCATAGGTGGCGCAGAAGTCGAGATATTCAAATAAAACAGAACCACTTTAAAAACTATACACGCATCGAAGGCACGCCCACACCATATGACTATGTGCGACACGGCCATTAGCCTTTTGTCCGAACCTCGTGGTGTGGCAAGAGCCGAGATATTGCAAAACACGGAAGCGCTAAAAACCACCGGATGTTTAGAAGATAGACTCACATCATATGACTTCCTGTGACCTGGATTTTAGTCATTCTTTTTTTTGTACCTCCGAGGTGGGGCAGGAGTAGCGATATTTAAATAAAACACAACCTTTAAAAACTATGAACGTATCGAAGGCACGAACACACCATATGATTATGTGTGACACGGCCATTAGCCTTTTTTTCGAACCTCCTGGTGTGGCAAGAGCCGAGATATTGCAAAACACAGAAGCATTTCAAACTACCGGATGTTTAGAAGATAGACTCATTTCATATGACTTCCTGTTACCTGGATATTAGTCATTTTTTTATTTGTACCTCCGAGGTGGGGCAGGAGTAGGGATATTGAAATAAAACACAACCTTGAAAAACTATGAACGTATCGAAGGCACGCCCACACCATATGATTATGTGTGACACGGCCATGAGCCTTTTGTCCGAATCTTCTGGTGTGGCAAGAGCCGAGATATTGCAATACACGGAAGCGCTACAAACCACCTGACGTTTCGAAGCCAGACTCATATCATATGACTTCCTGTGACCTGGATATTAGTCAGTCTTTTCTTTGTACCTCCTAGGTGGGGCAGGAGTAGAGATATTGAGAAAAAAGAAACCCTTTAAAACCACTGCTCTTATCGACGCCTCGCCCACACCATGAATTAGTTTGTCTTTTGTCTAAACCACATAGGTGGCGCAGGAGGCGACATAATCAAATAAAACAGAACTAGTTTAAAAACTATAAACGTATCGAAGGCACGCTCACACTATATGACTATGTGCGACACGGCCATTAGCCTGTCTTTTGTCCGAACCTCCTGGTTAGCAAGAGCCGAGATATTGCAAAACACGAAAGCACTTTAAACAACCGGATGTTTAGAAAATAGACTCACATCATATGACTTCCTGTGACCTGGATATCAGTTAGTCTTTTTTTTGTACCTCCTAGGTGGAACAGGAGTAGAGACATTGAGAAAAAAGAAACCCTTTAAAACCACTGCTCTTATCGACGCCTCGCGCACACCATGAATTAGTTTGTCTTTTGTCTAAACCACATAGGTGGCGCAGGAGGCGACATAATCAAATAAAACAGAACTAGTTTAAAAACTATACACGCATCGAAGGCACGCCCACACCATATGACTATATGCGACACGGCCATTAGCCTGTCTTTTGTCCGAACCTCCTGGAGTGGCAACAGCCGAGATATTGCAAAGCACGGAAGCACTTCAAACTGCCGGATGTTTAGAAAATAGACTTACATCATATGACTTTCTGTGACGCGGATATTAGTCAGTCTTTTATTCGCACCTCCTAGGTGGGGCAGGAGTAGAGATATTCAAATAAAACACAACCTTAAAAAACTATGAACGTATCGAACGCACGCCCACATCATATGACTATGTGCGACACGGCCATTAGCCTTTTTTTCGAACCTCCTGGTGTGGCAGGAGCCGAGATATTGCAAAACACGGAAGTATTTCAAACCAGCGGACTTTTCGAAGCCAGACTCATATCATATGACTTCCAGTGACGCGGATATTAGTCAGTCTTTTATTTGAACCTCCTAGGTGGGAAGGAGTAGAGATATTGAGAAAAAACAAACTTCTTTAAAACCACTGCTCCTTTCGACGCCTCTTCCACACCATAAATTTGTTTTTTTTGTCTAAACCTCATAGGTGGCGCAGGAGTTGAGATATTCAAATAAAACAGAACCACTTTAAAAACTATACACGTATCGAAGGTACGCCCACACCATATACCTCTATGCGACACGGCCATTAGCCTGTCTTTTGTCAGAACCTCCTGGTGTGGCAAGAGCCGAGATATTGCAAAACACAGAAGCACTTCAAACTACTGGATGTTTAGAAGATAGACTCACATCATATGACTTCCTGTGACCTGGATATCAGTTAGTCTTTTCTTTGTACCTCCTAGGTGGAACAGGAGTAGAGACATTGAGAAAAAAGATATCCCTTTAAAACCACTGCTCCTATCGACGCCTCGCCCACACCATACATTTTTTGTCTTTTGTCTGAACCTCATAGGTGGCGCAGGAGTCGAGATATTCAAATAAAACAGAACCACTTTAAGAACTATAAAGGTATCGAAGGCACGCCCACACCATATGACTATATGCGACATGGCCATTAGCCTGTTTTTTGCCCGAACCTCCTGGTGTGGCAAGAGCCGAGATATTGCAAAACACAGAAGCACTTCAAACTACCGCATGTTTAGAAGATAGACTCACATCATATGACTTCCTGTGACGCGGATATTAGTCAGTCTTTTATTTGCACCTCCTAGGTGGGCCAGGAGTAGAGATATTAAGAAAAAACAAACTTCTTTAAAACCACTGCTCCTATCGACGCCTCGCCCACACCATAAATTTGTTTTTTTTGTCTAAACCTCATAGGTGGCGCAGGAGTTGAGATATTCAAATAAAACAGAACTACTTTGAAAACTTTGAACGTATCGAAAGCACGCACACACCTTACAACTATGTGCGACACGGCCATTAGCCTGTCTTTTGTCCAAACCTCCTGGTGTGGCAAGAGCCGAGATATTGCAAAACACAGAAGCACTTCAAACTACTGGATGTTGAGAAGATAGACTCACATCATATGACTTCCTGTGACCAGGATATCAGTTAGTCTTTTCTTTGTACCTCCTAGGTGGAACATGAGTAGAGACATTGAGAAAAAAGAAATCCCTTTAAAACCACTGCTCTTATCGACGCCTCGCCCACACCATAAATTTGTTTGTCTTTTGTCTGAACCTCATAGGTGGCGCAGGAGTCGAGATATTCAAATAAAACAGAACCACTTTAAAAACTATTAACGCATCGAAGGCACGCCCACACCATATGACTATGTGCGACACGGCCATTAGCCTGTCTTTTTTCCGAACCTCCTGGAGTGGCAACAGCCAAGATATTGCAAAGCACGGAAGCAATTCAAACTGCCGGATGTTTAGAAAATAGCCTTACATCATATGACTTTCTGTGACGCGGATATTATTCAGTCTTTTATTTGCACCTCCTAGGTGGGGCAGGAGTAGAGATATTCAAAAAAAACACAACCTTAAAAAAACTATGAACGTATCGAACGCACGCCCACATCATATGACTATGTGCGACACGGCCATTAGCCTTTTTTTCGAACCTCCTGGTGTGGCAGGAGCCGAGATATTGCAAAACACGGAAGTGTTTCAAATCAGCGGACTTTTCGAAGCCAGACTCATATCATATGACTTCCTGTGACGCGGATATTAGTCAGTCTTTTATTTGCACCTCCTTGGTGGGGAGGACTAGAGATATTGAGAAAAAACAAACTTCTTTAAAACCACTGCTCCTATCGACGCCTCTCCCACACTATAAATTTGTTTTTTTTGTCTGAACCTCATAGGTGGCGCAGGAGTTGAGATATTCAAATAAAACAGAACCACTTTAAAAACTATACACGTATCGAAGGAACGCCCACACCATATACCTATATGCGACACGGCCATTAGCCTGTTTTTTGTCCGAACCTCCTGGTGTGGCAAGAGCCGAGATATTGCAAAACACAGTAGCTTTTCAAACTACTGGATGTTTAGAAGATAGACTCACATCATATGACTTCCTGTGACCTGGATATCAGTTAGTCTTTTTTTTGTACCTCCTAGGTGGAACAGGAGTAGAGACATTGAGAAAAAAGAAATCCCTTTAAAACCACTGCTCCTATCGACGCTTCGCCCACATCATAAATTTGTTTTTTTTGTTCGAACCTCATAGGTGGCGCAGGAGTCGAGATATTCAAATAAAACAGAATCACTTTAAGAACTATAAAGGTATCGAAGGCACGCCCACAACATATGACTATATGGGACACAGCCATTAGAATGTCTTTGTCCGAACCTCCTGGTGTGGCAAGAGCCGAATTATTGCAAAACACAGAAGCACTTTAAACTACCGGATGTTTAGAAGATAGACTCACATCCTATGACTTCCTGTGACCTGGATATTAGTCAGTCTTTTCTTTGTACCTTCTAGGTGGAACAGGAGTAGAGACATTGAGAAAAAGGAAATCCCTTTAAAACCACTGCTCTTATCGACGCCTCGCCCACACTATAAATTTTTTGTGTTCTGTCTGAACCTCATAGGTGGCACAGGAGTCGAGATATTCAAATAAAACAGAACCACTTTAAGAAATATAAAGGTATCGAAGGCACGCACACACCGTATACCTATATGTGTCCCAGCCATTAGAATGTCTTTGTCCGAACCTCCTGGTTAGCAAGAGCCGAGATATTGCAAAACACAGAAGCACTTCAAACTACCGGATGTTGAGAAGATAGATTCACATCATATGACTTCCTGTGACCTGGATATTAGTCAGTCTTTTCTTTGTACCTCCTAGGTGGGGCAGGAGTAGAGATATTGAGAAAAAAGAAACCCCTTTAAAACCACTGCTCCTATCGACGCCTCGCTCACACCATAAATTTGTTTGCCTTTTGTCTAAACCTCCAAGGTGGCGCAGGAGTTGAGATATTCAAATAAAACAGAACCACTTTAAAAACTATACACGTATCGAAGGTACGCCCACACCATATACCTATATGCGACACGGCCATTAGCCTGTCTTTTGTCAGAACCTCCTGGTGTGGCAAGAGCCGAGATATTGCAAAACACAGAAGCACTTCAAACTACTGGATGTTTAGAAGATAGACTCACATCATATGACTTCCTGTGACCTGGATATCAGTTAGTCTTTTCTTTGTACCTCCTAGGTGGAACAGGAGTAGAGACATTGAGAAAAAACAAACCCCTTTAAAACGCCGGCTCCTATCGACGCCTCGCCCACACCATAAATTTGTTTGCCTTTTGTCTAAACCTCCAAGATGGCGCAGGAGTCGAGATATTCAAATAATACAGAACCACTTTAAAAACTATACACGCATCGAAGGCACGCCCACACCATATGACTATATGCGACATAGCCATTAGCCTGTCTTTTGTCCGAACCTCCTGGTGTAGCAAGAGCCGAGATATTGCAAAACACAGAAGCATTTCAAACTACCGGATGTTTAGAAGATAGACTCACATCATATGACTTCCTGTGACGCGGATATTAGTCAGTCTTTTATTTGCACCTCCTAGGTGGGGCAGGAGTAGAGATATTGGGAAAAAACAAACTTCTTTAAAACCACTGCTCCTATCGACGCCTCGCCCACACCATAAATTTGTTTTTTGTATCTGAACCTCATAGGTGGCGCAGGAGTTGAGATATTCAAATGAAACAGAACCACTTTAAAAACTATACACGTATCGAAGGCACGCCCACACCATATACCTATATGGGAAACAGCCATTAGAATGTATTTGTCCAAACTTCCTGGTTAGCAAGAGCCGAGATATTGCAAAACACAGAAGCACTTCAAACTACCGGATGTTTAGAACATAGACTCACATCATATGACTTCCTGTGATCTGGATATTAGTTAGTCTTTTCATTGTACGTCCTAGGTGGGGCAGGAATAAAGATATTGAGAAAACAGAAACCCCTTTAAAACGCCGGCTCCTATCGACGCCTCGCCCACACCATAAATTTGTTTGCCTTTTGTCTAAACCTCCAAGATGGCGCAGGAGTCGAGATATTCAAATAAAACAGAACCACTTTAAGAACTATAAAGGTATCGAAGGCACGCCCACACCATATGACTATATGCGACATGGCCATTAGCCTGTTTTTTGCCCGAACCTCCTGGTGTGGCAAGAGCCGAGATATTGCAAAACACAGAAGCACTTCAAACTACCGCATGTTTAGAAGATACACTCACATCATATGACTTCCTGTGACGCGGATATTAGTCAGTCTTTTATTTGCACCTCCTAGGTGGGGCAGGAGTAGAGATATTGGGAAAAAACAAACTTCTTTAAAACCACTGCTCCTATCGACGCCTCGCCCACACCATAAATTTGTTTTTTTTGTCTGAACCTCATAGGTGGCGCAGGAGTTGAGATATTCAAATGAAACAGAACCACTTTAAAAACTATACACGTATCGAAGGCACGCCCACACCATATACCTATATGCGACACGGCCATTAGCCTGTCTTTTGTCCAAACTGCCTGGTTAGCAAGAGCCGAGATATTGCAAAACACAGAAGCACTTCAAACTACCGGATGTTTAGAACATAGACTCACATCATATGACTTCCTGTGATCTGGATATTAGTTAGTCTTTTCATTGTACGTCCTAGGTGGGGCAGGAATAAAGATATTGAGAAAACAGAAACCCCTTTAAAACGCCGGCTCCTATCGACGCCTAGCTCACACCATAAATTTGTTTGCCTTTTGTCTAAACCTCCAAGATGGCGCAGGAGTCGAGATATTCAAATAAAACAGAACCACTTTAAGAACTATAAAGGTATCGAAGGCACGCCCACACCATATGACTATATGCGACATGGCCATTAGCCTGTCTTTTGTCAGAACCTCCTGGTGTGGCAAGAGCCGAGATATTGCAAAACACAGAAGCACTTCAAACTACTGGATGTTTAGAAGATAGACTCACATCATATGACTTCCTGTGACCTGGATATCAGTTAGTCTTTTCTTTGTACCTCCTAGGTGGAACAGGAGTAGAGACATTGAGAAAAAACAAACCCCTTTAAAACGCCGGCTCCTATCGACGCCTCGCCCACACCATAAATTTGTTTGCCTTTTGTCTAAACCTCCAAGATGGCGCAGGAGTCGAGATATTCAAATAATACAGAACCACTTTAAAAACTATACACGCATCGAAGGCACGCCCACACCATATGACTATATGCGACATAGCCATTAGCCTGTCTTTTGTCCGAACCTCCTGGTGTAGCAAGAGCCGAGATATTGCAAAACACAGAAGCATTTCAAACTACCGGATGTTTAGAAGATAGACTCACATCATATGACTTCCTGTGACGCGGATATTAGTCAGTCTTTTATTTGCACCTCCTAGGTGGGGCAGGAGTAGAGATATTGGGAAAAAACAAACTTCTTTAAAACCACTGCTCCTATCGACGCCTCGCCCACACCATAAATTTGTTTTTTGTATCTGAACCTCATAGGTGGCGCAGGAGTTGAGATATTCAAATGAAACAGAACCACTTTAAAAACTATACACGTATCGAAGGCACGCCCACACCATATACCTATATGGGAAACAGCCATTAGAATGTATTTGTCCAAACTTCCTGGTTAGCAAGAGCCGAGATATTGCAAAACACAGAAGCACTTCAAACTACCGGATGTTTAGAACATAGACTCACATCATATGACTTCCTGTGATCTGGATATTAGTTAGTCTTTTCATTGTACGTCCTAGGTGGGGCAGGAATAAAGATATTGAGAAAACAGAAACCCCTTCAAAACGCCGGCTCCTATCGACGCCTCGCCCACACCATAAATTTGTTTGCCTTTTGTCTAAACCTCCAAGATGGCGCAGGAGTCGAGATATTCAAATAAAACAGAACCACTTTAAGAACTATAAAGGTATCGAAGGCACGCCCACACCATATGACTATATGCGACATGGCCATTAGCCTGTTTTTTGCCCGAACCTCCTGGTGTGGCAAGAGCCGAGATATTGCAAAACACAGAAGCACTTCAAACTACCGCATGTTTAGAAGATACACTCACATCATATGACTTCCTGTGACGCGGATATTAGTCAGTCTTTTATTTGCACCTCCTAGGTGGGGCAGGAGTAGAGATATTGGGAAAAAACAAACTTCTTTAAAACCACTGCTCCTATCGACGCCTCGCCCACACCATAAATTTGTTTTTTTTGTCTGAACCTCATAGGTGGCGCAGGAGTTGAGATATTCAAATGAAACAGAACCACTTTAAAAACTATACACGTATCGAAGGCACGCCCACACCATATACCTATATGCGACACGGCCATTAGCCTGTCTTTTGTCCAAACTGCCTGGTTAGCAAGAGCCGAGATATTGCAAAACACAGAAGCACTTCAAACTACCGGATGTTTAGAACATAGACTCACATCATATGACTTCCTGTGATCTGGATATTAGTTAGTCTTTTCATTGTACGTCCTAGGTGGGGCAGGAATAAAGATATTGAGAAAACAGAAACCCCTTTAAAACGCCGGCTCCTATCGACGCCTAGCTCACACCATAAATTTGTTTGCCTTTTGTCTAAACCTCCAAGATGGCGCAGGAGTCGAGATATTCAAATAAAACAGAACCACTTTAAGAACTATAAAGGTATCGAAGGCACGCCCACACCATATGACTATATGCGACATGGCCATTAGCCTGTTTTTTGCCCGAACCTCCTGGTGTGGCAAGAGCCGAGATATTGCAAAACACAGAAGCACTTCAAACTACTGGATGTTTAGAAGATAGACTCACATCATATGACTTCCTGTGACCTGGATATCAGTTAGTCTTTTCTTTGTACCTCCTAGGTGGAACAGGAGTAGAGACATTGAGAAAAAAGATATCCCTTTAAAACCACTGCTCCTATCGACGCCTCGCCCACACCATCAATTTTTTGTCTTTTGTCTGAACCTCATAGGTGGCGCAGGAGTCGAGATATTCAAATAAAACAGAACCACTTTAAGAACTATAAAGGTATCGAAGGCACGCCCACACCATATGACTATATGCGACATGGCCATTAGCCTGTTTTTTGCCCAAACCTCCTGGTGTGGCAAGAGCCGAGATATTGCAAAACACAGAAGCACTTCAAACTACCGCATGTTTAGAAGATAGACTCACATCATATGACTTCCTGTGACGCGGATATTAGTCAGTCTTTTATTTGCACCTCCTAGGTGGGGCAGGAGTAGAGATATTGGGAAAAAACAAACTTCTTTAAAACCACTGCTCCTATCGACGCCTCGCCCACACCATAAATTTGTTTTTTTTGTCTGAACCTCATAGGTGGCGCAGGAGTTGAGATATTCAAATAAAACAGAACTAGTTTAAAAACTATACACGTATCGAAGGCACGCCCACACCATATACCTATATGCGAAACGGCCATTAGCCTTTTGTCCGAACCTCCTGGTGTTGCAAGAGCCGAGATATTGCAAAACACGGAAGCGCTACAAACCACCTGACGTTTCAAAGCCAGTCTCACATCATATGACTTCCTGTGACCTGGATATTAGTCAGTCTTTTGTTTGTACCTCCTAGGTGGGGCAGAAGTATAGATATTGAGAAAAAAAAACCCCTTTAAAACCACTGCTCCTATCAATGCCTCGTCCACACCATAAATTTGTTTGTCTTTTCTCCGAACCTCCTAAGTGGCGCAGGAGTCGAAATATTCAAAAAAAAAGAACCACTTTAAAAACTATGAACGTATCGAAGGCACGCCCACACCATATGACTATGTGCGACACGGCCCTTAGCCTGTCTTTTGTCCGAATCTCCTGGTGGTGCAAGAGCCAAAATATTGCAAAACACGGAAGCACTTCAAACTACCGGATGTTTAGAAAATAGACTCACATAATATGACTTCCTGTGACGCGGATATTAGTCAGTCTTTTATTTGCACCTCCTAGGTGGGGCAGGAGTAGAAATATTGAGAAAAAAGAAACCCCTTTAAATGTCGGCTCTCATCGACGCCTAGCTCACACCATAAATTAGTTTGTCTTTTGTCTAAACTACATAGGTGGCGCAAGAGGCGACATAATCAAATAAAACAGAACTAGTTTAAAAACTATAAACGTATCGAAGGCACGCCCACACCATATGACTATGTTCGACACGGCCATTAGCCTGTCTTATTTCCGAATCTCCTAGTGTTGCAAGAGCCGAGATATTGCAAAACACGAAAGCGCTTCAAACCACCGGATGTTTAGAAGATAGACTCACATCATATGACTTCCTGTGACCTGGATATTAGTCAGTCTTTTCTTTGTATCTCCTAGGTGGGGCAGAAGTATAGATATTGAGAAAAAAAAAACCCTTCGAAACCACTGCTCCTATCGACGCCTCGCCCACACCATAAATTTGTTTGTCTTTTGTCTGAACCTCATAGGTGGCGCAGGAGTCGAGATATTCAAATAAAACAGAACCACTTTAAGAACTATAAAGGTATCGAAGGCACGCCCACACCATATGACTATATGGGACACAGCCATTAGCCTGTCTTTTGCCCGAACCTCCTGGTGTGGCAAGAGCCGAGATATTGCAAAACACAGAAGCACTTCAAACTACCGCATGTTTAGAAGATAGACTCATATCATATGACTTCCTGTGACGCGGATATTAGTCAGTCTTTTATTTGCACCTCCTAGGTGGGGCAGGAGTAGAGATATTGGGAAAAAACAAACTTCTTTAAAACCACTGCTCCTATCGACGCTCGCCCACACCATAAATTTGTTTTTTTTTGTCTGAACCTCATAGGTGGCGCAGGAGTTGAGATATTCAAATGAAACAGAACCACTTTAAAAACTATACACGCATCGAAGGCACGTCCACACCATATGACTATGTGCGACACGGCCATTAGCCTTTTGTCCGAACCTCGTGGTGTGGCAAGAGCCGAGATATTGCAAAACACGGAAGCGCTAAAAACCACCGGATGTTTAGAAGATAGACTCACATCATATGACTTCCTGTGACCTGGATTTTAGTCATTCGTTTTTTTGTACCTCCGAGGTGGGGCAGGAGTAGCGATATTTAAATAAAACACAACCTTTAAAAACTATGAACGTATCGAAGGCACGAACACACCATATGATTATGTGTGACACGGCCATTAGCCTTTTTTTCGAACCTCCTGGTGTGGCAAGAGCCGAGATATTGCAAAACACAGAAGCATTTCAAACTACCGGATGTTTAGAAGATAGACTCATTTCATATGACTTCCTGTTACCTGGATATTAGTCATTTTTTTATTTGTACCTCCGAGGTGGGGCAGGAGTAGGGATATTGAAATAAAACACAACCTTGAAAAACTATGAACGTATCGAAGGCACGCCCACACCATATGATTATGTGTGACACGGCCATGAGCCTTTTGTCCGAATCTTCTGGTGTGGCAAGAACCGAGATATTGCAATACACGGAAGCGCTACAAACCACCTGACGTTTCGAAGCCAGACTCATATCATATGACTTCCTGTGACCTGGATATTAGTCAGTCTTTTCTTTGTACCTCCTAGGTGGGGCAGGAGTAGAGATATTGAGAAAAAAGAAACCCCTTTGACACGACTGCTCCTATCGACGCCTCGCCACACCATAAATTTTTTTTTGTCTGATCCTCATAGGTGGCGCAGAAGTCGAGATATTCAAATAAAACAGAACCACTTTAAAAACTATATACGCATCGAAGGCACGCCCACACCATATGACTATGTGCGACACGGCCATTAGCCTTTTGTCCGAACCTCGTGGTGTGGCAAGAGCCGAGATATTGCAAAACACGGAAGCGCTAAAAACCACCGGATGTTTAGAAGATAGACTCACATCATATGACTTCCTGTGACCTGGATATTAGTCAGTCTTTTCTTTGTACCTCCTAGGTGGGGCAGGAGTAGAGATATTGAGAAAAAAGAAACCCTTTAAAACCACTGCTCTTATCGACGCCTCGCCCACACCATGAATTAGTTTGTCTTTTGTCTAAACCACATAGGTGGCGCAGGAGGCGACATAATCAAATAAAACAGAACTAGTTTAAAAACTATAAACGTATCGAAGGCACGCTCACACTATATGACTATGTGCGACACGGCCATTAGCCTGTCTTTTGTCCGAACCTCCTGGTTAGCAAGAGCCGAGATATTGCAAAACACGAAAGCACTTTAAACAACCGGATGTTTAGAAAATAGACTCACATCATATGACTTTCTGTGACCTGGATATTAGTCAGTCTTTTCTTTGTACCTCCTAGGTGGGGCAGAAGTATAGATATTGAGAAAAAAAAACCCCTTCGAAACCACTGCTCCTATCGACGCCTCGCCCACACCGTAAATTAGTTTGTCTTTTGTCTAAACCTCCAAGGTGGCGCAGGAGTCGAGATATTCAAATAATACAGAACCACTTTAAAAACTGTACACGCATCGAAGGCACGCCCACACCATATGACTATATGGGACACAGCCATTAGAATGTCTTTGTCCGAACCTCCTGGTTAGCAAGAGCCGAGATATTGCAAAACACAGAAGCACTTCAAACTACCGGATGTTTAGAACATAGACTCACATCATATGACTTTCTGTGACCTGGATATTAGTCAGTCTTTTCTTTGTACCTCCTAAGTGGGGCAGAAGTATAGATATTGAGAAAAAAAAACCCCTTTCGAAACCACTGCTCCTATCGACGCCTCGCCCACACCATAAATTTGTTTGTCTTTTGTCTAAACCTCCTAGGTGGCGCAGAAGTCGAGATATTCAGATAAAACAGAACCACTTTAAAAACTATAAACGTATCGAAGGCACGCCCACACCATATGACTATGTGCGACACGACCATTAGCCTGTGTTTTGTCCGAATCTCCTGGTGTTGCAAGAGCCGAGATATTGCAAAACACGGAAGCGCTTCAAACCACCGGATGTTTAGAAGATAGACTCACATCATATGACTTCCTGTGACCTGGATATTAGTCAGTCTTTTCTTTGTACCTCCTAGGTGGAGCAGAAGTAGAGATATTGAGAAAAAAGAAACCCCTTTAAATGTCGGCTCTCATCGACGCCTAGCTCACACCATAAATTAGTTTGTCTTTTGTCTAAACTACATAGGTGGCGCAGGAGGCGACATAATCAAATAAAACAGAAGTAGTTTAAAAAATATAAACGTATCGAAGGCACGCCCACACCATATGACTATGTGCGACACGGCCATTAGCCTGTCTTATTTCGGAATCTCCTGGTGTTGCAAGAGCCGAGATATTGCAAAACACGAAAGCGCTTCAAACCACCGGATGTTTAGAAGATAGACTCACATCATATGACTTCCTGTGACCTGGATATTAGTGAGTCTTTTCTTTGTACCTCCTAGGTGGGGCAGAAGTATAGATATTGAGAAAAAAGAAACCCCTTTAAAACCACTGCTCCTATTAACGCCTCGTCCACACCATAAATTTGTTTGTCTTTTGTCTGAACCTCATAGGTGGCGCAGGAGTCGAGATATTCAAATAAAACAGAACCACTTTAAAAACTATACACGCATCGATGGCACGGCCATACCATATGACTATATGCGACACGGCCATTAGCCTTTTGTCCGAACCTCCTGGTGTTGCAAGAGCCGAGATATTGCAAAACACGAAAGCACTTCAATCTACCGGATGTTTAGAAAATAGACTCACATCATATGACTTCCTGTGACGCGGATATTAGTCAGTCTTTTATTTGCACCTCCTAGGTGGGGCAGGAGTAGAGATATTGAGAAAAAAGAAACCCCTTTGAATGTCGGCTCTCATCGACGCCTAGCTCACACCATAAATTAGTTTGTCTTTAGTCTAAACCACATAGGTGGCGCAGGAATCGAGATATTCAAATAAGACAGAACCACTTTAAAAACTATACACGCATCGAAGGCACGCCTACACCATATGACTATGTGCGACACGGCCATTAGCCTGTCTTTTGTCCGAACCTCCTGGAGTGGCAACAGCCGAGATATTGCAAAGCACGGAAGCACTTCAAACTGCCGGATGTTTAGATTATAGACTTACATCATATGACTTTCTGTGACGCGGATATTAGTCAGTCTTTTATTTGCACCTCCTAGGTGGGGCAGGAGTAGAGATATTCAAATAAAACACAACCTTAAAAAACTATGAACGTATCGAACGCACGCCCACATCATATGACTATGTGCGACACAGCCATTAGCCTTTTTTTCGAACCTCCTGGTGTGGCAGGAGCCGAGATATTGCAAAACACGGAAGTGTTTCAAACCAGCGGACTTTTCGAAGCCAGACTCATATCATATGACTTCCTGTGACGCGGATATTAGTCAGTCTTTTATTTGCACCTCCTAGGTGGGGAGGAGTAGAGATATTGAGAAAAAACAAACTTCTTTAAAACCACTGCTCCTATCGACGCCTATCCCACACCATAAATTTGTTTTTTTTGTCTGAACCTCATAGGTGGCGCAGGAGTTGAGATATTCAAATAAAACAGAACAACTTTAAGAACTATATAGGTATCGAAGGCACGCCCACACCATATGACTATATGGGACACAGCCATTAGAATGTCTTTGTCCGAACCTCCTGGTGTGGCAAGAGCCGAGATATTGCAAAACACAGAAGCACTTCAAACTACCGGATGTTTAGAACATAGACTCACATCATATGACTTTCTGTGACCTGGATATTAGTCAGTCTTTTCTTTGTACCTCCTAGGTGGGGCAGAAGTATAGATATTGAGAAAAAAAAACCCCTTCGAAACCACTGCTCCTATCGACGCCTCGCCCACACCGTAAATTAGTTTGTCTTTTGTCTAAACCTCCAAGGTGGCGCAGGAGTCGAGATATTCAAATAATACAGAACCACTTTAAAAACTGTACACGCATCGAAGGCACGCCCACACCATATGACTATATGGGACACAGCCATTAGAATGTCTTTGTCCGAACCTCCTGGTTAGCAAGAGCCGAGATATTGCAAAACACAGAAGCACTTCAAACTACCGGATGTTTAGAACATAGACTCACATCATATGACTTTCTGTGACCTGGATATTAGTCAGTCTTTTCTTTGTACCTCCTAAGTGGGGCAGAAGTATAGATATTGAGAAAAAAAAACCCCTTTCGAAACCACTGCTCCTATCGACGCCTCGCCCACACCGTAAATTAGTTTGTCTTTTGTCTGAACCTCATAGGTGGCGCAGAAGTCGAGATATTCAAATAAAACAGAACCAGTTTAAAAACTATACACGCATCGAAGGCACGCCCACATCATATGACTATGTGCGACACGGCCATTAGCCTTTTTTTCGAACCTTCTGGTGTGGCAAGAGCCGAGATATTGCAAAACACAGAAGCATTTCAAACTACCGGACGTTTCAAAGCCAGTCTCACATCATATGACTTCCTGTTACCTGGATATTAGTCATTTTTTTATTTGTACCTCCGAGGTGGGGCAGGAGTAGGGATATTGAAATAAAACAAAACCTTGAAAAACTATGAACGTATCGAAGGCACGCCCACACCATATGATTATGTGTGACACGGCCGTGAGCCTTTTGTCCGAATCTTCTGGTGTGGCAAGAGCCGAGATATTGCAATACACGGAAGCGCTACAAACCACCTGACGTTTCGAAGCCAGACTCATATCATATGACTTCCTGTGACCTGGATATTAGTCAGTCTTTTCTTTGTACCTCCTAGGTGGGGCAGGTGTAGAGATATTGAGAAAAAAGAAACCCCTTTGACACGACTGCTCCTATCGACGCCTCGCCACACCATAAATTTTTTTTTGTCTGATCCTCATAGGTGGCGCAGAAGTCGAGATATTCAAATAAAACAGAACCACTTTAAAAACTATACACGCATCGAAGGCACGCCCACACCATATGACTATGTGCGACACGGCCATTAGCCTTTTGTCCGAACCTCGTGGTGTGGCAAGAGCCGAGATATTGCAAAACACGGAAGCGCTAAAAACCACCGGATGTTTAGAAGATAGACTCACATCATATGACTTCCTGTGACCTGGATATTAGTCAGTCTTTTCTTTGTACCTCCTAGGTGGAGCAGAAGTAGAGATATTGAGAAAAAAGAAACCCCTTTAAAACCACTGCTCCTATTAACGCCTCGTCCACACCATAAATTTGTTTGTCTTTTGTCTGAACCTCATAGGTGGCGCAGGAGTCGAGATATTCAGATAAAACAGAACCACTTTAAAAACTATAAACGTATCGAAGGCACGCCCACACCATATGACTATGTGCGACACGACCATCAGCCTGTCTTTTGTCCGAACCTCCTGGTGTGGCAAGAGCCGAGATATTGCAAAACACGGAAGCGCTTCAAACTACCGGATGTTTAGAAAATAGATTCACATAATATGACTTCCTGTGACGCGGATATTAGTCAGTCTTTTATTTGCACCTCCTAGGTGGGGCAGGAGTAGAGATATTGAGAAAAAAGAAACTTTTTAAAACCACTGCTCTTATCGACGCCTCGCCCACACCATGAATTAGTTTGTCTTTTGTCTAAACCACATAGGTGGCGCAGGAGGCGACATAATCAAATAAAACAGAACTAGTTTAAAAACTATAAACGTATCGAAGGCACGCTCACACTATATGACTATGTGCGACACGGCCATTAGCCTGTCTTTTGTCCGAACCTCCTGGTTAGCAAGAGCCGAGATATTGCAAAACACGAAAGCACTTTAAACAACCGGATGTTTAGAAAATAGACTCACATCATATGACTTCCTGTGACCTGGATATTAGTCAGTCTTTTCATTGTACCTCCTAGGTGGGCCAGAAGTATAGATATTGAGCAAAAAGAAACCCCTTTGAAACGACTGCTCGTATTAACGCCTCGTCCACACCATAAATTTGTTTGTCTTTTGTCTGAACCTCATAGGTGGCGCAGAAGTCGAGATATTCAAATAAAACAGAACCACTTTAAAAACTATACACGCATCGAAGGCACGCCCACATCATATGACTATGTGCGACACGGCCATTAGCCTTTTTTTCGAACCTCCTGGTGTGGCAAGAGCCGAGATATTGCAAAACACAGAAGCATTTCAAACTACCGGATGTTTAGAAGATAGACTCATTTCATATGACTTGCTGTTACCTGGATATTAGTCATTTTTTTATTTGTACCTCCGAGGTGGGGCAGGAGTAGGGATATTGAAATAAAACACAACCTTGAAAAACTATCAAAGTATCGAAGGCACGCCCACACCATATGATTATGTGTGACACGGCCATGAGCCTTTTGTCCGAATCTTCTGGTGTGGCAAGAGCCGAGATATTGCAATACACGGAAGCGCTACAAACCACCTGACGTTTCGAAGCCAGACTCATATCATATGACTTCCTGTGACCTGGATATTAGTCAGTCTTTTCTTTGTACCTCCTAGGTGGGGCAGGAGTAGAGATATTGAGAAAAAAGAAACCCCTTTGACACGACTGCTCCTATCGACGCCTCGCCACACCATAAATTAGTTTGTCTTTCGTCTAAACTACATAGGTGGCGCAGGAGGCGACATAATCAAATAAAACAGAAGTAGTTTAAAAAATATAAACGTATCGAAGGCACGCCCACACCATATGACTATGTGCGACACGGCCATTAGCCTGTCTTATTTCCGAATCTCCTGGTGTTGCAAGAGCCGAGATATTGCAAAACACGAAAGCGCTTCAAACCACCGGATGTTTAGAAGATAGACTCACATCATATGACTTCCTGTGACCTGGATATTAGTGAGTCTTTTCTTTGTACCTCCTAGGTGGGGCAGAAGTATAGATATTGAGAAAAAAGAAACCCCTTTAAAACCACTGCTCCTATTAACGCCTCGTCCACACCATAAATTTGTTTGTCTTTTGTCTGAACCTCATAGATGGCGCAGGAGTCGAGATATTCAAATAAAACAGAACCACTTTAAAAACTATACACGCATCGATGGCACGCCCATACCATATGACTATATGCGACACGGCCATTAGCCTTTTGTCCGAACCTCCTGGTGTTGCAAGAGCCGAGATATTGCAAAACACGGAAGCGCTTCAAACCACCGGATGTTTAGAAAATAGATTCACATAATATGACTTCCTGTGACGCGGATATTAGTCAGTCTTTTATTTGCACCTCCTAGGTGGGGCAGGAGTAGAGATATTGAGAAAAAAGAAACCCCTTTAAAACCACTGCTCTTATCGACGCCTCGCCCACACCATGAATTAGTTTGCCTTTTGTCTAAACCATATAGGTGGCGCAGGAGGCGACATAATCAAATAAAACAGAACTAGTTTAAAAACTATAAACGTATCGAAGGCACGCCGACACCATATGACTGTGTGAGACACGGCCATTAGCCTGTCTTTTTTCCGAACCTCCTGGTGTTGCAAGAGCCGAGATATTGCAAAACACGAAAGCACTTCAATCTACCGGATGTTTAGAAAATAGACTCACATCATATGACTTCCTGTGACGCGGCCATTTGTCGGTCTTTTCTTTGTACCTCCTAGGTGGGGCAGAAGTATAGATATTGAGAAAAAAGAAACTCCTTTAAAACCACTGCTCCTATCAATGCCTCGTCCACACCATAAATTTGTTTGTCTTTTGTCTGAACCTCATAGGTGGCGCACGAGTCGAGATATTCAAATAAAACAGAACCACTTTAAAAACTATACACGCATCGAAGGCACACCCACACCATATGACTATGTGCGACACGGCCGTTAGCCTGTCTTTTGTCCGAATCTCCTGGTGTTGCAAGAGCCGAGATATTGCAAAGCACGGAAGCACTTCAAACTACCAGATGTTTCAAAGCCAGTCTCACATCATATGACTTCCTGTAACCTGGATATTAGTCAGTCTTTTGTTTGTACCTCCTAGGTGGGGCAGAAGTATAGATATTGAGAAAAAAGAAACCCCTTTAAAACCACTGCTCCTATCAATGCCTCGTCCACACCATAAATTTGTTTGTCTTTTCTCCGAACCTCCTAAGTGGCGCAGGAGTCGAAATATTCAAAAAAAAGAACCACTTTAAAAACTATGAACGTATCGAAGGCACGCCCACACCATATGACTATGTGCGACACGGCCATTAGCCTGTTTTTTGCCCGAACCTCCTGGTGTTGCAAGAGCCAAAATATTGCAAAACACGGAAGCACTTCAAACTACCGGATGTTTAGATAATAGACTCACATAATATAACTTCCTGTGACGCGGATATTAGTCAGTCTTTTATTTGCACCTTCTAGGTGGGGCAGGAGTAGAGATATTGAGAAAAAAGAAACCCCTTTAAATGTCGGCTCTCATCGACGCCTAGCTCACACCATAAATTAGTTTGTCTTTTGTCTAAACTACATAGGTGGCGCAGGAGGCGACATAATCAAATAAAACAGAAGTAGTTTAAAAAATATAAACGTATCGAAGGCACGCCCACACCATATGACTATGTGCGACACGGCCATTAGCCTGTCTTATTTCCGAATCTCCTGGTGTTGCAAGAGCCGAGATATTGCAAAACACGAAAGCGCTTCAAACCACCGGATGTTTAGAAGATAGACTCACATCATATGACTTCCTGTGACCTGGATATTAGTGAGTCTTTTCTTTGTACCTCCTAGGTGGGGCAGAAGTATAGATATTGAGAAAAAAGAACCCCTTTAAAACCAGTGCTCCTATCAATGCCTCGTCCACACCATAAATTTTTTTGTCTTTTCTCCGAACCTTCTAAGTGGCGCAGGAGTCGAAATATTCAAAAAAAAAGAACCACTTTGAAAACTATGAACGTATCGAAGGCACGCCCACACCATATGACTGTGTGCGACACGACCATTAGCCTGTCTTTTGTCCGAATCTCCTGGTGTTGCAAGAGCCGAAATATTGCAAAACACGGAAGCGCTTCAAACTACCGGATGATGTTTAGAAAATTGACTCACATAATATGACTTCCTGTGACGCGGATATTAGTCAGTCTTTTATTTGCACCTCCTAGGTGTGGCAGGAGTAGAGATATTGAGAAAAAAGAAACCCCTTTGAATGTCGGCTCTCATCGACGCCTCGCTCACACCATAAATTTGTTTGTCTTTTGTCTAAACCACATAGGTGGCGCATGAATCGAGATATTCAAATAAGACAGAACCACTTTGAAAACTATACACGCATCAAAGGCACGCCCACACCATATGACTATATGCGACACGGCCATTAGCCTGTGTTTTGTCCGAATCTCCTGGTGTGGCAAGAGCCGAGATATTGCAAAGCACGGAAGCACTTCAAAGTACCGGATGTTTAGAAAATAGACTTACATAATATGACTTCCTGTGACGCGGATATTAGTCAGTCTTTTATTTGCACCTCGTAGGTGGGGCAGGAGTATAGATATTGAGAAAAAAGAAACCCCTTTAAATGTCGGCTCTCATCGACGCCTAGCTCACACCATAAATTAGTTTGTCTTTTGTCTAAACCACATAGGTGGCGCAGGAATCGAGATATTCAAATAAGACAGAACCACTTTGAAAACTATACACGTATCAAAGGCACGCCCACACCATATGACTATGTGCGACACGGCCATTAGCCTGTGTTTTGTCCGAACCTCCTGGTGTGGCAAGAGCCGAGATATTGCAAAACACGGAAGCACTTCAAACTACCGGATGTTTAGAAAATAGACTTACATCATATGACTACCTGTGACGCGGATATTAGTCAGTCTTTTATTTGCACCTCCTAGGTGGGGCAGAAGTAGAGCTATTGAGAAAAAAGAAACCCTTTTTAATGTCGGCTCTCATCGACGCCTAGCTCACACCATAAATTTGTTTGTCTTTTGTCTAAACCACATAGGTGGCGCAGGAATCGAGATATTCAAATAAGACAGAACCACTTTGAAAACTATACACGTATCAAAGGCACGCCCACACCATATGACTATGTGCGACACGGCCATTAGCCTGTGTTTTGTCCGAACCTCCTGGTGTGGCAAGAGCCGAGATATTGCAAAACACAGAAGCACTTCAAACTACCGGATGTTTAGAAAATAGACTTACATCATATGACTACCTGTGACGCGGATATTAGTCAGTCTTTTATTTGCACCTCCTAGGTGGGGCAGAAGTAGAGCTATTGAGAAAAAAGAAACCCCTTTTAATGTCGGCTCTCATCGACGCCTAGCTCACACCATAAATTAGTTTGTCTTTTGTCTAAACCACATAGGTGGCGCAGGAATCGAGATATTCAAATAAGACAGAACCACTTTGAAAACTATACACGTATCAAAGGCACGCCCACACCATATGACTATGTGCGACACGGCCATTAGCCTGTGTTTTGTCCGAACCTCTTGGTGTTGGAAGAGCCGAGATATTGCAAAACACGGAAGCGCTACAAAGCACCTGACGTTTTAAAGCCAGTCTCACATCATATGACTTCCTGTTACCTGGATATTAGTCAGTCTTTTGTTTGTACCTCCTAGGTGGGGCAGAAGTAGAGATATAGAGAAAAAAGAAACCCCTTTTAATGTCGGCTCTAATCGACGCCTAGCTCACACCATAAATTAGTTTGTCTTTTGTCTAAACTACATAGGTGGCGCAGGAGGCGACATAATCAAATAAGATGGAACTACTTTAAAAACTATAAACGTATCGAAGGCACGCCCACACCATATGACTATGTGCGACACGGCCATTAGCCTGTCTTTCGTCCGAACCTCCTGGTGTGGCAAGAGCCGAGATATTGCAAAACACGGAAGCACTTCAAACTACCGGATGTTTAGAAAATAGACTTACATCATATGACTACCTGTGACGCGGATATTAGTCAGTCTTCTATTTGCACCTCCTAGGTGGGGCAGAAGTAGAGATATTGAGAAAAAAGAAACCCTTTCAAATGTCGGCTCTCATCGACGCCTAGCTCACACCATAAATTAGTTTGTCTTTTGTCTAAACTACATAGGTGGCGCAGGAGGCGACATAATCAAATAAAACAGAAGTAGTTTAAAAAATATAAACGTATCGAAGGCACGCCCACACCATATGACTATGTGCGACACGGCCATTAGCCTGTCTTATTTCCGAATCTCCTGGTGTTGCAAGAGCCGAGATATTGCAAAACACGAAAGCGCTTCAAACCACCGGATGTTTAGAAGATAGACTCACATCATATGACTTCCTGTGACCTGGATATTAGTGAGTCTTTTCTTTGTACCTCCTAGGTGGGGCAGAAGTATAGATATTGAGAAAAAAGAAACCCCTTTAAAACCACTGCTCCTATCAATGCCTCGTCCACACCATAAATTTTTTTGTCTTTTCTCCGAACCTCCTAAGTGGCGCAGGAGTCGAAATATTCAAAAAAAACGAACCACTTTGAAAACTATACACGTATCAAAGGCACGCCCACACCATATGACTATGTGCGACACGGCCATTAGCCTGTGTTTTGTCCGAACCTCCTGGTGTGGCAAGAGCCGAGATATTGCAAAACACAGAAGCACTTCAAACTACCGGATGTTTAGAAAATAGACTTACATCATATGACTACCTGTGACGCGGATATTAGTCAGTCTTTTATTTACACCTCCTAGGTGGGGCAGAAGTAGAGCTATTGAGAAAAAAGAAACCCCTTTTAATGTCGGCTCTCATCGACGCCTAGCTCACACCATAAATTTGTTTGTCTTTTGTCTAAACCACATAGGTGGCGCAGGAATCGAGATATTCAAATAAGACAGAACCATTTGAAAACTATACACGTATCAAAGGCACGCCCACACCATATGACTATGTGCGACACGGCCATTAGCCTGTGTTTTGTCCGAATCTCCTGGTGTTGCAAGAGCCGAGATATTGCAAAACACGAAAGCGCTTCAAACCACCGGATGTTTAGAAGATAGACTCACATCATATGACTTCCTGTGACCTGGATATTAGTGAGTCTTTTCTTTGTACCTCCTAGGTGGGGCAGAAGTATAGATATAGAGAAAAAAGAAACCCCTTTTAATGTCGGCTCTCATCGACGCCTAGCTCACACCATAAATTAGTTTGTCTTTTGTCTAAACTACATGGGTGGCGCAGGAGGCGACATAATCAAATAAAACGGAACTAGTTTAAAAACTATAAACGTATCGAAGGCACGCCCACACCATATGACTATGTGCGACACGGTCATTAGTCTGTCTTTTGTCCGAACCTCCTGGTGTGGCAAGAGCCGAGATATTGCAAAACACGGAAGCACTTCAAACTACCGGATGTTTAGAAAATAGACTTACATCATATGACTACCTGTGACGCGGATATTTGTCAGTCTTCTATTTGCACCTCCTAGGTGGGGCAGAAGTAGAGATATTGAGAAAAAGGAAAGCCCTTTTAATGTCGGCTCTCATCGACGCCTAGCTCACACCATAAATTTGTTTGTCTTTTGTCTAAACCACATAGGTGGCGCAGGAGCCGACATAATCAAATAAAACAGAACTAGTTTAAAAACTATAAACGTATCGAAGGCACGCCCACACTATATGACTATGTGTGACACGGCCATTAGCCTGTCTTTTGTCCGAACCTCCTGGTGTGGCAAGAGCCGAGATATTGCAAAACACGAAAGCAATTCAAACTACCGGATGTTTAGAAGATAGAATCACGTCAGGTGACAACCTGTGACGCGGATATTAATCAGTCTTTTAATTGCACCTCCTTGGTGGGGCAGGAGTAGAGATATTGAGAAAAAAGGAACCCCATTAAATGTCGGCTCTCATCGACGCCTCGCTCACACCATTAATTTGTTTGTCTTTTGTCTGAACCTCATAGGTGGCGCAGGAGTCGAGATATTCAAATAAAACAAGACCACTTTAAAAACTATAAACGTATCGAAGGCACGCCCATATCATATGACTATGTGCGACACGGCTATTAGCCTTTTTTTCCGAACCTCCTGGCGTTGGAAGAGCCGCGATATTGAAAAACACGGAAGCGCTTCGAACCACCTGACGTTGCGGTGCCAGACTCAAATCATATGACTTCCTGGTACGCGGATATTAGTCATTGTTTTATTTGTAGATCCCAGGTGGGACAGAAGTAGAGATATTGAGAAATAATAAACCCCTTTGAAACCACTGCTCATATCGACGCCTCGTCCACACCATAAATTTGTTTGTCTTTTGTCTGAACCTCATAGGTGGCGCAGGAGTCGAGATATTCAAATAAAACAAGACCACTTTAAAAACTATAAACGTATCGAAGGCACGCCCACATCATATGACTATGTGCGACACGGCCATTAGCCTTTTGTCCGAACCTCCTGGTGTGGTAACAGTCGAGATATTGCAAAGCACGGAAGCACTTCAAACTTACGGATGTTTAGAAGATAGAATAACGTCAGGTGACTACCTGTGACGCGGATATTAATCAGTCTTTTATTTGCACCTCCTTGGTGGGGCAGGAGTAGAGATATTGAGAAAAAAGGAATCCCTTTAAATGTCGGCTCTCATCGACGCCTCGCTCACACCATAAATTTGTTTGTCTTTTGTCTAAACCACATAGGTGGCGCAGGATGTGACATAATTTAATAAAACAGAACCACTTTAAAAACTATACACGCATCGAAGGCACGCCCACACCATATGACTATGTGCGACACGGCCATTAGCCTGTCTTTTGTCCGAACCTCCTGGTGTGGCAAGGGCCGAGATATTGCAAAACACGGAAGCACTTCAAACTACCAAATGTTTAGAAAAAAGACTCACATCATAAGACTTCCTGTGACGCGAATATTAGTCAGTCTTTTATTTGCACCTCCTAGGTGGGGCAGAAGTAGAGATATTGAGAAAAAAGAAACCCCTTTGAATGTCGGCTCTCATCGACGCCTAGCTCACACCGTAAATTAGTTTGTCTTTTGTCTAAACCTCCAAGGTGGCGCAGGAATCGAGATATTCAAATAGTACAGAACCACTTTTAAAACTATACACGCATCGAAGGCACACCCACACCATGTGACTATATGCGACACGGCCATTAGCCTGTCTTTTGTCCGAATCTCCTGGTGTTGCAAGAGCCGAGATATTGCAAAGCACGGAAGCACTTCAAACTACCGGATGTTTAGAAGATAGAATAAAATCAGGTGACTACCTGTGACGCGGATATTAGTCAGTCTTTTATTTGCACCTCCTTGGTGGGGCAGGAGTAGAGATATTGAGTAAAAGGAACCCCTTTAAATGTCGGCTCTCATCGACGCCTAGCTCACACCATAAATTAGTTTGTCTTTTGACTAAACTACATAGGTGGCGCAGGAGTCGAGATATTCAAATAAAACAGAACCACTTTAAAAACTATAAACGCATCGAAGGCACACCCACACCATATGACTATGTGCGACACGGCTATTAGCCTGTCTTTTGTCCGAATCTCCTGGTGTGGCAAGAGCCGAGATATTGCAAAGCACGGAAGCACTTCAAACTACCGGATGTTTAGAAGATAGAATAACGTCAGGTGACTACCTGTGACGCGGGTATTAGTCAGTCTTTTATTTGCACCTCCTTGGTGGGGCAGGAGTAGAGATATTGAGTAAAAGGAACCCCTTTAAATGTCGGCTCTCATCGACGCCTCGCTCACACCATAAATTTGTTTGTCTTTTGTCTAAACTACATAGGTGGCGCAGGAGGCGACATAATCAAATAAAACAGAACTAGTTTAAAAACTATACACGCATCGAAGGCACGCCCACACCCTGTGACTATGTGCGACACGGCCATTAGCCTGTCTTTTGTCCGAACCTCCTGGTGTGGCAATAGCCGAGATATTGCAAAACACGGAAGCACTTCAAACTACCGGATGTTTAGAAAATAGACTTACATCATATGACTTCCTGTGACCTGAATATTAGTCAGTCTTTTCTTTGTACCTCCTAGGTGGGGCAGAAGTAGAGATATTGAGAAAAAAGAAACCCCTTTTAATGTCGGCTCTCATCGACGCCTAGCTCACACCATAAATTTGTTTGTCTTTTGTCTGAACCTCATAGGTGGCGCAGAAGTCGAGATATTCAAATAAAACAGAACCACTTTAAAAACTATACACGCATCGAAGGCACGCCCACACCATATGACTATGTGAGACACGGCCATTAGCCTTTTGTCCGAACCTCCTGGTGTGGCAAGAGCCGAGATATTGCAAAACACAGAAGCACTTCAAACTACCGAATGTTTAGAAGATAGACTCACATCATACGACTTCCTGTGACCTGGATATTAGTCAGTCTTTTGTTTGTACCTCCTAGGCGGGGCAGAAGTAGAGATATTGAGAAAAAAGAAACCCCTTTAAAACCACTGCTCCTATCAACGCCTCGTCCACACCATAAATTTGTTTGTCTTTTGTCTGAACCTCATAGGTGGCGCAGGAGTCGAGATATTCAAATAAAACAGAACCACTTTAAAAACTATACACGCATCGAAGGGACGCCCACACCATATGACTATGTGAGACACGGCCATTAGCCTTTTGTCCGAATCTCCTGGTGTTGCAAGAGCCGAGATAAAGCAAAACACGGAAGCGCTTCAAACCACCGGATGTTTAGAAGATAGACTCACATCATATGACTTCCTGTGACCTGGATATTAGTCAGTCTTTTCTTTGTTCCTCCTAGGTGGGGCAGAAGTATAGATATTGAGAAAAAAGAAACCCCTTTAAAACCACTGCTCCTATCAATGCCTCGTCCACACCATAAATTTGTTTGTCTTTTGTCTGAACCTCATAGGTGGCGCAGGAGTCGAGATATTCAAATAAAACAGAACCACTTTAAAAACTATACACGCATCGAAGACACACCCACACCATATGACTATGTGCGACACGGCCATTAGCCTGTCTTTTGTCCGAATCTCCTGGTGTTGCAAGAGCCGAGATATTGCAAAGCACGGAAGCACTTCAAACTACCGGATGTTTAGAAGATAGAATAACTACCTGTGACGCGGATATAAGTCAGTCTTTTATTTGCACCTCCTTGGTGGGACAGGAGTAGAGATATTGAGTAAAAGGAACTCCTTTAAATGTCGGCTCTCATCGACGCCTCGCTCACACCATAAATTTGTTTGTCTTTTGTCTGAACCTCCTAGGTGGCGCAGGAGTCGAGATATTCAAATAAAACAAGACCACTTTAAAACCTATAAACGCATCGAAGGCACACCCACACCATATGACTATGTGCGACACGGCCATTAGCCTGTCTTTTGTCCGAACCTCCTGGTGTGGCAAGAGCCGAGATATTGCAAAGCACGGAAGCATTCCAAACTACCGGATGTTGAGAAAAAAGACATACATAATATGACTTCCTGTGACGCGGATATTAGTCAGTCTTTTATTTGCACCTCCTAGGTGGGGCAGGAGTAGAGATATTGAGAAAAAAGAAACCCCTTTAAATGTCGGCTCTCATCGACGCCTAGCTCACACCATAAATTAGTTTGTCTTTTGTCCAAACTACATAGGTGGCGCAGGAGGCGACATAATCAAATAAAACAGAACTAGTTTAAAAACTATACACGCATCGAAGGCACGCCCACACCATATGACTGTGTGAGACACGGCCATTAGCCTGTCTTTTTTCCGAACCTCCTGGTGTTGCAAGAGCCGAGATATTGCAAAACACGAAAGCACTTCAATCTACCGGATGTTTAGAAAATAGACTTACATCATATGACTTCCTGTGACCTGAATATTAGTCAGTCTTTTCTTTGTACCTCCTAGGTGGGGCAGAAGTAGAGATATTGAGAAAAAAGAAACCCCTTTTAATGTCGGCTCTCATCGACGCCTAGCTCACACCATAAATTAGTTTGTCTTTTGTCCAAACTACATAGGTGGCGCAGGAGTCGAGATATTCAAATAAAACAGAACCACTTTAAAAACTATACACGCATCGAAGGCACGCCCACACCATATGACTATGTGAGACACGGCCATTAGCCTTTTGTCCGAACCTCCTGGTGTGGCAAGAGCAGAGATATTGCAAAACACAGAAGCACTTCAAACTACCGGACGTTTAGAAGATAGACTCACATCATACGACTTCCTGTGACCTGGATAGTAGTCAGTCTTTTCATTGTACCTCCTAGGTGGGGCAGGAGTAGAGATATTGAGTAAAAGGACCCACATTCAACCGCCGGCTCCTATCGACGCCTCGCCCACACCATAAATTTGTTTGGCTTTTGTCTAAGCCAACAAGGTGCCGCAGGAGTCGAGATATTCAAATAAGACAGAACCACTTTAAAAACTATACACTCATCGAAGGCACGCCCACACCATATGACTATGTGAGACACGGCCATTAGCCTTTTGTCCGAACCTCCTGGTGTGGCAAGAGCCGAGATATTGCAAAACACAGAAGCACTTCAAACTACCGAATGTTTAGAAGATAGACTCACATCGTATGACTTCCTGTGACCTGGATATTAGTCAGTCTTTTCTTTGTACCTCCTAGGTGGGGCAGAAGTATAGATATTGAGAAAAAAGAAACCCCTTCAAAACCACTGCTCCTATCAATGCCTCGTCTACACCATAAATTTGTTTGTCTTTTGTCTGAACCTCATAGGTGGCGCAGGAGTCGAGATATTCAAATAAAACAGAACCACTTTAAAAACTATACACGCATCGAAGGCACACCCACACCATATGACTATGTGCGACACGGCCATTAGCCTGTCTTTTGTCCGAACCTCCTGGTGTGGCAAGAGCCGAGATATTGCAAAACACGGAAGCACTTCAAACTACCGGATGTTTAGAAAATAGACTTACATCATATGACTACCTGTGACGCGGATATTAGTCAGTCTTCTATTTGCACCTCCTAGGTGGGGCAGAAGTAGAGATATTGAGAAAAAAGAAACCCCTTCAAATGTCGGCTCTCATCGACGCCTAGCTCACACCATAAATTAGTTTGTCTTTTGTCTAAACTACATAGGTGGCGCAGGAGGCGACATAATCAAATAAAACAGAAGTAGTTTAAAAAATATAAACGTATCGAAGGCACGCCCACACCATATGACTATGTGCGACACGGCCATTAGCCTGTCTTATTTCCGAATCTCCTGGTGTTGCAAGAGCCGAGATATTGCAAAACACGAAAGCGCTTCAAACCACCGGATGTTTAGAAGATAGACTCACATCATATGACTTCCTGTGACCTGGATATTAGTGAGTCTTTTCTTTGTACCTCCTAGGTGGGGCAGAAGTATAGATATTGAGAAAAAAGAAACCCCTTTAAAACCACTGCTCCTATCAATGCCTCGTCCACACCATAAATTTTTTTGTCTTTTCTCCGAACCTCCTAAGTGGCGCAGGAGTCGAAATATTCAAAAAAAACGAACCACTTTGAAAACTATACACGTATCAAAGGCACGCCCACACCATATGACTATGTGCGACACGGCCATTAGCCTGTGTTTTGTCCGAACCTCCTGGTGTGGCAAGAGCCGAGATATTGCAAAACACAGAAGCACTTCAAACTACCGGATGTTTAGAAAATAGACTTACATCATATGACTACCTGTGACGCGGATATTAGTCAGTCTTTTATTTGCACCTCCTAGGTGGGGCAGAAGTAGAGCTATTGAGAAAAAAGAAACCCCTTTTAATGTCGGCTCTCATCGACGCCTAGCTCACACCATAAATTTGTTTGTCTTTTGTCTAAACCACATAGGTGGCGCAGGAATCGAGATATTCAAATAAGACAGAACCATTTGAAAACTATACACGTATCAAAGGCACGCCCACACCATATGACTATGTGCGACACGGCCATTAGCCTGTGTTTTGTCCGAATCTCCTGGTGTTGCAAGAGCCGAGATATTGCAAAACACGAAAGCGCTTCAAACCACCGGATGTTTAGAAGATAGACTCACATCATATGACTTCCTGTGACCTGGATATTAGTGAGTCTTTTCTTTGTACCTCCTAGGTGGGGCAGAAGTATAGATATAGAGAAAAAAGAAACCCCTTTTAATGTCGGCTCTCATCGACGCCTAGCTCACACCATAAATTAGTTTGTCTTTTGTCTAAACTACATGGGTGGCGCAGGAGGCGACATAATCAAATAAAACGGAACTAGTTTAAAAACTATAAACGTATCGAAGGCACGGCCACACCATATGACTATGTGCGACACGGTCATTAGTCTGTCTTTTGTCCGAACCTCCTGGTGTGGCAAGAGCCGAGATATTGCAAAACACGGAAGCACTTCAAACTACCGGATGTTTAGAAAATAGACTTACATCATATGACTACCTGTGACGCGGATATTAGTCAGTCTTCTATTTGCACCTCCTAGGTGGGGCAGAAGTAGAGATATTGAGAAAAAAGAAAGCCCTTTTAATGTCGGCTCTCATCGACGCCTAGCTCACACCATAAATTTGTTTGTCTTTTGTCTAAACCACATAGGTGGCGCAGGAATCGAGATATTCAAATAAGACAGAACCACGACAGAAGTCGAGATATTCAAATAAAACAGAACCACTTTAAAAACTATACACGCATCGAAGGCACGCCCACACCCTGTGACTATGTGCGACACGGCCATTAGCCTGTCTTTTGTCCGAACCTCCTGGTGTGGCAAGAGCCGAGATATTGCAAAACACGGGAGCACTTCAAACTACCGGATGTTTAGAAAATAGACTCACATAATATGACTTCCTGTGACGCGGATATTAGTCAGTCTTTTATTTACACCTCCTAGGTGGGGCAGGAGTAGAGATATTGAGTAAAAGGTACCCCTTTAAATGTCGGCTCTCATCGACGCCTAGCTCACACCATAAATTAGTTTGTCTTTTGTCTAAACCACATAGGTGGCGCAGGAGCCGACATAATCAAATAAAACAGAACTAGTTTAAAAACTATAAACGTATCGAAGGCACGCCCACACTATATGACTATGTGTGACACGGCCATTAGCCTGTCTTTTGTCCGAACCTCCTGGTATGGCAAGAGCCGAGATATTGCAAAACACGGAAGCGCTACAAAGCACCAGACGTTTCGAAGCCAGACTCATATCATATGATTTCCTGTGACGCGGCCATTTGTCGGTCTTTTCGTTGTACCTCCTAGGTGGAGCAGGAGTAGAGATATTGAGAAAAAAGAAACCCCTTTGACACGACTGCTCCTACCGACACCTCTGCACACCATAAATTTTTTTTTCGTCTGAACCTCATAGGTGGCGCAGAAGTCGAGATAGTCAAATAAAACAGAACCACTTTAAAGCCGATACACGCATCGAAGGCACGCCCACACCTTATGACTATGTACGACACGGCCATTAGCCTGTCTTTTGTCCGAACCTCCTGGTGTGGCAAGAGCCGAGATATTGCAAAACACGAAAGCACTTCAAACTACCGGATGTTTAGAAAATAGACTTACATAATATGACTTCCTGTGACGCGGATATTAGTCAGTCTTTTCTTTCTACCTCATAGGTGGGGCAGGAGTAGAGATATTGAGAAAAAAGAAACCCCTTTGAAACGACTGCTCCTATCAACGCCTCGCCCACACCATAAATTTGTTTGTCTTTTGTCTGAACCTCATAGGTGGCGCAGGAGTCGAAATATTCAAATAAGACAGAACCACTTTAAAAACTATACACGCATCGAAGGCACGCCCACACCATATGACTATGTGCGACACGGCCATTAGCCTGTCTTTTGTCCGAACCTCCTGGAGTGGCAACAGCCGAGATATTGCAAAGCACGGAAGCACTTCAAACCACCGGATGTTTAGAAGATAGACTCACATCATATGACTTTCTGTGACGCGGATATTAGTCAGTCTTTTATTTGCACCTCCTAGGTGGGGCAGGAGTAGAGATATTCAAATAAAACACAACCTTGAAAAACTATGAACGTATCGAACGCACGCCCACATCATATGACTATGTGCGACACGGCCATTAGCCTTTTTTTCGAACCTCCTGGTGTTGCAAGAGCCAAAATATTGCAAAACACGGAAGCGCTACAAAGCACCAGACGTTTCGAAGCCAGACTCATATCATATGATTTCCTGTGACGCGGCCATTTGTCGGTCTTTCCTTGTACCTCCTAGCTGGAGCAGGAGTAGAGATATTGAGTAAAAGGAACCCCTTTAAAACCACTGCTCCTTTCGACGCCTCGACCACACCATAAATTTGTTTGTCTTTTGTCTGAACCTCATAGGTGGCGCAGAAGTCGAGATATTCAAATAAAACAGAACCACTTTAAAAACTATACACGCATCGAAGGCACGCCCACACCAAATGACTATCTGCGACACGACCATTAGCCTGTCTTTTGTCCGAACCTCCTGGTGTGGCAAGAGCCGAGATATTGCAAAACACAGAAGCACTTGAAACTACCGGATGTTTAGAAAATAGACTCACATAATATGACTTCCTGTGACGCGGATATTAGTCAGTCTTTTATTTGCATCTCCTAGGTGGGGCAGTAGTAGAGATATTGCGTAAAAGGAACCCCTTTAAATGTCGGCTCTCATCGACGCCTAGCTCACACCATAAATTAGTTTGTCTTTTGTCTAAACCACATAGGTGGCGCAGGAGGCGACATAATCAAATAAAACAGAACTAGTTTAAAAACTATAAACGTATCGAAGGCACGCCCACACCATATGACTATGTGTGACACGGCCATTAGCCTGTCTTTTGTCCGAACCTCCTGGTGTGGCAAGAGCCGAGATATTGCAAAACACGAAAGCACTTCAAACTACCGGATGTTTAGAAGATAGAATCACGTCAGGTGACTACCTGTGACGCGGATATTAATCAGTCTTTTAATTGCACCTCCTTGGTGGGGCAGGAGTAGAGATATTGAGAAAAAAGGAACCCCATTAAATGTCGGCTCTCATCGACGCCTCGCTCACACCATTAATTTGTTTGTCTTTTGTCTGAACCTCATAGGTGGCGCAGGAGTCGAGATATTCAAATAAAACAAGACCACTTTAAAAACTATAAACGTATCGAAGGCACGCCCATATCATATGACTATGTGCGACACGGCTATTAGCCTTTTTTTCCGAACCTCCTGGCGTTGGAAGAGCCGCGATATTGAAAAACACGGAAGCGCTTCGAACCACCTGACGTTGCGGTGCCAGACTCAAATCATATGACTTCCTGGTACGCGGATATTAGTCATTGTTTTATTTGTAGATCCCAGGTGGGACAGAAGTAGAGATATTGAGAAATAATAAACCCCTTTGAAACCACTGCTCATATCGACGCCTCGTCCACACCATAAATTTGTTTGTCTTTTGTCTGAACCTCATAGGTGGCGCAGGAGTCGAGATATTCAAATAAAACAAGACCACTTTAAAAACTATAAACGTATCGAAGGCACGCCCACATCATATGACTATGTGCGACACGGCCATTAGCCTTTTGTCCGAACCTCCTGGTGTGGTAACAGTCGAGATATTGCAAAGCACGGAAGCACTTCAAACTTACGGATGTTTAGAAGATAGAATAACGTCAGGTGACTACCTGTGACGCGGATATTAATCAGTCTTTTATTTGCACCTCCTTGGTGGGGCAGGAGTAGAGATATTGAGAAAAAAGGAATCCCTTTAAATGTCGGCTCTCATCGACGCCTCGCTCACACCATAAATTTGTTTGTCTTTTGTCTAAACCACATAGGTGGCGCAGGATGTGACATAATTTAATAAAACAGAACCACTTTAAAAACTATACACGCATCGAAGGCACGCCCACACCATATGACTATGTGCGACACGGCCATTAGCCTGTCTTTTGTCCGAACCTCCTGGTGTGGCAAGGGCCGAGATATTGCAAAACACGGAAGCACTTCAAACTACCAAATGTTTAGAAAAAAGACTCACATCATAAGACTTCCTGTGACGCGAATATTAGTCAGTCTTTTATTTGCACCTCCTAGGTGGGGCAGAAGTAGAGATATTGAGAAAAAAGAAACCCCTTTGAATGTCGGCTCTCATCGACGCCTAGCTCACACCGTAAATTAGTTTGTCTTTTGTCTAAACCTCCAAGGTGGCGCAGGAATCGAGATATTCAAATAGTACAGAACCACTTTTAAAACTATACACGCATCGAAGGCACACCCACACCATGTGACTATATGCGACACGGCCATTAGCCTGTCTTTTGTCCGAATCTCCTGGTGTTGCAAGAGCCGAGATATTGCAAAGCACGGAAGCACTTCAAACTACCGGATGTTTAGAAGATAGAATAAAATCAGGTGACTACCTGTGACGCGGATATTAGTCAGTCTTTTATTTGCACCTCCTTGGTGGGGCAGGAGTAGAGATATTGAGTAAAAGGAACCCCTTTAAATGTCGGCTCTCATCGACGCCTAGCTCACACCATAAATTAGTTTGTCTTTTGACTAAACTACATAGGTGGCGCAGGAGTCGAGATATTCAAATAAAACAGAACCACTTTAAAAACTATAAACGCATCGAAGGCACACCCACACCATATGACTATGTGCGACACGGCTATTAGCCTGTCTTTTGTCCGAATCTCCTGGTGTGGCAAGAGCCGAGATATTGCAAAGCACGGAAGCACTTCAAACTACCGGATGTTTAGAAGATAGAATAACGTCAGGTGACTACCTGTGACGCGGGTATTAGTCAGTCTTTTATTTGCACCTCCTTGGTGGGGCAGGAGTAGAGATATTGAGTAAAAGGAACCCCTTTAAATGTCGGCTCTCATCGACGCCTCGCTCACACCATAAATTTGTTTGTCTTTTGTCTAAACTACATAGGTGGCGCAGGAGGCGACATATTTAAATAAAACAGAACTAGTTTAAAAACTATACACGCATCGAAGGCACGCCCACACCCTGTGACTATGTGCGACACGGCCATTAGCCTGTCTTTTGTCCGAACCTCCTGGTGTGGCAAGAGCCGAGATATTGCAAAACACGGAAGCACTTCAAACTACCGGATGTTTAGAAAATAGACTTACATCATATGACTTCCTGTGACCTGAATATTAGTCAGTCTTTTCTTTGTACCTCCTAGGTGGGGCAGAAGTAGAGATATTGAGAAAAAAGAAACCCCTTTTAATGTCGGCTCTCATCGACGCCTAGCTCACACCATAAATTTGTTTGTCTTTTGTCTGAACCTCATAGGTGGCGCAGAAGTCGATATATTCAAATAAAACAGAACCACTTTAAAAACTATACACGCATCGAAGGCACGCCCACACCATATGACTATGTAAGACACGGCCATTAGCCTTTTGTCCGAACCTCCTGGTGTGGCAAGAGCCGAGATATTGCAAAACACAGAAGCACTTCAAACTACCGAATGTTTAGAAGATAGACTCACATCATACGACTTCCTGTGACCTGGATATTAGTCAGTCTTTTGTTTGTACCTCCTAGGCGGGGCAGAAGTAGAGATATTGAGAAAAAAGAAACCCCTTTAAAACCACTGCTCCTATCAACGCCTCGTCCACACCATAAATTTGTTTGTCTTTTGTCTGAACCTCATAGGTGGCGCAGGAGTCGAGATATTCAAATAAAACAGAACCACTTTAAAAACTATACACGCATCGAAGGGACGCCCACACCATATGACTATGTGAGACACGGCCATTAGCCTTTTGTCCGAATCTCCTGGTGTTGCAAGAGCCGAGATAAAGCAAAACACGGAAGCGCTTCAAACCACCGGATGTTTAGAAGATAGACTCACATCATATGACTCCCTGTGACCTGGATATTAGTCAGTCTTCTCTTTGTACCTCCTACGTGGGGCAGTAGTATAGATATTGAGAAAAAAAAAACCCCTTTAAAACCACTGCTCCTATCAATGCCTCGTCCACACCATAAATTTGTTTGTCTTTTGTCTGAACCTCATAGGTGGCGCAGAAGTCGAGATATTCAAATAAAACAAGACCACTTTAAAACCTATAAACGCATCGAAGGCACACCCACACCATATGACTATGTGCGACACGGCCATTAGCCTGTCTTTTGTCCGAACCTCCTGGTGTGGCAAGAGCCGAGATATTGCAAAGCACGGAAGCATTCCAAACTACCGGATGTTGAGAAAAAAGACATACATAATATGACTTCCTGTGACGCGGATATTAGTCAGTCTTTTATTTGCACCTCCTAGGTGGGGCAGGAGTAGAGATATTGAGAAAAAAGAAACCCCTTTAAATGTCGGCTCTCATCGACGCCTAGCTCACACCATAAATTAGTTTGTCTTTTGTCCAAACTACATAGGTGGCGCAGGAGGCGACATAATCAAATAAAACAGAACTAGTTTAAAAACTATACACGCATCGAAGGCACGCCCACACCATATGACTGTGTGAGACACGGCCATTAGCCTGTCTTCTTTCCGAACCTCCTGGTGTTGCAAGAGCCGAGATATTGCAAAACACGAAAGCACTTCAATCTACCGGATGTTTAGAAAATAGACTTACATCATATGACTTCCTGTGACCTGAATATTAGTCAGTCTTTTCTTTGTACCTCCTAGGTGGGGCAGAAGTAGAGATATTGAGAAAAAAGAAACCCCTTTTAATGTCGGCTCTCATCGACGCCTAGCTCACACCATAAATTAGTTTGTCTTTTGTCCAAACTACATAGGTGGCGCAGGAGTCGAGATATTCAAATAAAACAGAACCACTTTAAAAACTATACACGCATCGAAGGCACGCCCACACCATATGACTATGTGAGACACGGCCATTAGCCTTTTGTCCGAACCTCCTGGTGTGGCAAGAGCCGAGATATTGCAAAACACAGAAGCACTTCAAACTGCCGGACGTTTAGAAGATAGACTCACATCATACGACTTCCTGTGACCTGGATAGTAGTCAGTCTTTTCATTGTACCTCCTAGGTGGGGCAGGAGTAGAGATATTGAGTAAAAGGACCCACATTCAACCGCCGGCTCCTATCGACGCCTCGCCCACACCATAAATTTGTTTGGCTTTTGTCTAAGCCAACAAGGTGCCGCAGGAGTCGAGATATTCAAATAAGACAGAACCACTTTAAAAACTATACACTCATCGAAGGCACGCCCACACCATATGACTATGTGAGACACGGCCATTAGCCTTTTGTCCGAACCTCCTGGTGTGGCAAGAGCCGAGATATTGCAAAACACAGAAGCACTTCAAACTACCGAATGTTTAGAAGATAGACTCACATCGTATGACTTCCTGTGACCTGGATATTAGTCAGTCTTTTCTTTGTACCTCCTAGGTGGGGCAGAAGTATAGATATTGAGAAAAAAGAAACCCCTTCAAAACCACTGCTCCTATCAATGCCTCGTCTACACCATAAATTTGTTTGTCTTTTGTCTGAACCTCATAGGTGGCGCAGGAGTCGAGATATTCAAATAAAACAGAACCACTTTAAAAACTATACACGCATCGAAGGCACACCCACACCATATGACTATGTGCGACACGGCCGTTAGCCTGTCTTTTGTCCGAATCTCCTGGTGTTGCAAGAGCCGAGATATTGCAAAGCACGAAGCACTTCAAACTACCAGATGTTTAGAAGATAAAATAACGTCAGGTGACTACCTGAGACGCGGATATTAGTCAGTCTTTTATTTGCACCTCCTTGGTGGGGCAGGAGTAGAGATATTGAGTAAAAGGAACTCCTTTAAATGTCGGCTCTCATCGACGCCTAGCTCACACCATAAATTAGTTTGTCTTTTGTCCAAACTACATAGGTGGCGTAGGAGTCGAGATATTCAAATAAAACAGAACCACTTTAAAAACTATAAACGCATCGAAAGCACACCCACACCATATGACTATGTGCGACTCGGCCATTAGCCTCTCTTTGTCCGAACCTCCTGGTGTGGCAAGAGCCGAGATATTGCAAAGCACGGAAGCACTTCAAACTACCGGATGTTTAGAAAATAGACTTACATAATATGACTTCCTGTGACGCGGATATTAGTCAGTCTTTTATTTGCACCTCCTAGGTGGGGCAGGAGTAGAGATATTGAGAAAAAAGAAACCCCTTTAAATGTCGGCTCTCATCGACGCCTAGCTCACACCATAAATTAGTTTGTCTTTTGTCCAAACTACATAGGTGGCGTAGGAGTCGAGATATTCAAATAAAACAGAACTAGTTTAAAAACTATAAACGCATCGAAAGCACACCCACACCATATGACTATGTGCGACACGGCCATTAGCCTCTCTTTGTCCGAACCTCCTGGTGTGGCAAGAGCCGAGATATTGCAAAGCACGGAAGCACTTCAAACTACCGGATGTTTAGAAAATAGACTTACATAATATGACTTCCTGTGACGCGGATATTAGTCAGTCTTTTATTTGCACCTCCTAGGTGGGGCAGGAGTAGAGATATTGAGAAAAAAGAAACCCCTTTAAATGTCGGCTCTCATCGACGCCTAGCTCACACCATAAATTAGTTTGTCTTTTGTCCAAACTACATAGGTGGCGTAGGAGTCGAGATATTCAAATAAAACAGAACTAGTTTAAAAACTATAAACGCATCGAAAGCACACCCACACCATATGACTATGTGCGACACGGCCATTAGCCTCTCTTTGTCCGAACCTCCTGGTGTTGCAAGAGCCGAGATATTGTAAAACACGAAAGCACTTCAATCTACCGGATGTTTAGAAAATAGACTTACATCATATGACTTCCTGTGACCTGAATATTAGTCAGTCTTTTCTTTGTACCTCCTAGGTGGGGCAGAAGAATAGATATTGAGAAAAAAGAAACCCCTTTTAATGTCGGCTCTCATCGACGCCTAGCTCACACCATAAATTTGTTTGTCTTTTGTCTGAACCTCATAAGTGGCGCAGAAGTCGAGATATTCAAATAAAACAGAACTAGTTTAAAAACTATACACGCAACGAAGGCACGCCCACACCCTGTGACTATGAGCGACACGGCCGTTAGCCTGTCTTTTGTCCGAACCTCCTGGTGTTGCAAGAGCCGAGATATTGCAAAACACGAAAGCACTTCAATCTACCGGATGTTTAGAAAATAGACTTACATCATATGACTTCCTGTGACCTGAATATTAGTCAGTCTTTTCTTTGTACCTCCTAGGTGGGGCAGAAGTAGAGATATTGAGAAAAAAGAAACCCCTTTTAATGTCGGCTCTCATCGACGCCTAGCTCACACCATAAATTAGTTTGTCTTTTGTCCAAACTACATAGGTGGCGCAGGAGTCGAGATATTCAAATAAAACAGAACCACTTTAAAAACTATACACGCATCGAAGGCACGCCCACACCATATGACTATGTGAGACACGGCCATTAGCCTTTTGTCCGAACCTCCTGGTGTGGCAAGAGCCGAGATATTGCAAAACACAGAAGCACTTCAAACTACCGGACGTTTAGAAGATAGACTCACATCATACGACTTCCTGTGACCTGGATAGTAGTCAGTCTTTTCATTGTACCTCCTAGGTGGGGCAGGAGTAGAGATATTGAGTAAAAGGACCCACATTCAACCGCCGGCTCCTATCGACGCCTCGCCCACACCATAAATTTGTTTGGCTTTTGTCTAAGCCAACAAGGTGCCGCAGGAGTCGAGATATTCAAATAAGACAGAACCACTTTAAAAACTATACACTCATCGAAGGCACGCCCACACCATATGACTATGTGAGACACGGCCATTAGCCTTTTGTCCGAACCTCCTGGTGTGGCAAGAGCCGAGATATTGCAAAACACAGAAGCACTTCAAACTACCGAATGTTTAGAAGATAGACTCACATCGTATGACTTCCTGTGACCTGGATATTAGTCAGTCTTTTCTTTGTACCTCCTAGGTGGGGCAGAAGTATAGATATTGAGAAAAAAGAAACCCCTTCAAAACCACTGCTCCTATCAATGCCTCGTCTACACCATAAATTTGTTTGTCTTTTGTCTGAACCTCATAGGTGGCGCAGGAGTCGAGATATTCAAATAAAACAGAACCACTTTAAAAACTATACACGCATCGAAGGCACACCCACACCATATGACTATGTGCGACACGGCCGTTAGCCTGTCTTTTGTCCGAATCTCCTGGTGTTGCAAGAGCCGAGATATTGCAAAGCACGAAGCACTTCAAACTACCAGATGTTTAGAAGATAGAATAACGTCAGGTGACTACCTGAGACGCGGATATTAGTCAGTCTTTTATTTGCACCTCCTTGGTGGGGCAGGAGTAGAGATATTGAGTAAAAGGAACTCCTTTAAATGTCGGCTCTCATCGACGCCTAGCTCACACCATAAATTAGTTTGTCTTTTGTCCAAACTACATAGGTGGCGTAGGAGTCGAGATATTCAAATAAAACAGAACCACTTTAAAAACTATAAACGCATCGAAAGCACACCCACACCATATGACTATGTGCGACTCGGCCATTAGCCTCTCTTTGTCCGAACCTCCTGGTGTGGCAAGAGCCGAGATATTGCAAAGCACGGAAGCACTTCAAACTACCGGATGTTTAGAAAATAGACTTACATAATATGACTTCCTGTGACGCGGATATTAGTCAGTCTTTTATTTGCACCTCCTAGGTGGGGCAGGAGTAGAGATATTGAGAAAAAAGAAACCCCTTTAAATGTCGGCTCTCATCGACGCCTAGCTCACACCATAAATTAGTTTGTCTTTTGTCCAAACTACATAGGTGGCGTAGGAGTCGAGATATTCAAATAAAACAGAACTAGTTTAAAAACTATAAACGCATCGAAAGCACACCCACACCATATGACTATGTGCGACACGGCCATTAGCCTCTCTTTGTCCGAACCTCCTGGTGTGGCAAGAGCCGAGATATTGCAAAGCACGGAAGCACTTCAAACTACCGGATGTTTAGAAAATAGACTTACATAATATGACTTCCTGTGACGCGGATATTAGTCAGTCTTTTATTTGCACCTCCTAGGTGGGGCAGGAGTAGAGATATTGAGAAAAAAGAAACCCCTTTAAATGTCGGCTCTCATCGACGCCTAGCTCACACCATAAATTAGTTTGTCTTTTGTCCAAACTACATAGGTGGCGTAGGAGTCGAGATATTCAAATAAAACAGAACTAGTTTAAAAACTATAAACGCATCGAAAGCACACCCACACCATATGACTATGTGCGACACGGCCATTAGCCTCTCTTTGTCCGAACCTCCTGGTGTTGCAAGAGCCGAGATATTGTAAAACACGAAAGCACTTCAATCTACCGGATGTTTAGAAAATAGACTTACATCATATGACTTCCTGTGACCTGAATATTAGTCAGTCTTTTCTTTGTACCTCCTAGGTGGGGCAGAAGAATAGATATTGAGAAAAAAGAAACCCCTTTTAATGTCGGCTCTCATCGACGCCTAGCTCACACCATAAATTTGTTTGTCTTTTGTCTGAACCTCATAAGTGGCGCAGAAGTCGAGATATTCAAATAAAACAGAACTAGTTTAAAAACTATACACGCAACGAAGGCACGCCCACACCCTGTGACTATGAGCGACACGGCCGTTAGCCTGTCTTTTGTCCGAACCTCCTGGTGTGGCAAGAGCCGAGATATTGCAAAACACGGAAGCACTTAAACTACCGGATGTTTAGAAAATAGACTTACATCATATGACTACCTGTGACGCGTATATTAGTCAGTCTTTTATTTGCACCTCCTAGGTGGGGCAGAAGTAGAGATATTGAGAAAAAAGAAACCCCTTTTAATGTCGGCTCTCATCGACGCCTCGCTCACACCATAAATTTGTTTGTCTTTTGTCTAAACCACATAGGTGGCGCATGAATCGAGATATTCAAATAAGACAGAACCACTTTGAAAACTATACACGCATCAAAGGCACGCCCACACCATATGACTATATGCGACACGGCCATTAGCCTGTGTTTTGTCCGAATCTCCTGGTGTGGCAAGAGCCGAGATATTGCAAAGCACGGAAGCACTTCAAAGTACCGGATGTTTAGAAAATAGACTTACATAATATGACTTCCTGTGACGCGGATATTAGTCAGTCTTTTATTTGCACCTCGTAGGTGGGGCAGGAGTATAGATATTGAGAAAAAAGAAACCCCTTTAAATGTCGGCTCTCATCGACGCCTAGCTCACACCATAAATTTGTTTGTCTTTTGTCTGAACCTCATAGGTGGCGCAGGAGTCGAGATATTCAAATAAGACATGACCACTTTAAAAACTATAAACGCATCGAAGGCACACCCACACCATATGACTATGTGCGACACGGCCATTAGCCTGTCTTTGTCCGAACCTCCTGGTGTGGCAAGAGCCGAGATATTGCAAAGCACGGAAGCACTTCAAAGTACCGGATGTTTAGAAAATAGACTTACATAATATGACTTCCTGTGACGCGGATATTAGTCAGTCTTTTATTTGCACCTCCTAGGTGGGGCAGGAGTAGAGATATTGAGAAAAAAGAAACCCCTTCAAATGTCGGCTCTCATCGACGCCTAGCTCACACCATAAATTAGTTTGTCTTTTGTCCAAACTACATAGGTGGCGCAGGAGGCGACATAATCAAATAAAACAGAACTAGTTTAAAAACTATACACGCATCGAAGGCACGCCCACACCATATGACTGTGTGAGACATGGCCATTAGCCTGTCTTTTTTCCAAACCTCCTGGTGTTGCAGAGCCGAGATATTGCAAAACACGAAAGCACTTCAATCTACCGGATGTTTAGAAAATAGACTTACATCATATGACTTCCTGTGACCTGAATATTAGTCAGTCTTTTCTTTGTACCTCCTAGGTGGGGCAGAAGTATAGATATTGAGAAAAAAGAAACCCCTTTAAAACCACTGCTCGTATCAATGCCTCGTCCACACCATAAATTTGTTTGTCTTTTGTCTGAACCTCATAGGTGGCGCAGGAGGCGACATAATCAAATAAAACAGAACTAGTTTAAAAACTATACACGCATCGAAGGCACGCCCACACCATATGACTGTGTGAGACACGGCCATTAGCCTGTCTTTTTTCCGAACCTCCTGGTGTTGCAAGAGCCGAGATATTGCAAAACACGAAAGCACTTCAATCTACCGGATGTTTAGAAAATAGACTTACATCATATGACTTCCTGTGACCTGAATATTAGTCAGTCTTTTCTTTGTACCTCCTAGGTGGGGCAGAAGTAGAGATATTGAGAAAAAAGAAACCCCTTTTAATGTCGGCTCTCATCGACGCCTAGCTCACACCATAAATTAGTTTGTCTTTTGTCCAAACTACATAGGTGGCGCAGGAGTCGAGATATTCAAATAAAACAGAACCACTTTAAAAACTATACACGCATCGAAGGCACGCCCACACCATATGACTATGTGAGACACGGCCATTAGCCTTTTGTCCGAATCTCCTGGTGTTGCAAGAGCCGAGATAAAGCAAAACACGAAAGCGCTTCAAACCACCGGATGTTTAAAAGATAGACTCACATCATATGACTTCCTGTGACCTGGATATTAGTCAGTCTTTTCTTTGTACCTCCTAGGTGGGGCAGTAGTATAGATATTGAGAAAAAAGAAACCCCTTTAAAACCACTGCTCCTATCAATGCCTCGTCCACACCATAAATTTGTTTGTCTTTTGTCTGCACCTCATAGGTGGCGCAGAAGTCGAGATATTCAAATAAAACAGAACCACTTTAAAAACTATACACGCATCGAAGGCACACCCACATCATATGACTATGTGCGACACGGCCATTAGCCTGTCTTTGTCCGAACCTCCTGGTGTGGCAAGAGCCGAGATAATGCAAAACACGAAAGCGCTTTAAACCACCGGATGTTTAGAATATAGACTCACATCATATGACTTCCTGTGACCTGGATATTAGTCAGTCTTTTCTTTGTACCTCCTAGTTGGGGCAGAAGTATAGATATTGAGAAAAAAGAAACCCCTTTAAATGTCGGCTCTTATCGACGCCTAGCTCACACCATAAATTAGTTTGTCTTTTGTCCAAACTACATAGGTGGCGCAGGAGGCGACATAATCAAATAAAACAGAACTAGTTTAAAAACTATACTCGCATCGAAGGCACGCCCACACCATATGACTGTGTGAGACACGGCCATTAGCCTGTCTTTTTTTCGAACCTCCTGGTGTTGCAAGAGCCGAGATATTGCAAAACACGAAAGCACTTCAATCTACTGGATGTTTAGAAAATAGACTTACATCATATGACTTCCTGTGACCTGAATATTAGTCAGTCTTTTCTTTGTACCTCCTAGGTGGGGCAGAAGTATAGATATTGAGAAAAAAGAAACCCCTTTTAATGTCGGCTCTCATCGACGCCTAGCACACACCATAAATTTGTTTGTCTTTTGTCTGAACCTCATAAGTTGCGCAGAAGTCGAGATATTAGAATAAAACAGAACTAGTTTAAAAACTATACACGCATCGAAGGCACGCCCATACCCTGTGACTATGTGCGACACGGCCGTTAGCCTGTCTTTTGTCCGAACCTCCTGGTGTGGCAAGAGCCGAGATATTGCAAAACACGGAAGCACTTAAACTACCGGATGTTTAGAAAATAGACTTACATCATATGACTACCTGTGACGCGTATATTAGTCAGTCTTTTCTTTGTACCTCCTAGGTGTGGCAGAAGTAGAGATATTGAGAAAAAAGAAACCCCTTTTAATGTCGGCTCTCATCGACGCCTCGCTCACACCATAAATTTGTTTGTCTTTTGTCTAAACCACATAGGTGGCGTATGAATCGAGATATTCAAATAAGACAGAACCACTTTGAAAACTATACACGCATCAAAGGCACGCCCACACCATATGACTATATGCGACACGGCCATTAGCCTGTGTTTTGTCCGAATCTCCTGGTGTGGCAAGAGCCGAGATATTGCAAAACAGAGAAGCATTTCAAACTACCGGATGTTTAGAAGATAGACTCACATCATATGACTTCCTGTGACCTGAATATTAGTCAGTCTTTTCTTTGTACCTCCTAGGTGTGGCAGAAGTAGAGATATTGAGAAAAAAGAAACCCTTTTTAATGTCGGCTCTCATCGACGCCTAGCTCACACCATAAATTTGTTTGTCTTTTGTCTGAACGTCATAGGTGGCGCAGAAGTCGAGATATTCAAATAAAACAGAACCACTTTAAAAACTATACACGCATCGAAGGCACGCCCACACCATATGACTATATGCGACACGGCCATTAGCCTGTCTTTTGTCCGAACCTCCTGGTGTGGCAAGAGCCGAGATATTACAAAACACAGAAGAACTTCAAACTACCGGATGTTTAGAAGATAGACTCACATCATATGACTTCCTGTGACCTGGATATTAGTCAGTCTTTTCTTTGTACCTCCTAGGTGGGGCAGGAGTAGAGATATTGAGAAAAAAGGACACCCATTTAAAACCAGTGCTCCTATCGACGCCTCGCCCACACCATAAATTAGTTTGTCTTTTTTCTGAAACTCATAGGTGGCGCAGAAGTCGAGATATTCAAATAACACAGAACCACTTTAAAAACTATACACGCATCGAAGGCACGCCCACACCATATGACTGTGTGAGACACGGCCATTAGCCTGTCTTTTGTCTGAACCTCCTGGTGTTGCAAGAGCCGAGATATTGCAAAACACGAAAGCACTTCAATCTACCGGATGTTTAGAAGATAGAATCATATAGGAAGACTTCTTGTGACCTGGATAGTAGTCAGTCTTTTCATTGTACCTCCTAGGTGGGGCAGGAGTAGAGATATTGAGAAAAAAGAACACCCATTTAAAACCAGTGCTCCTTTCGACGCCTCGCCCACACCATAAATTAGTTTGTCTTTTTTTTAAAACTCATAGGTGGCGCAGAAGTCGAGATATTCAAATAACACAGAACCACTTTGAAAACTATACACGCATCAAAGGCACGCCCACACCATATGACTATATGCGACACGGCCATTAGCCTGTGTTTTGTCCGAACCTCCTGGTGTGGCAAGAGCCGAGATATTGCAAAACACAGAAGCATTTTAAACTACCAGATGTTTAGAAGATAGACTCACATCATATGACTTCCTGTGACCTGAATATTAGTCAGTCTTTTCTTTGTACCTCCTAAGTGGGGCAGGAGTAGAGATATTGAGAAAGAAGGACACCCATTTAAAACCAGTGCTCCTTTCGACGCCTCGCTCACACCATAAATTTGTTTGCCTTTTGTCTAAGTCTCCAAGGTGCCGCAGGAGTCGAGATATTCAAATAAAACAGAACCACTTTAAAAACTATACACGCATCGAAGGCACGCCCACACCCTGTGACTATGTGCGACACGGCCATTAGCCTGTCTTTTGTCCGAACCTCCTGGTGTGGCAAGAGCCGAGATATTGCAAAACACAGAAGCACTTCAAAATACCGGACGTTTAGAAGATAGACTCACATCATATGACTTCCTGTGACCTGAATATTAGTCAGTCTTTTCTTTGTACCTCCTAGGTGGGGCAGAAGTAGAGATATTGAGAAAGAAGGACACCCATTTAAAACCAGTGCTCCTTTCGACGCCTCGCTCACACCATAAATTTGTTTGCCTTTTGTCTAAGTCTCCAAGGTGCCGCAGGAGTCGAGATATTCAAATAAAACAGAACCACTTTAAAAACTATACACGCATCGAAGGCACGCCCACACCCTGTGACTATGTGCGACACGGCCATTAGCCTGTCTTTTGTCCGAACCTCCTGGTGTGGCAAGAGCCGAGATATTGCAAAACACAGAAGCACTTCAAAATACGGGACGTTTAGAAGATAGACTCACATCATATGACTTCCTGTGACCTGAATATTAGTCAGTCTTTTCTTTGTACCTCCTAAGTGGGGCAGGAGTAGAGATATTGAGAAAGAAGGACACCCATTTAAAACCAGTGCTCCTTTCGACGCCTCGCTCACACCATAAATTTGTTTGCCTTTTGTCTAAGTCTCCAAGGTGCCGCAGGAGTCGAGATATTCAAATAAAACAGAACCACTTTAAAAACTATACACGCATCGAAGGCACGCCCACACCCTGTGACTATGTGCGACACGGCCATTAGCCTGTCTTTTGTCCGAACCTCCTGGTGTGGCAAGAGCCGAGATATTGCAAAACACAGAAGCACTTCAAACTACCGGACGTTTAGAAAATAGACTTACATAATACGACTTCCTGTGACCTGAATATTAGTCAGTCTTTTCTTTGTACCTCCTAAGTGGGGCAGGAGTAGAGATATTGAGAAAGAAGGACACCCATTTAAAACCAGTGCTCCTTTCGACGCCTCGCTCACACCATAAATTTGTTTGCCTTTTGTCTAAGTCTCCAAGGTGCCGCAGGAGTCGAGATATTCAAATAAAACAGAACCACTTTAAAAACTATACACGCATCGAAGGCACGCCCACACCCTGTGACTATGTGCGACACGGCCATTAGCCTGTCTTTTGTCCGAACCTCCTGGTGTGGCAAGAGCCGAGATATTGCAAAACACAGAAGCACTTCAAAATACCGGACGTTTAGAAGATAGACTCACATCATATGACTTCCTGTGACCTGAATATTAGTCAGTCTTTTCTTTGTACCTCCTAGGTGGGGCAGTAGTATAGATATTGAGAAAAAAGAAACCCCTTTAAAACCACTGCTCCTATCAATGCCTCGTCCACACCATAAATTTGTTTGTCTTTTGTCTGAACCTCATAGGTGGCGCAGGAGTCGAGATATTCAAATAAAACAGAACCACTTTAAAAACTATACACGCATCAAAGGCACGCCCACACCATATGACTATGTGTGACACGGCCATTAGCCTGTCTTTTTTCCGCATTTCCTGGTGTTGCAAGAGCCGAGATAATGCAAAACACGAAAGCGCTTTAAACCACCGGATGTTTAGAAGATAGACTCACATCATAAGACTTCCTGTGACCTGGATATTAGTCAGTCTTTTCGTTGTACCTCCTTGGTGGGGCAGGAGTAGAGATATTGAGAAAGAAGGACACCCATTTAAAACCAGTGCTCCTTTCGACGCCTCGCTCACACCATAAATTAGTTTGTCTTTTGTCTGAAACTCATAGGTGGCGCAGAAGTCGAGATATTCAAATAAAACAGAATCACTTTAAAAACTATACACGCATCGAAGGCACGCCCACACCATATGACTGTGTGAGACACGGCCATTAGCCTGTCTTTTTTCCGAACCTCCTGGTGTTGCAAGAGCCGAGATATTGCAAAACACGAAAGCACTTCAATCTACCGGATGTTTAGAAGATAGAATCATATAGGAAGACTTCTTGTGACCTGGATAGTAGTCAGTCTTTACATTGTACCTCCTAGGTGGGGCAGGAGTAGAGATATTGAGTAAAAGGAACCACTTTTAACCGCCGGCTCCTATCGACGCCTCGTCCACACCATTAATTTGTTTGCCTTTTGTCTAAGCCTCCAAGGTGCCGCATGAGTCGAGATATTCAAATAAAACAGAACCACTTTAAAAACTATACACGCATCGAAGGCACGCCCACACCCTGTGACTATGTGCGACACGGCCATCAGCCTGTCTTTTGTCCGAACCTCCTGGTGTGGCAAGAGCCGAGATATTGCAAAACACAGAAGCACTTCAAACTACCGGACGTTTAGAAGATAGACTCACATCATATGACTTCCTGTGACCTGGATATTAGTCAGTCTTTTGTTTGTACCTCCTAGGTGGGGCAGGAGTAGAGATATTGAGAAAAAAGGACACCCATTTAAAACCAGTGCTCCTTTCGACGCCTCGTCCACACCATAAATTTGTTTGTCTTTTGCCTGAACTACATAGGTGGCGCAGGAGGCGACATAATCAAATAAAACAGAACTAGTTTAAAAACTATAAACGTATCGAAGGCACGCCCACACCATATGACTATGTGCGACACGGTCATTAGCCTTTTGTCCGAACCTCCTGGTGTGGCAAGAGCCGAGATATTGCAAAACACAGAAGCACTTCAAACTACCGGATGTTTAGAAGATAGAGTCACATTATACGACTTCCTGTGACCTGGATATTAGTTAGTCTTTTGTTTGTACCTCCTAGGCGGGGCAGAAGTAGAGATATTGAGAAAAAAGAAACCCCTTTAAAACCACTGCCCCTATCAACGCCTCGTCCACACCATAAATTTGTTTGTCTTTTGTCTGAACCTCATAGGTGGCGCAAAAGTCGAGATATTCAAATAAAACAGAACCACTTTAAAAACTATACACGCATCGAAGGCACGCCCACACCATATGACTATGTGAGACACGGCCATTAGCCTTTTGTCCGAACCTCCTGGTGTTGCAAGAGCCGAGATAAAGCAAAACACGGAAGCGCTTCAAACCACCGGATGTTTAGAAGATAGACTCACATCATACGACTTCCTGTGACCTGGATATTAGTCAGTCTTTTCTTTGTACCTCCTAGGCGGGGCAGAAGTAGAGATATTGAGAAAAAAGAAACCCCTTTTAATGTCGGCTCTCATCGACGCCTCGCCCACACCATAAATTTGTTTGCCTTTTGTCAAAGCCTCCAAGGTGCCGCAGAAGTCGAGATATTCAAATAAAACAGAACCACTTTAAAAACTATACACGCATCGAAGGCACGCCCACACCCTGTGACTATGTGCGACACGGCCATTAGCCTGTCTTTTGTTCGAACCTCCTGGTGTGGTAAGAGCCGAGATATTGCAAAACACAGAAGCACTTCAAACTACCGGACGTTTAGAAGATAGACTCACATCATACGACTTCCAGTGACCTGGATATTAGTCAGTCTTTTGTTTGTACCTCCTAGGCGGGGCAGAAGTAGAGATATTGAGAAAAAAGAAACCCCTTTAAAACCACTGCTCCTATCAACGCCTCGTCCACACCATAAATTTGTTTGTCTTTTGTCTGAATCTCATAGGTGGCGCAAGAGTCGAGATATTCAAATAAAACAGAACCACTTTAAAAACTATACACGCATCGAAGGCACGCCCACACCATATGACTATGTGAGACACGGCCATTAGCCTTTTGTCCGAACCTCCTGGTGTTGCAAGAGCCGAGATAAAGCAAAACACGGAAGCGCTTCAAACCACCGGATGTTTAGAAGATAGACTCACATCATATGACTTCCTGTGACCTGGATATTAGTCAGTCTTTTCTTTGTACCTCCTAGGTGGGGCAGTAGTATAGATATTGAGAAAAAAGAAACCCCTTTAAAACCACTGCTCCTATCAATGCCTCGTCCACACCATAAATTTGTTTGTCTTTTGTCTGAACCTCATAGGTGGCGCAGGAGTCGAGATATTCAAATAAAACAGAACCACTTTGAAAACTATACACGCATCGAAGGCACGCCCACACCCTGTGACTATGTGCGACACGGCCATCAGCCTGTCTTTTGTCCGAACCTCCTGGCGTGGCAAGAGCCGAGATATTGCAAAACACAGAAGCACTTCAAACTACCGGACGTTTAGAAGATAGACTCAGATCATATGACTTCCTGTGACCTGGATATTAGTCAGTCTTTTCTTTGTACCTCCTTGGTGGGGCAGGAGTAGAGATATTGAGAAAGAAGGACACCCATTTAAAACCAGTGCTCCTTTCGACGCCTCGCTCACACCATAAATTAGTTTGTCTTTTGTCTGAAACTCATAGGTGCGCAGAAGTCGAGATATTCAAATAAAACAGAACCACTTTAAAAACTATACACGTATCGAAGGCACGCCCACACCATATGACTATGTGAGACACGGCCATTAGCCTTTTGTCCGAACCTCCTGGTGTGGTAAGAGCCGAGATATTGCAAAACACAGAAGCACTTCAAACTACCGGATGTTTAGAAGATAGACTCACATCATACGACTTCCTGTGACCTGGATATTAGTCAGTCTTTTGTTTGTACCTCCTAGGCGGGGCAGAAGTAAAGATATTGAGAAAAAAGAAACCCCTTTAAAACCACTGCTCCTATCAACGCCTCGTCCACACCATAAATTTGTTTGTCTTTTGTCTGAACCTCATAGGTGGCGCAGGAGTCGAGATATTTAAATAAAACAGAACCACTTTAAAAACTATACACGCATCGAAGGCACGCCCACACCATATGACTGTGTGAGACACGGCCATTAGCCTTTTGTCCGAACCTCCTGGTGTGGCAAGAGCCGAGATATTGCAAAACACAGAAGCACTTCAAACTACCGGATGTTTAGAAGATAGACTCACATCATACGACTTCCTGTGACCTGGATATTAGTCAGTCTTTTGTTTGTACCTCCTAGGCGGGGCAGAAGTAGAGATATTGAGAAAAAAGAAACCCCTTTAAAACCACTGCTCCTATCAACGCCTCGTCCACACCATAAATTTGTTTGTCTTTTGTCTGAACCTCATAGGTGGCGCAGGAGTCGAGATATTTAAATAAAACAGAACCACTTTAAAAACTATACACGCATCGAAGGCACGCCCACACCATATGACTATGTGCGACACGGCCATTAGCCTGTCTTTTGTCCGAACCTCCTGGTGTTGCAAGAGCCGAGATATTGCAAAACACGAAAGCACTTCAATCTACCGGATGTTTAGAAGATAGAATCATATAGGAAGACTTCTTGTGACCTGGATAGTAGTCAGTCTTTACATTGTACATCCTAGGTGGGGCAGGAGTAGAGATATTGAGTAAAAGGAACCACTTTTAACCGCCGGCTCCTATCGACGCCTCGCCCACACCATAAATTTGTTTGCCTTTTGTCTAAGCCTCCAAGGTGCCGCATGAGTCGAGATATTCAAATAAAACAGAACCACTTTAAAAACTATACACGCATCGAAGGCACGCCCACACCCTGTGACTATGTGCGACACGGCCATCAGCCTGTCTTTTGTCCGAACCTCCTGGTGTGGCAAGAGCCGAGATATTGCAAAACACAGAAGCACTTCAAACTACCGGACGTTTAGAAGAAAACATGGAAATAATAACATCAGTTCATGGATCTCATTACGTTGATTGTTGTTGGGCTAAAGATGATACAACTACCGGACTAGATACATGTGTTTGTAGTTATAGACAAAATAAAGTTATCAAATTTAAAAATGAATTTGAAAAATTATTGAAACTTTACAAGAAAGTGATTGAGTACTTAGAAGAAGGAAATCTGGATATAATAGATAATATTTCATTTTTTCTAAATGAATTCGATACATTTTTTTTTAACACAAAATCATATGGACAAGTTATTTTTAACGAAAAAGAAATTGAAAATATTCGAGAATATTTAAACAACAGCAAAAGTGAAGAATATACATCAAACGGCCATTATCTTGCATGTTCTTATCCTGGAGACAATGAAAATATTTGTGAATGTGATTTAATAGAAGAAAAACAAAGAGAAAAAACTGGTAGAGCTAAAGAAGCTATTAGACTTTTAGAGGAATTTCTTGGAACAATATATTATAATTATTTTGCTGATTATTAGTTAATAAATAAAAACACTTGATATTCATTTAAAAAATTGTTTTTTTATTGATTTTATATTACATTATAAAAACCAGGTAAACTTATATTAAATTGTTGTGAATATTCATCATCATAATTCATATTAGCTTCTGTTTCTGTTGAATATTGCTCATCTGCTTCTGATTGTATAGGTTGCTGCTCATTCACTGGTATTTGAACTACTTGTTGTTGTTCTTGTTGTTGGTCTTGAAATTCACTAAAGTCTATACTGTAAGCTTTTCCTACTTGACCATAGTTGATTAAGTGATATTTTCCCTTGTTCAAACCTGCTATCACATTATCTGATAATTTATTATACTTTTCAGGCAAATTCAATCGTTGATTTCCTTCAAATTCAAGCGAAATTCGATCACCAAATTTTGTGTTAACTTTTTCTGCACTGATGATTTTATATGGATGGTTTTTTACCATATTTCCCAAGTTTAAGTATATAATGCTTCGGAATGACTTTAACTCCTCCAGCTCAGAAGCAAATACTTTGTTAGGTAGTTCATCTCTTATAAGATTATCTTCTTGTTTCCGTTTAACTACTTTTGATGTCTTCAGCGCTTTCTTTGAACTTACTTTTTCAGGTTTCTGTACTTCACTCATTTTACAAACTTTAAGACAAAATTTAATAAACACTTTAAAATTCTACGATGAACTGATGTCGTTTGAAGAAATTGTCTCAATTTATAAGCAAAAAATCTTATCCCCACCCTTTTTCAACTGTTTATAAGTGCTAACTAAATCTTATCCCCACTCTTTTTCTACTGCTTACAAGTGCTAACAAAATACACACACATACACAACGAGAATTTCACAATATGATGAAATCTTTATCATGAAATAAAAACATTAAAACATCATATAATACGCTTAAAAACAATCGTCAGAATAGCTCAGTTGGGAGAGCGTTAGACTGAAACTCTAAAGGTCCCCGGTTCAAATCCGGGTTCTGACAATATGGTAAGTTTTTTTTGTTAATTAAACAATATAAACAATATTAAACATGTCTCAACATGATTAACGCTGATAAAGCACACGCGAATCAGAACTGTACCAAAAATTTTCCATTGCTTTTCAAAGATAACGCAATATGATTATTCCTAGAAAAGTTAATTAAAAACAATGACACAGCATACACAATATAAACATATCCCAACATGATTAGCACTGATAAAGCACACGCGAATCAGAACTATACCAAAAATTTTCCATTTATTTCAAGGTCTAATAATGATGTCATTGAACCGGGCCACAGCCAATATTTTTGAATTCTTTTCGGTTATTTTCAAAACAAACTTTGCATACTTACAGGTTATGACGCCATTTTGAAACAAATAATTTGCACACCTTCAGGCGGTGACGTCATTTTCACACAAAAATTTGCATACTTTCAGGCGGTGACGTCATTTTCACACAAAAATTTGCATACTTTCAGGCGGTGACGTCATTCTCACACAAAAATTTGCATACTTTCAGGCGAACGCGATGACGTCATTGAGCCAGAGCCAGGTCCAGAAACGCCATATCCTACCTACTATGTTATATTTTGGATTTTAATGTAAGAAATTTAGTATATAAGCATTGATATTTTTCAATAAATTTCACTCTTGATTTGAACTCCAAACTTGAGTCTTTCATTTTTTCCACTCCGGAAATTAGTAGGCATTTATTGCCATTTTTCAGTTCGGCTTTTTAGCCATCAACAAGAGCAAATATAGGCACATATACTTGCCGCTCAAAGACCCATTTTTAAATAATATATTACATCATCAATCCTGCGATTCTCATCAATTATAAAACGATATACCGAACATTACATGGCGACCCTGCATGATACGAACTTGGTGAAGTGTCCAGCTACTAACTGCATATTTAGATCAACTGAAAAGGAAGAAGTAATCATACATATTAATCTTAACCACAAAAAGAAGAAGACAGCAGAAGCAATTCCAGAAAACAGCATAAAAGAAAAATCAACAACACACGTAATAAAACTGCAAACATCAAACCTCATAAAGTGTCCAATCTCATGGTGCATCTTTAAAGCTGATGAAAAAGAAGCGGTACTCACGCATTTAGAAATAACCCATAAAAAGAAGAACATAAAATCAGCAATACAACAACCTAAAGCAGGCCCAAAACCGATATCGATAGAAGAATATAAAAAAAAATATAAAATTGCAGAAATACCTAAAGTTCAACCAACCCAACAGAAAAAACAGCGCGGAGGTCTCAAAGTCAGATATAGGAGACAAATAGCAGATTTGTACAGACTTGCAAATCTTGCAACAACAAAGAAAGAAAAAACAGCATTTCTACAAACAATTCAACATCTGAGAAGACGTGAAAGAGCAGAAATCAATGGGAAATCAAAAATCTAAAGAAGAAGAAATCATCGTGAATGCTGCCACCAACAACAACAACAACAATCAACAAGAAACACATGAAAGTTTAATGAAATACATTTTAATTAGTATAATTACATTTTTGGTTTGTATAATAATAATTAGATACATAAGAAAAATTTTATCAAAACTAATAAAAAAAGAGATAATAAAAAACACACCAGTTTAAAATTAAATAATTATAAGAATAATAATAATAATAATAATGATAACAAAAATAATAATAATAATAATAGAAATAAATTTTATAGAATAATGTAAAAATATAAAACTAAATAATGAATAAATCACTTTAAACAAAAATATATATCAAATAATTTTGAATGACACTAGAAAATCTTCAACATTTAATATCTGAATTGGAAAAAGTTTTGGCCATTTTTAAGAAAAATCCTAATAGAAAATTCTCCTCAGAATATCTATTATCTAAAAAATTATTAATTGAAAAATCAAAAAAACAATTCAATGAAATTTACCAAAAATTATCTAAAACTTCTGAATACACTACTTATATAAATAAATACAGTAGTATATATAGAGAAATACAGAATATTATAGGGTTGAAAACTGAAATTTATGAAACCATTGAAAGTGAGGAAGAAGAAGATAGGAAAAATATTAATAATATTAACAACTTAGGTCAAAACAAAACAATGTCTAACTTTGATATAGCGACAGCGATTAAAATAGTCCCGGAATTTAACGGAGACCCAAAAACACTTGAAAACTTCGTTAATTTAATTGAACTAATATCTGAAACGCTAAAAGATTCTATTGAAATAGGAAAATTAATAAAATTTGTGCTAAGAACACGATTATCAGAACAAGTTAAAAATAAGATAGCAAACGAACAAGCACCTGAAGATATTAAAACTTTTAAAGAATTATTCCAAAAGTTGTACAAATCGAAGAAAAGCCCATTAAAGATACAAAATGAACTATCGAAAACAATTCAAGGTAACAATTCGGTACAGAAATTCTCGCAACAAATTGAAAAACTAATTTCAGAATTAAACAATGTACAAATATCTGAACAAGGTGAAGATAGTAAGCCCATAATAACAAAACTAAATGATCAACTAGCATTAAATGCATTTAAATCAGGATTGAGAGAACCGATAAAAACAACTATTTTTGCATCTCAACCTAAAACACTAAATGAAGCAATAAAACTTGCCATTGAAGTTGATTCAGACGAAGATAAAAACAAAAATATCTTTCACATCAGATATAATCATAATAATATGAATAGAAACCACTCAAAACAAAATTTCAGTAGAAGATATAACAATAATTATCACAATAGAAATATGAATAACTTTAACAATAACAGAAATAATAATATTAATACTTATAGGAATAATAATAATTATAACACGCGAAATGGTAATAATTATAATAATAATAAATATAATAATAACAATAACTATAATAACAATAATAATAATAGAAAGCAACAAAATGCACGACATCAAAATAAAAACCAAAGAATCAATATATTAAATTCGGGAAACGCACAGAGCGTCCCCGAGCAACATCAATCGAGGGACGTAAACTTCGCAATATCTTCAGATTAAATATAAAGCAAATTACAAATTACATAAAAATTAAAACGGATATAGCAAATAAACCATACATTCTTTTAATTGATAGTGGAGCTGATATTTCAGTAATAAAAAAAGGTGTAATACACCCAAATTTAGAACTAAATGATGAGTGCTGTAAGATAACAGGAGTAACAGATAATGAAATATTCTCGTTGGGAACTATTAAAGCAAATTTATTAATAGAAAATGAAACTCTCTCGCAAAAATTTCATGTCGTAGATGATAGATTCCCTATAAACACTGACGGTATTATAGGCAGAGATTTCCTTATTAAATACAAATGCAAAATTGATTATGAAACTTTCATAATCACAATCTGTACTAATGATACAGACATTATACTACCAATAATGACGAGAATTCCTGAACACGATTACATCAATATTCCTGCACGTACTCAAATCATACAAGCCATCAATTATCAAGCAGAAGAAGATAGCATTGTTTTGAATCAAGAAGTTCAAGATGGTGTTTTTATCGCAAATCCATAATACCTGCAAAGGGTGTAGTACACATTAAAATTTTAAATACTTCAGAAAAAGAAGTAAATTTCAAATTACCCACCTTAAATATTCAGCCACTAAACAACTTCTATGTAATTTATAAAAATGAAAATATAATCAAATCATCTGAAGATAGATTTAACCGTTTAAAAGACAAATTAAATATTAAAAACTTAGACATAAGTACAAGAAATTCATTATTAGAAATCTGCAAAGAATTTACCGACATATTTTATTTAGAAGGTGATCGTTTAACCGCGAATAATTTTTATAAACAAAAAATAAGTATATCAGATCATAATCCAGTATATATTAAAAATTATAGATTACCACAAACACAAGTGGCAGAAATAAATAAACAAATAGAAAAATTATTAGAGGATGATGTTATTGAACCCTCAGTAAGTCCTTATAACAAGTGAAGGTATAAAAACTGATCCAAAGAAATATGAAATCGTAGAAAATTATCCAACACCTCAAAATGCAGATGAAACAAAGAGATTTGTTGCATTCTGTAACTACTATAGACGATTTATACCAAATTTTGCAGCTATTGCAAAACCATTAAATTCACTTTGTCGTAAAAATATACCTTTTATTTGGTCACAAGAATGTCAAGAAGCTTTTAAAAATCTCAAAAATAAACTTTTAAACCCGCCAATTTTACAATATCCCAATTATGAAAAACCATTCATTTTAACTACCGACGCATCAAATTTCGCACTGGGTGCAATACTTTCTCAAGGAGAAATTGGAAAAGATTTACCAATTTCCTATGCAAGCAGAACGCTTGATAAACATGAGCTGAATAAGCCAATAATAGAAAAAGAGTTATTAGGAATATATTGGGCAATCAAGCATTTCAGGCCGTATTTATATGGTCGAAAATTTATAGTAGTAACTGATCATCGCCCTCTAGTAAGTTTGTTTACACATAAAAATCCTTCGTCAAAAATGACTCGAATCAGGATAGAACTAATGGATTATGACTTTGAAATTATATATAAAAAAGGTATGTTAAATACGAATGCAGACGCCTTATCAAGAATTAAATTGGATTCCGACATGCTCAAAGAAATGATACCAACGACGAATGAAATAAATGTATTAACGCGTAATATGAATAAAAATTTAAAAAATACAGCTGTAAAAGATATTAAAGAAACACTACCAGTTGAGACAGGCCATCTCAGCATTTGGGAATGTTCTTCAATATCAGATGTAAAAAACATCAGAAAGATAAAATTTAAAAAGATTAATATAAATAAATGCGCGCGCGAAATAAAGAAAAATTATTTAAAAAATATGCCCATAATAAATATTAATAAAAAGGAGGTAATAGTAGAGTACAGTGATAATGCGCAATTGAACCTTGGGGTTATTCTGCAGTAACTGTCACTCATAATGAATAATAATAAAATATATGAATTAGCTATAGCAAACAACGACGAAATATTTGAAGATATAAATATTAACAGATTTAAAGAAATATATAAAATGTTGCAACAAGGTATGAAAAATAAAGGGCAAAACGAAATACGTATGATTATATATAAACCTCCAATAAGTATAAATAATGAAAATGAGCAAATAAAAATAATAAAAGAATTCCACGATACTCCACATTTAGGAGGACATTCAGGCGTAAAAAGAACAATAAATAAAATAAAACAACGATACATATGGAAAAATCTAAATAAAATGGTAAAAAGATATGTCAATAATTGCGAAAAATGTGCAAAGAATAAACAAATAAGAAACACAAAAGAAAAACTAACTTTAACTCAAACACCCGAAACAAGCTTCGAGATAATTGAAATCGACACAGTAGGTCCTTTAATTCAATCTAAACAATATAGGTATATCTTAACAATACAGTGTCAACTAACTAAATATGTAGAAGCGATTCCTATACAGAACAAAGAAGCCAATACAATAGCAAAAACTTTAGTTGAAAAATTTATTCTTCAATATGGTGCATTTAAAACATTAAAAACAGATATGGGTACAGAATTTGTCAACGAAATAATGAAAAACGTATGTGATACTTTTAAAATACAACATAACACTTCTACTCCGTTCCACCACGAAACATTAGGTGCAATAGAACGCAACCACAGAGTACTAAATGAATATTTGTTGTCGTTTGCCAAAAATGATAATTGGGACGAATGGATTCCGTATTTCACATTTTGTTATAACATCACACCACACTCTGATACAGGTATATCACCTTTTGAATTAGTTTTCGGTAGAATTGCAAGTTTACCAGTACAAATTGCAAACAATAAGCCCTCTCCCATTTACGATATCGAAAATTATGCGCTAGAACTAAAATTTCGGCTACAACAAGCACAAAAAATCGCTAAATCACTGTTAGATATTGCTAAGAAAAAACGTAAAAACATTGTAGATAAAAATATTAATCCTTTAAATATAAGTATAGGAGATAAAGTATGGCTAAAAGTAGGGAATAGAAAGAAAATGGAACCACCATATAAAAGTCCATATGAAGTAATAGAAACAAATAATGTGAACACTAAAATCTTAATAAATCAACAAATAAAAGAAATTCACAATAATAGACTTAAGAAAGCATAATAATGTAATAATATAAAACAAAATATATAATTTTAAGGTTATTGACATTAAGACTTTTGTAAACAGAATATGTAATACCTAAATTTAAGACTAATGACACAAATATATTTGTAAACAAAAAATTTTTTGCTTAACTCAAAAAAATTTTTTTTTTCAAACCGTTGGGGATGTAATGCATATGAGTATACAAAACACAAAATTACACAAAAATATCATTCAGTAATATTATAATGTATAATATACAATTCACTATAATACTAAATCATATTCTAGTAATATGAGAAGCCACTCGTGCCTGTTAAACATATTGAGGAATAGCACATATGTTATAAGTAACCTCATGTTGTGACAAAATATGTAACTGCAAGCAATTTGTTAATATGAATTATTTAATTGCATTGCTTCATATTATGAAATAGAAATATGACACGTACTTTGACCTTTAAGTAAAAGTGAAATTATAAACTCAATAAATTCTTTTAAAATTAACAAATTAAATTCTTTTAAAGAATATTGAACAATTTGATTTATTGAGGTAATTTGAGAATGTGATATTATGCAGAATATTAATTTGTGTAAATTGTTTCAAGTGCATTACCCAACAAGATGTAATCTGATAAGTGTCAATGAATTATTAAACATCAATAATCAAATATTTTGTAATTTTAGGTTTAATTATGATTTTGTAGTATTTCTAGGAAATGTTATATTTTGGATTTTAATGTAAGAAATTTAGTATATAAGCATTGATATTTTTCAATAAATTTCACTCTTGATTTGAACTCCAAACTTGAGTCTTTCATTTTTTCCACTCCGGAAATTAGTAGGCATTTATTGCCATTTTTCAGTTCAGCTTTTTAGCCATCAACAAGAGCAAATATAGGCAGATATACTTGCCGCTCAAAGACCCATTTTTAAATAATATATTACATCATCAATCCTGCGATTCTCATCAATTATAAAACGATATACCGAACATTACATTAGTCAGTCTTTTCTTTGTACCTCCTAGGTGGGGCAGTAGTATAGATATTAAGAAAAAAGAAACCCCTTTAAAACCACTGCTCCTATCAATGCCTCGCCCACACCATAAATTAGTTTGTCTTTTTTCTGAACCTCATAGGTGGCGCAGGAGTCGAGATATTCAAATAACACAGAACCACTTTGAAAACTATACACGCATCAAAGGCACGCCCACACCATATGACTATGTGAGACACGGCCATTAGCCTTTTGTCCGAACCTCCTGGTGTTGCAAGAGCCGAGATAAAGCAAAACACGGAAGCGCTTCAAACCACCGGATGTTTAGAAGATAGACTCACATCATATGACTTCCTGTGACCTGGATATTAGTCAGTCTTTTCTTTGTACCTCCTAGGTGGGGCAGTAGTATAGATATTGAGAAAAAAGAAACCCCTTTAAAACCACTGCTCCTATCAATGCCTCGTCCACACCATAAATTTGTTTGTCTTTTGTCTGAACCTCATAGGTGGCGCAGGAGTCGAGATATTCAAATAAAACAGAACCACTTTGAAAACTATACACGCATCAAAGGCACGCCCACACCATATGACTATGTGTGACACGGCCATTAGCCTGTGTTTTGTCCGAAACTCCTGGTGTGGCAAGAGCCGAAATATTGCAAAACACAGAAGCACTTCAAACTACCGGATGTTTAGAAGATAGACTCACATCATACGACTTCCTGTGACCTGGATATTAGTCAGTCTTTTGTTTGTACCTCCTAGGCGGGGCAGAAGTAGAGATATTGAGAAAAAAGAAACCCCTTTAAAACCACTGCTCCTATCAACGCCTCGTCCACACCATAAATTTGTTTGTCTTTTGTCTGAACCTCATAGGTGGCGCAAGAGTCGAGATATTCAAATAAAACAGAACCACTTTAAAAACTATACACGCATCGAAGGCACGCCCACACCATATGACTATGTGAGACACGGCCATTAGCCTTTTGTCCGAACCTCCTGGTGTTGCAAGAGCCGAGATAAAGCAAAACACGGAAGCGCTTCAAACCACCGGATGTTTAGAAGATAGACTCACATCATATGACTTCCTGTGACCTGGATATTAGTCAGTCTTTTCTTTGTACCTCATAGGTGGGGCAGAAGTAGAGATATTGAGAAAAAAGGACACCCATTTAAAACCAGTGCTCCTTTCGACGCCTCGCTCACACCATAAATTTGTTTGTCTTTTGCCTGAACTACATAGGTGGCGGAAGAGTCGAGATATTCAAATAAAACAGAACCACTTTAAAAACTATACACGCATCGAAGGCACGCCCACACCATATGACTATGTGAGACACGGCCATTAGCCTTTTGTCCGAACCTCCTGGTGTGGCAAGAGCCGAGATATTGCAAAGCACGGAAGCACTTCAAACTACCGGATGTTTAGAAGATAGACTCACATCATACGACTTCCTGTGACCTGGATATTAGTCAGTCTTTTGTTTGTACCTCCTAGGCGGGGCAGAAGTAGAGATATTGAGAAAAAAGAAACCCCTTTAAAACCACTGCTCTTATCAACGCCTCGTCCACACCATAAATTTGTTTGTCTTTTGTCTGAACCTCATAGGTGGCGCAGGAGTCGAGATATTCAAATAAAACAGAACCACTTTGAAAACTATACACGCATCAAAGGCACGCCCACACCATATGACTATGTGTGACACGGCCATTAGCCTGTCTTTTTTCCGAATTTCCTGGTGTTGCAAGAGCCGAGACAATGCAAAACACGAAAGCGCTTCAGACCACCGGATGTTTAGAAGATAGACTCACATCATATGACTTCCTGTGACCTGGATATTAGTCAGTCTTTTCTTTGTACCTCATAGGTGGGGCAGGAGTATAGATATTGAGAAAAAAGAAACCCCTTTAAAACCACTGCTCCTATCAACGCCTCGTCCACACCATAAATTTGTTTGTCTTTTGTCTGAACCTCATAGGTGGCGCAGGAGTCGAGATATTCAAATAAAACAGAACCACTTTAAAAACTATACACGCATCAAAGGCACGCACACACCCTGTGACTATGTGCGACACGGCCATTAGCCTGTCTTTTGTCCGAACCTCCTGGTGTGGCAAGAGCCGAGATATTGCAAAACACAGAATTCAAACTACCGCACGTTTAGAAGATAGACTCACATCATACGACTTCCTGTGACCTGGATATTAGTCAGTCTTTTGTTTGTACCTCCTAGGCGGGGCAGAAGTAGAGATATTGAGAAAAAAGAAACCCCTTTAAAACCACTGCTCCTATCAACGCCTCGTCCACACCATAAATTTGTTTGTCTTTTGCCTGAACTACATAGGTGGCGCAGGAGGCGACATAATCAAATAAAACAGAACCACTTTAAAAACTATAAACGTATCGAAGGCACGCCCACACCATATGACTATGTGCGACACGGCCATTAGCCTTTTGTCCGAACCTCCTGGTGTGGCAAGAGCCGAGATATTGCAAAACACAGAAGCACTTCAAACTACCGGATGTTTAGAAGATAGACTCACATTATACGACTTCCTGTGACCTGGATATTAGTCAGTCTTTTGTTTGTACCTCCTAGGCGGGGCAGAAGTAGAGATATTGAGAAAAAAGAAACCCCTTTAAAACCACTGCTCCTATCAACGCCTCGTCCACACCATAAATTTGTTTGTCTTTTGTCTGAACCTCATAGGTGGCGCAGGAGTCGAGATATTCAAATAAAACAGAACCACTTTAAAAACTATACACGCATCGAAGGCACGCCCACACCATATGACTATGTGAGACACGGCCATTAGCCTTTTGTCCGAACCTCCTGGTGTTGCAAGAGCCGAGATAAAGCAAAACACGGAAGCGCTTCAAACCACCGGATGTTTAGAAGATAGACTCACATCATATGACTTCCTGTGACCTGGATATTAGTCAGTCTTTTCTTTGTACCTCCTAGGTGGGGCAGTAGTATAGATATTGAGAAAAAAGAAACCCCTTTAAAACCACTGCTCCTATCAATGCCTCGTCCACACCATAAATTTGTTTGTCTTTTGTCTGAACCTCATAGGTGGCGCAGGAGTCGAGATATTCAAATAAAACAGAACCACTTTGAAAACTATACACGCATCAAAGGCACGCCCACACCATATGACTATGTGTGACACGGCCATTAGCCTGTCTTTTTTCCGAATTTCCTGGTGTTGCAAGAGCCGAGATAATGCAAAACATGAAAGCACTTTAAACCACCGCATGTTTAGAAGATAGACTCACATCATGTGACTTCCTGTGACCTGGATATTAGTCAGTCTTTTCTTTGTACCTCCTAGGTGGGGCAGAAGTATAGATATTGAGAAAAAAGAAACCCCTTTAGAACCACTGCTCCTATCATTGCCTCGTCCACACCATAAATTTGTTTGTCTTTTGTCTGAACCTCATAGGTGGCGCAGGAGTCGAGATATTCAAATAAAACAGAACCACTTTAAAAACTATACACGCATCGAAGGCACACCCACACCATATGACTATGTGCGACACGGCCATTAGCCTGTCTTTTGTCCGAATCTCCTGGTGTTGCAAGAGCCGAGATATTGCAAAGCACGGAAGCACTTCAAACTACCGGATGTTTAGAAGATAGAATAACGTCATATGACTTCCTGTGACCTGAATATTAGTCAGTCTTTTCATTGTACCTCCTAGGTGGGGCAGGAGTAGAGATATTGAGTAAAAGGAACCACTTTTAACCGCCGGCTCCTATCGACGCCTCGCCCACACCTTAAATTTGTTTGCCTTTTGTCTAAGCCTCCAAGGTGCCGCAGGAGTCGAGATATTTAAATAAGACAGAACCACTTTAAAAACTATACACGTATCGAAGGCACGCCCACACCATATGACTATGTGAGACACGGCCATTAGCCTTTTGTCCGAACCTCCTGCTGTGGCAAGAGCCGAGATATTGCAAAACACAGAAGCACTTCAAACTACCGGATGTTTAGAAGATAGACTCACATCATACGACTTCCTGTGACCTGGATATTAGTCAGTCTTTTGTTTGTACCTCCTAGGCGGGGCAGAAGTAGAGATATTGAGAAAAAAGAAACCACTTTTAACCGCCGGCTCCTATCGACGCCTCGTCCACACCATAAATTTGTTTGTCTTTTGTCTGAACCTCATAGGTGGCGCAGGAGTCGAGATATTTAAATAAAACAGAACCACTTTAAAAACTATACACGCATCGAAGGCACGCCCACACCATATGACTGTGTGAGACACGGCCATTAGCCTGTCTTTTTTCCGAACCTCCTGGTGTTGCAAGAGCCGAGATATTGCAAAACACGAAAGCACTTCAATCTACCGGATGTTTAGAAGATAGAATCATATAGGAAGACTTTTTGTGACCTGGATAGTAGTCAGTCTTTACATTGTACCTCCTAGGTGGGGCAGGAGTAGAGATATTGAGTAAAAGGAACCACTTTTAACCGCCGGCTCCTATCGACGCCTCGCCCACACCATAAATTTGTTTGTCTTTTGTCTGAACCTCATAGGTGGCGCAGGAGTCGAGATATTTAAATAAAACAGAACCACTTTAAAAACTATACACGCATCGAAGGCACGCCCACACCATATGACTGTGTGAGACACGGCCATTAGCCTGTCTTTTTTCCGAACCTCCTGGTGTTGCAAGAGTCGAGATATTGCAAAACACGAAAGCACGTCAATCTACCGGATGTTTAGAAGATAGAATCATATAGTAAGACTTCTTGTGACCTGGATAGTAGTCAGTCTTTACATTGTACCTCCTAGGTGGGGCAGGAGTAGAGATATTGAGTAAAAGGAACCACTTTTAACCGCCGGCTCCTATCGACTCCTCGCCCACACCATAAATTTGTTTGCCTTTTGTCTAAGCCTCCAAGGTGCCGCATGAGTCGAGATATTCAAATAAAACAGAACCACTTTAAAAACTATACACGCATCGAAGGCACGCCCACACCCTGTGACTATGTGCGACACGGCCATCAGCCTGTCTTTTGTCCGAACCTCCTGGTGTGGCAAGAGCCGAGATATTGCAAAACACAGAAGCACTTCAAACTACCGGACGTTTAGAAGATAGACTCACATCATATGACTTCCTGTGACCTGGATATTAGTCAGTCTTTTCTTTGTACCTCCTAGGTGGGGCAGGAGTAGAGATATTGAGAAAAAAGGACACCCATTTAAAACCAGTGCTCCTTTCGACGCCTCGTCCACACCATAAATTTGTTTGTCTTTTGCCTGAACTACATAGGTGGCGCAGGAGGCGACATAATCAAATAAAACAGAACTAGTTTAAAAACTATAAACGTATCGAAGGCACGCCCACACCATATGACTATGTGCGACACGGCCATTAGCCTTTTGTCCGAACCTCCTGGTGTGGCAAGAGCCGAGATATTGCAAAACACAGAAGCACTTCAAACTACCGGATGTTTAGAAGATAGACTCACATTATACGACTTCCTGTGACCTGGATATTAGTCAGTCTTTTCTTTGTACCTCCTAGGCGAGGCAGAAGTAGAGATATTGAGAAAAAAGAAACCCCTTTTAATGTCGGCTCTCATCGACGCCTCGCCTACACCATAAATTTGTTTGTCTTTTGCCTGAACTACATAGGTGCCGCAAGAGTCGAGATATTTAAATAAAACAGAACCACTTTAAAAACTATACACGCATCGAAGGCACGCCCACACCATATGACTGTGTGAGACACGGCCATTAGCCTGTCTTTTTTCCGAACCTCCTGGTGTTGCAAGAGCCGAGATATTGCAAAACACGAAAGCACTTCAATCTACCGGATGTTTAGAAGATAGAATCATATTGGAAGACTTCTTGTGACCTGGATAGTAGTCAGTCTTTACATTGTACCTCCTAGGTGGGGCAGGAGTAGAGATATTGAGTAAAAAGAACCACTTTTAACCGCCGGCTCCTATCGACGCCTCGCCCACACCATAAATTTGTTTGTCTTTTGTCTGAACCTCATAGGTGGCGCAGGAGTCGAGATATTTAAATAAAACAGAACCACTTTAAAAACTATACACGCATCGAACGCACGCCCACACCATATGACAGTGTGAGACACGGCCATTAGCCTGTCTTTTTTCCGAACCTCCTGGTGTTGCAAGAGCCGAGATATTGCAAAACACGAAAGCACTTCAATCTACCGGATGTTTAGAAGATAGAATCATATAGTAAGACTTCTTGTGACCTGGATAGTAGTCAGTCTTTACATTGTACCTCCTAGGTGGGGCAGGAGTAGAGATATTGAGTAAAAGGAACCACTTTTAACCGCCGGCTCCTATCGACTCCTCGCCCACACCATAAATTTGTTTGCCTTTTGTCTAAGCCTCCAAGGTGCCGCATGAGTCGAGATATTCAAATAAAACAGAACCACTTTAAAAACTATACACGCATCGAAGGCACGCCCACACCCTGTGACTATGTGCGACACGGCCATCAGCCTGTCTTTTGTCCGAACCTCCTGGTGTGGCAAGAGCCGAGATATTGCAAAACACAGAAGCACTTCAAACTACCGGATGTTTAGAAGATAGACTCACATTATACGACTTCCTGTGACCTGGATATTAGTCAGTCTTTTGTTTGTACCTCCTAGGCGGGGCAGAAGTAGAGATATTGAGAAAAAAGAAACCCCTTTAAAACCACTGCTCCTATCAACGCCTCGTCCACACCATAAATTTGTTTGTCTTTTGTCTGAACCTCATAGGTGGCGCAAGAGTCGAGATATTCAAATAAAACAGAACCACTTTAAAAACTATACACGCATCGAAGGCACGCCCACACCCTGTGACTATGTGCGACACGGCCATTAGCCTGTCTTTTTTCCGAACCTCCTGGTGTTGCAAGAGCCGAGATATTGCAAAACACGAAAGCACTTCAATCTACCGGATGTTTAGAAGATAGAATCATATTGGAAGACTTCTTGTGACCTGGATAGTAGTCAGTCTTTACATTGTACCTCCTAGGTGGGGCAGGAGTAGAGATATTGAGTAAAAAGAACCACTTTTAACCGCCGGCTCCTATCGACGCCTCGCCCACACCATAAATTTGTTTGTCTTTTGTCTGAACCTCATAGGTGGCGCAGGAGTCGAGATATTTAAATAAAACAGAACCACTTTAAAAACTATACACGCATCGAACGCACGCCCACACCATATGACAGTGTGAGACACGGCCATTAGCCTGTCTTTTTTCCGAACCTCCTGGTGTTGCAAGAGCCGAGATATTGCAAAACACGAAAGCACTTCAATCTACCGGATGTTTAGAAGATAGAATCATATAGTAAGACTTCTTGTGACCTGGATAGTAGTCAGTCTTTACATTGTACCTCCTAGGTGGGGCAGGAGTAGAGATATTGAGTAAAAGGAACCACTTTTAACCGCCGGCTCCTATCGACTCCTCGCCCACACCATAAATTTGTTTGCCTTTTGTCTAAGCCTCCAAGGTGCCGCATGAGTCGAGATATTCAAATAAAACAGAACCACTTTAAAAACTATACACGCATCGAAGGCACGCCCACACCCTGTGACTATGTGCGACACGGCCATCAGCCTGTCTTTTGTCCGAACCTCCTGGTGTGGCAAGAGCCGAGATATTGCAAAACACAGAAGCACTTCAAACTACCGGATGTTTAGAAGATAGACTCACATTATACGACTTCCTGTGACCTGGATATTAGTCAGTCTTTTGTTTGTACCTCCTAGGCGGGGCAGAAGTAGAGATATTGAGAAAAAAGAAACCCCTTTAAAACCACTGCTCCTATCAACGCCTCGTCCACACCATAAATTTGTTTGTCTTTTGTCTGAACCTCATAGGTGGCGCAAGAGTCGAGATATTCAAATAAAACAGAACCACTTTAAAAACTATACACGCATCGAAGGCACGCCCACACCATATGACTATATGCGACACGGCCATTAGCCTGTGTTTTGTCCGAAACTCCTGGTGTTGCAAGAGTCGTGATAATGCAAAACACGAAAGCGCTTTAAACCACCGCATGTTTAGAAGATAGACTCACATTATACGACTTCCTGTGACCTGGATATTAGTCAGTCTTTTGTTTGTACCTCCTAAGCGGGGCAGTAGTATAGATATTGAGAAAAAAGAAACCCCTTTAAAACCACTGCTCCTATCAATGCCTCGCCCACACCATAAATTAGTTTGTCTTTTGTCTGAACCTCATAGGTGGCGCAGGAGTCGAGATATTCAAATAACACAGAACCACTTTGAAAACTATACACGCATCAAAGGCACGCCCACACCATATAACTATGTGCGACACGGCCATTAGCCTGTGTTTTGTCCGAAACTCCTGGTGTGGCAAGAGCCGAGATATTGCAAAACACAGAAGCACTTCAAACTACCGGATGTTTAGAAGATAGACTCACATCATACGACTTCCTGTGACCTGGATATTAGTCAGTCTTTTCTTTGTACCTCCTAGGCGAGGCAGAAGTAGAGATATTGAGAAAATAGAAACCCCTTTTAATGTCGGCTCTCATCGACGCCTCGCCTACACCATAAATTTGTTTGCCTTTTGTCTAAGCCTCCAAGGTGCCGCAGGAGTCGAGATATTAAAATAAAACAGAACCACTTTAAAAACTATACACGCATCAAAGGCACGCCCACACCATATAACTATGTGCGACACGGCCATTAGCCTGTGTTTTGTCCGAAACTCCTGGTGTGGCAAGAGCCGAGATATTGCAAAACACAGAAGCACTTCAAACTACCGGACGTTTAGAAAATAGACTTACATAATACGACTTCCTGTGTCCTGGATATTAGTCAGTCTTTTGTTTGTACCTCCTAGGCGGGGCAGAAGTAGAGATATTTAGAAAAAAGAAACCCCTTTAAAACCACTGCTCCTATCAACGCCTCGTCCACACCATAAATTTGTTTGTCTTTTGCCTGAACCTCATAGGTGGCGCAAGAGTCGAGATATTCAAATAAAACAGAACCACTTTAAAAACTATACACGCATCGAAGGCACGCCCACACCATATGACTGTGTGAGACACGGCCATTAGCCTGTCTTTTTTCCGAACCTCCTGGTGTTGCAAGAGCCGAGATATTGCAAAACACGAAAGCACTTCAATCTACCGGATGTTTAGAAGATAGAATCATATTGGAAGACTTCTTGTGACCTGGATAGTAGTCAGTCTTTACATTGTACCTCCTAGGTGGGGCAGGAGTAGAGATATTGAGTAAAAAGAACCACTTTTAACCGCCGGCTCCTATCGACGCCTCGCCCACACCATAAATTTGTTTGTCTTTTGTCTGAACCTCATAGGTGGCGCAGGAGTCGAGATATTTAAATAAAACAGAACCACTTTAAAAACTATACACGCATCGAACGCACGCCCACACCATATGACAGTGTGAGACACGGCCATTAGCCTGTCTTTTTTCCGAACCTCCTGGTGTTGCAAGAGCCGAGATATTGCAAAACACGAAAGCACTTCAATCTACCGGATGTTTAGAAGATAGAATCATATAGTAAGACTTCTTGTGACCTGGATAGTAGTCAGTCTTTACATTGTACCTCCTAGGTGGGGCAGGAGTAGAGATATTGAGTAAAAGGAACCACTTTTAACCGCCGGCTCCTATCGACTCCTCGCCCACACCATAAATTTGTTTGCCTTTTGTCTAAGCCTCCAAGGTGCCGCATGAGTCGAGATATTCAAATAAAACAGAACCACTTTAAAAACTATACACGCATCGAAGGCACGCCCACACCCTGTGACTATGTGCGACACGGCCATCAGCCTGTCTTTTGTCCGAACCTCCTGGTGTGGCAAGAGCCGAGATATTGCAAAACACAGAAGCACTTCAAACTACCGGATGTTTAGAAGATAGACTCACATTATACGACTTCCTGTGACCTGGATATTAGTCAGTCTTTTGTTTGTACCTCCTAGGCGGGGCAGAAGTAGAGATATTGAGAAAAAAGAAACCCCTTTAAAACCACTGCTCCTATCAACGCCTCGTCCACACCATAAATTTGTTTGTCTTTTGTCTGAACCTCATAGGTGGCGCAAGAGTCGAGATATTCAAATAAAACAGAACCACTTTAAAAACTATACACGCATCGAAGGCACGCCCACACCATATGACTATATGCGACACGGCCATTAGCCTGTGTTTTGTCCGAAACTCCTGGTGTTGCAAGAGTCGTGATAATGCAAAACACGAAAGCGCTTTAAACCACCGCATGTTTAGAAGATAGACTCACATTATACGACTTCCTGTGACCTGGATATTAGTCAGTCTTTTGTTTGTACCTCCTAAGCGGGGCAGTAGTATAGATATTGAGAAAAAAGAAACCCCTTTAAAACCACTGCTCCTATCAATGCCTCGCCCACACCATAAATTAGTTTGTCTTTTGTCTGAACCTCATAGGTGGCGCAGGAGTCGAGATATTCAAATAACACAGAACCACTTTGAAAACTATACACGCATCAAAGGCACGCCCACACCATATAACTATGTGCGACACGGCCATTAGCCTGTGTTTTGTCCGAAACTCCTGGTGTGGCAAGAGCCGAGATATTGCAAAACACAGAAGCACTTCAAACTACCGGATGTTTAGAAGATAGACTCACATCATACGACTTCCTGTGACCTGGATATTAGTCAGTCTTTTCTTTGTACCTCCTAGGCGAGGCAGAAGTAGAGATATTGAGAAAATAGAAACCCCTTTTAATGTCGGCTCTCATCGACGCCTCGCCTACACCATAAATTTGTTTGCCTTTTGTCTAAGCCTCCAAGGTGCCGCAGGAGTCGAGATATTAAAATAAAACAGAACCACTTTAAAAACTATACACGCATCGAAGGCACGCCCACACCCTGTGACTATGTGCGACACGGCCATTAGCCTGTCTTTTGTCCGAACCTCCTGGTGTGGCAAGAGCCGAGATATTGCAAAACACAGAAGCACTTCAAACTACCGGACGTTTAGAAAATAGACTTACATAATACGACTTCCTGTGTCCTGGATATTAGTCAGTCTTTTGTTTGTACCTCCTAGGCGGGGCAGAAGTAGAGATATTTAGAAAAAAGAAACCCCTTTAAAACCACTGCTCCTATCAACGCCTCGTCCACACCATAAATTTGTTTGTCTTTTGCCTGAACCTCATAGGTGGCGCAAGAGTCGAGATATTCAAATAAAACAGAACCACTTTAAAAACTATACACGCATCGAAGGCACGCCCACACCATATGACTATGTGAGACACGGCCATTAGCCTTTTGTCCGATCCTCCTGGTGTTGCAAGAGCCGAGATAAAGCAAAACACGGAAGCGCTTCAAACCACCGGATGTTTAGAAGATAGACTCACATCATATGACTTCCTGTGACCTGGATATTAGTCAGTCTTTTCTTTGTACCTCCTAGGTGGGGCAGTAGTATAGATATTGAGAAAAAAGAGACCCCTTTAAAACCACTGCTCCTATCAATGCCTCGCCCACACCATAAATTAGTTTGTCTTTTGTCGGAACCTCATAGGTGGTGCAGGAGGCGACATAATCAAATAAAACAGAACTAGTTTAAAAACTATAAACGTATCGAAGGCACGCCCACACCATATGACTATGTGCGACACGGCCATTAGCCTTTTGTCCGAACCTCCTGGTGTGGCAAGAGCCGAGATATTGCAAAACACAGAAGCACTTCAAACTACCGGATGTTTAGAAGATAGACTCACATTATACGACTTCCTGTGACCTGGATATTAGTCAGTCTTTTGTTTGTACCTCCTAGGCGGGGCAGAAGTAGAGATATTGAGAAAAAAGAAACCCCTTTAAAACCACTGCTCCTATTACCGCCTCGTCCACACCATAAATTTGTTTGTCTTTTGTCTGAACCTCATAGGTGGCGCAAGAGTCGAGATATTCAAATAAAACAGAACCACTTTAAAAACTATACACGCATCGAAGGCACGCCCACACCATATGACTATGTGAGACACGGCCATTAGCCTTTTGTCCGAACCTCCTGGTGTTGCAAGAGCCGAGATAAAGCAAAACACGGAAGCGCTTCAAACCACCGGATGTTTAGAAGATAGACTCACATCATATGACTTCCTGTGACCTGGATATTAGTCAGTCTTTTCTTTGTACCTCCTAGGTGGGGCAGTAGTATAGATATTGAGAAAAAAGAAACCACTTTAAAACCACTGCTCCTATCAATGCCTCGTCCACACCATAAATTTGTTTGTCTTTTGTCTGAACCTCATAGGTGACGCAGGAGTCGAGATATTCAAATAAAACAGAACCACTTTGAAAACTATACACGCATCAAAGGCACGCCCACACCATATGACTATGTGTGACACGGCCATTAGCCTGTCCTTTTTCCGAATTTCCTGGTGTTGCAAGAGCCGAGATAATGCAAAACACGAAAGCGCTTTAAACCACCGCATGTTTAGAAGATAGACTCACATAATATGACTTCCTGTGACCTGGATATTAGTCAGTCTTTTCTTTGTACCTCCTAGCTGGGGCAGAAGTATAGATATTGAGAAAAAAGAAACCCCTTTAAAACCACTGCTCCTATCAATGCCTCGTCCACACCATAAATTTGTTTGTCTTTTGTCTGAACCTCATAGGTGGCGCAGGAGTCGAGATATTCAAATAAAATAAGACCACTTTAAAAATTATAAACGCATCAAAGGCACACCCACACCATATGACTATGTGCGACACGGCCATTAGCCTGTCTTTTGTCCGAACCTCCTGGTGTGGCAAGAGCCGAGATATTGCAAAGCACGGAAGCACTTCAAACTACCGGATGTTTAGAAAATAGACTTACATAATATGACTTCCTGTGACGCGGATATTAGTCAGTCTTTTCGTTGTACCTCCTTGGTGGGGCAGAAGTAGAGATATTGAGAAAAAAGAAACCCCTTTTAATGTCGGCTCTCATCGACGCCTAGCTCACACCATAAATTTGTTTGTCTTTTGTCTAAACCACATAGGTGGCGCAGGAATCGAGATATTCAAATAAGACAGAACCACTTTGAAAACTATACACGCATCAAAGGCACGCCCACACCATATGACTATATGCGACACGGCCATTAGCCTGTCTTTTGTCCGAACCTCCTGGTGTGGCAAAAGCCGAGATATTACAAAACACAGAAGCGCTTCAAACTACCAGATGGTTAGAAAAAAGACTCACATCATAAGACTTCCTGTGACCTGGATATTAGTCAGTCTTTTCGTTGTACCTCCTTGGTGGGGCAGGAGTAAAGATATTGAGAAAGAAGGACACCCATTTAAAACCAGTGCTCCTTTCGACGCCTCGCTCACACCATAAATTAGTTTGTCTTTTGTCTGAAACTCATAGGTGGCGCAGAAGTCGAGATATTCAAATAAAACAGAACCACTTTAAAAACTATACACGCATCGAGGGCACGCCCACACCATATGACTATATGCGACACGGCCATTAGCCTGTCTTTTGTCCGAACCTCCTGGTGTGGCAAAAGCCGAGATATTACAAAACACAGAAGCGCTTCAAACTACCAGATGTTTAGAAAAAAGACTCACATCATAAGACTTCCTGTGACCTGGATATTAGTCAGTCTTTTCGTTGTACCTCCTTGGTGGGGCAGGAGTAGAGATATTGAGAAAGAAGGACACCCATTTAAAACCAGTGCTCCTTTCGACGCCTCGCTCACACCATAAATTAGTTTGTTTTTTGTCTGAAACTCATAGGTGGCGCAGAAGTCGAGATATTTAAATAAGACAGAACCACTTTAAAAACTATAAACGTATCGAAGGCACGCCCACACCATATGACTATGTGCGACACGACCATTAGCCTTTTGTCCGAACCTCCTGGTGTGGCAAGAGCCGAGATATTGCAAAACACAGAAGCACTTCAAACTACCGGATGTTTAGAAGATAGACTCACATTATACGACTTCCTGTGACCTGGATATTAGTCAGTCTTTTGTTTGTACCTCCTAGGCGGGGCAGAAGTAGAGATATTGAGAAAAAAGAAACCCCTTTAAAACCACTGCTCCTATCAACGCCTCGTCCACACCATAAATTTGTTTGTCTTTTGCCTGAACTACATAGGTGGCGCAAGCGTCGAGATATTCAAATAAAACAGAACCACTTTAAAAACTATACACGCATCGAAGGCACGCCCACACCATATGACTATGTGAGACACGGCCATTAGCCTTTTGTCCGAACCTCCTGGTGTTGTAAGAGCCGAGATAAAGCAAAACACGGAAGCGCTTCAAACCACCGGATGTTTAGAAGATAGACTCACATCATATGACTTCCTGTGACCTGGATATTAGTCAGTCTTTTCTTTGTACCTCCTAGGCGGGGCAGAAGTAGAGATATAGAGAAAAAAGAAACCCCTTTAAAACCACTGCTCCTATCAATGCCTCGCCCACACCATAAATTAGTTTGTCTTCTGTCTGAACCTCATAGGTGGCGCAGGAGTCGAGATATTCAAATAACACAGAACCACTTTGAAAACTATACACGCATCAAAGGCACGCCCACACCATATGACTATGTGCGACACGGCCATTAGCCTGTGTTTTGTCCGAAACTCCTGGTGTGGCAAGAGCCGAGATATTGCAAAACACAGAAGCACTTCAAACTACCGGATGTTTAGAAGATAGACTCACATCATACGACTTCCTGTGACCTGGATATTAGTCAGTCTTTTCTTTGTACCTCCTAGGCGGGGCAGAAGTAGAGATATTGAGAAAAAAGAAACCCCTTTTAATGTCGGCTCTCATCGACGCCTCGCCTACACCATAAATTTGTTTGCTTTTTGTCTAAGCCTCCAAGGTGCCTCAGGACTCGAGATATTAAAATAAAACAGAACCACTTTAAAAACTATACACGCATCGAAGGCACGCCCACACCCTGTGACTATGTGCGACACGGCCATTAGCCTGTCTTTTGTCCGAACCTCCTGGTGTGGCAAAAGCCGAGATATTGCAAAACACAGAAGCGCTTCAAACTACCGGACGTTTAGAAAATAGACTTACATAATACGACTTCCTGTGACCTGGATATTAGTCAGTCTTTTGTTTGTACCTCCTAGGCGGGGCAGAATTAGAGATATTGAGAAAAAAGTAACCCCTTTAAAACCACTGCTCCTATCAACGCCTCGTCCACACCATAAATTTGTTTGTCTTTTGCCTGAACTACATAGGTGGCGCAAGCGTCGAGATATTCAAATAAAACAGAACCACTTTAAAAACTATACACGCATCGAAGGCACGCCCACACCATATGACTATGTGAGACACGGCCATTAGCCTTTTGTCCGAACCTCCTGGTGTTGCAAGAGCCGAGATAAAGCAAAACACGGAAGCGCTTCAAACCACCGGATGTTTAGAAGATAGACTCACATAATATGACTTCCTGTGACCTGGATATTAGTCAGTCTTTTCTTTGTACCTCCTAGCTGGGGCAGAAGTATAGATATTGAGAAAAAAGAAACCCCTTTAAAACCACTGCTCCTATCAATGCCTCGTCCACACCATAAATTTGTTTGTCTTTTGCCTGAACTACATAGGTGGCGCAAGCGTCGAGATATTCAAATAAAACAGAACCACTTTAAAAACTATACACGCATCGAAGGCACGCCCACACCATATGACTATGTGAGACACGGCCATTAGCCTTTTGTCCGAACCTCCTGGTGTTGTAAGAGCCGAAATAAAGCAAAACACGGAAGCGCTTCAAACCACCGCATGTTTAGAAGATAGACTCACATAATATGACTTCCTGTGACCTGGATATTAGTCAGTCTTTTCTTTGTACCTCCTAGCTGGGGCAGAAGTATAGATATTGAGAAAAAAGAAACCCCTTTAAAACCACTGCTCCTATCAATGCCTCGTCCACACCATAAATTTGTTTGTCTTTTGTCTGAACCTGATAGGTGGCGCAGGAATCGAGATATTCAAATAAAACAAGACCACTTTAAAAATTATAAACGCATCGAAGGCACACCCACACCATATGACTATGTGCGACACGGCCATTAGCCTGTCTTTTGTCCGAACCTCCTGGTGTGGCAAGAGCCGAGATATTGCAAAGCACGGAAGCACTTCAAACTACCGGATGTTTAGAAAATAGACTTACATAATATGACTTCCTGTGACGCGGATATTAGTCAGTCTTTTCGTTGTACCTCCTTGGTGGGGCAGAAGTAGAGATATTGAGAAAAAAGAAACCCCTTTTAATGTCGGCTCTCATCGACGCCTAGCTCACACCATAAATTTGTTTGTCTTTTGTCTAAACCACATAGGTGGCGCAGGAATCGAGATATTCAAATAAGACAGAACCACTTTGAAAACTATACACGCATCAAAGGCACGCCCACACCATATGACTATATGCGACACGGCCATTAGCCTGTCTTTTGTCCGAACCTCCTGGTGTGGCAAAAGCCGAGATATTACAAAACACAGAAGCGCTTCAAACTACCAGATGGTTAGAAAAAAGACTCACATCATAAGACTTCCTGTGACCTGGATATTAGTCAGTCTTTTCGTTGTACCTCCTTGGTGGGGCAGGAGTAAAGATATTGAGAAAGAAGGACACCCATTTAAAACCAGTGCTCCTTTCGACGCCTCGCTCACACCATAAATTAGTTTGTCTTTTGTCTGAAACTCATAGGTGGCGCAGAAGTCGAGATATTCAAATAAAACAGAACCACTTTAAAAACTATACACGCATCGAGGGCACGCCCACACCATATGACTATATGCGACACGGCCATTAGCCTGTCTTTTGTCCGAACCTCCTGGTGTGGCAAAAGCCGAGATATTACAAAACACAGAAGCGCTTCAAACTACCAGATGTTTAGAAAAAAGACTCACATCATAAGACTTCCTGTGACCTGGATATTAGTCAGTCTTTTCGTTGTACCTCCTTGGTGGGGCAGGAGTAGAGATATTGAGAAAGAAGGACACCCATTTAAAACCAGTGCTCCTTTCGACGCCTCGTCCACACCATAAATTTGTTTGTCTTTTGCCTGAACTACATAGGTGGCGCAAGCGTCGAGATATTCAAATAAAACAGAACCACTTTAAAAACTATACACGCATCGAAGGCACGCCCACACCATATGACTATGTGAGACACGGCCATTAGCCTTTTGTCCGAACCTCCTGGTGTTGTAAGAGCCGAAATAAAGCAAAACACGGAAGCGCTTCAAACCACCGGATGTTTAGAAGATAGACTCACATCATATGACTTCCTGTGACCTGGATATTAGTCAGTCTTTTCTTTGTACCTCCTAGGCGGGGCAGAAGTAGAGATATAGAGAAAAAAGAAACCCCTTTAAAACCACTGCTCCTATCAATGCCTCGCCCACACCATAAATTAGTTTGTCTTTTGTCTGAACCTCATAGGTGGCGCAGGAGTCGAGATATTCAAATAACACAGAACCACTTTGAAAACTATACACGCATCAAAGGCACGCCCACACCATATGACTATGTGCGACACGGCCATTAGCCTGTGTTTTGTCCGAAACTCCTGGTGTGGCAAGAGCCGAGATATTGCAAAACACAGAAGCACTTCAAACTACCGGATGTTTAGAAGATAGACTCACATCATACGACTTCCTGTGACCTGGATATTAGTCAGTCTTTTCTTTGTACCTCCTAGGCGGGGCAGAAGTAGAGATATTGAGAAAAAAGAAACCCCTTTTAATGTCGGCTCTCATCGACGCCTCGCCTACACCATAAATTTGTTTGCTTTTTGTCTAAGCCTCCAAGGTGCCTCAGGACTCGAGATATTAAAATAAAACAGAACCACTTTAAAAACTATACACGCATCGAAGGCACGCCCACACCCTGTGACTATGTGCGACACGGCCATTAGCCTGTCTTTTGTCCGAACCTCCTGGTGTGGCAAAAGCCGAGATATTGCAAAACACAGAAGCGCTTCAAACTACCGGACGTTTAGAAAATAGACTTACATAATACGACTTCCTGTGACCTGGATATTAGTCAGTCTTTTGTTTGTACCTCCTAGGCGGGGCAGAATTAGAGATATTGAGAAAAAAGTAACCCCTTTAAAACCACTGCTCCTATCAACGCCTCGTCCACACCATAAATTTGTTTGTCTTTTGCCTGAACTACATAGGTGGCGCAAGCGTCGAGATATTCAAATAAAACAGAACCACTTTAAAAACTATACACGCATCGAAGGCACGCCCACACCATATGACTATGTGAGACACGGCCATTAGCCTTTTGTCCGAACCTCCTGGTGTTGCAAGAGCCGAGATAAAGAAAAACACGGAAGCGCTTCAAACCACCGGATGTTTAGAAGATAGACTCACATCATATGACTTCCTGTGACCTGGATATTAGTCAGTCTTTTGTTTGTACCTCCTAGGCGGGGCAGAAGTAGAGATATTGAGAAAAAAGAAACCCCTTTTAATGTCGGCAATCATCGACGCCTCGCCCACACCATAAATTTGTTTGCTTTTTGTCTAAGCCTCCAAGGTGCCTCAGGACTCGAGATATTCAAATAAAACAGAACCACTTTAAAAACTATACACGCATCGAAGGCACGCCCACACCATATGACTATATGCGACACGGCCATTAGCCTGTCTTTTGTCCGAACCTCCTGGTGTGGCAAAAGCCGAGATATTGCAAAACACAGAAGCGCTTCAAACTACCGGACGTTTAGAAAATAGACTTACATAATACGACTTCCTGTGACCTGGATATTAGTCAGTCTTTTGTTTGTACCTCCTAGGCGGGGCAGAATTAGAGATATAGAGAAAAAAGAAACCCCTTTAAAACCACTGCTCCTATCAATGCCTCGCCCACACCATAAATTAGTTTGTCTTTTGTCTGAACCTCATAGGTGGCGCAGGAGTCGAGATATTCAAATAACACAGAACCACTTTGAAAACTATACACGCATCAAAGGCACGCCCACACCATATGACTATGTGCGACACGGCCATTAGCCTGTGTTTTGTCCGAAACTCCTGGTGTGGCAAGAGCCGAGATATTGCAAAACACAGAAGCACTTCAAACTACCGGATGTTTAGAAGATAGACTCACATCATACGACTTCCTGTGACCTGGTTATTAGTCAGTCTTTTCTTTGTACCTCCTAGGCGGGGCAGAAGTAGAGATATTGAGAAAAAAGAAACCCCTTTTAATGTCGGCTCTCATCGACGCCTCGCCTACACCATAAATTTGTTTGCTTTTTGTCTAAGCCTCCAAGGTGCCTCAGGACTCGAGATATTAAAATAAAACAGAACCACTTTAAAAACTATACACGCATCGAAGGCACGCCCACACCCTGTGACTATGTGCGACACGGCCATTAGCCTGTCTTTTGTCCGAACCTCCTGGTGTGGCAAAAGCCGAGATATTGCAAAACACAGAAGCGCTTCAAACTACCGGACGTTTAGAAAATAGACTTACATAATACGACTTCCTGTGACCTGGATATTAGTCAGTCTTTTGTTTGTACCTCCTAGGCGGGGCAGAATTAGAGATATTGAGAAAAAAGTAACCCCTTTAAAACCACTGCTCCTATCAACGCCTCGTCCACACCATAAATTTGTTTGTCTTTTGCCTGAACTACATAGGTGGCGCAAGCGTCGAGATATTCAAATAAAACAGAACCACTTTAAAAACTATACACGCATCGAAGGCACGCCCACACCATATGACTATGTGAGACACGGCCATTAGCCTTTTGTCCGAACCTCCTGGTGTTGCAAGAGCCGAGATAAAGCAAAACACGGAAGCGCTTCAAACCACCGGATGTTTAGAAGATAGACTCACATCATAAGACTTCCTGTGACCTGGATATTAGTCAGTCTTTTCGTTGTACCTCCTTGGTGGGGCAGGAGTAAAGATATTGAGAAAGAAGGACACCCATTTAAAACCAGTGCTCCTTTCGACGCCTCGCTCACACCATAAATTAGTTTGTCTTTTGTCTGAAACTCATAGGTGGCGCAGAAGTCGAGATATTCAAATAAAACAGAACCACTTTAAAAACTATACACGCATCGAGGGCACGCCCACACCATATGACTATATGCGACACGGCCATTAGCCTGTCTTTTGTCCGAACCTCCTGGTGTGGCAAAAGCCGAGATATTACAAAACACAGAAGCGCTTCAAACTACCAGATGTTTAGAAAAAAGACTCACATCATAAGACTTCCTGTGACCTGGATATTAGTCAGTCTTTTCGTTGTACCTCCTTGGTGGGGCAGGAGTAGAGATATTGAGAAAGAAGGACACCCATTTAAAACCAGTGCTCCTTTCGACGCCTCGCTCACACCATAAATTAGTTTGTTTTTTGTCTGAAACTCATAGGTGGCGCAGAAGTCGAGATATTTAAATAAGACAGAACCACTTTAAAAACTATAAACGTATCGAAGGCACGCCCACACCATATGACTATGTGCGACACGACCATTAGCCTTTTGTCCGAACCTCCTGGTGTGGCAAGAGCCGAGATATTGCAAAACACAGAAGCACTTCAAACTACCGGATGTTTAGAAGATAGACTCACATTATACGACTTCCTGTGACCTGGATATTAGTCAGTCTTTTGTTTGTACCTCCTAGGCGGGGCAGAAGTAGAGATATTGAGAAAAAAGAAACCCCTTTAAAACCACTGCTCCTATCAACGCCTCGTCCACACCATAAATTTGTTTGTCTTTTGCCTGAACTACATAGGTGGCGCAAGCGTCGAGATATTCAAATAAAACAGAACCACTTTAAAAACTATACACGCATCGAAGGCACGCCCACACCATATGACTATGTGAGACACGGCCATTAGCCTTTTGTCCGAACCTCCTGGTGTTGTAAGAGCCGAGATAAAGCAAAACACGGAAGCGCTTCAAACCACCGGATGTTTAGAAGATAGACTCACATCATATGACTTCCTGTGACCTGGATATTAGTCAGTCTTTTCTTTGTACCTCCTAGGCGGGGCAGAAGTAGAGATATAGAGAAAAAAGAAACCCCTTTAAAACCACTGCTCCTATCAATGCCTCGCCCACACCATAAATTAGTTTGTCTTTTGTCTGAACCTCATAGGTGGCGCAGGAGTCGAGATATTCAAATAACACAGAACCACTTTGAAAACTATACACGCATCAAAGGCACGCCCACACCATATGACTATGTGCGACACGGCCATTAGCCTGTGTTTTGTCCGAAACTCCTGGTGTGGCAAGAGCCGAGATATTGCAAAACACAGAAGCACTTCAAACTACCGGATGTTTAGAAGATAGACTCACATCATACGACTTCCTGTGACCTGGATATTAGTCAGTCTTTTCTTTGTACCTCCTAGGCGGGGCAGAAGTAGAGATATTGAGAAAAAAGAAACCCCTTTTAATGTCGGCTCTCATCGACGCCTCGCCTACACCATAAATTTGTTTGCTTTTTGTCTAAGCCTCCAAGGTGCCTCAGGACTCGAGATATTAAAATAAAACAGAACCACTTTAAAAACTATACACGCATCGAAGGCACGCCCACACCCTGTGACTATGTGCGACACGGCCATTAGCCTGTCTTTTGTCCGAACCTCCTGGTGTGGCAAAAGCCGAGATATTGCAAAACACAGAAGCGCTTCAAACTACCGGACGTTTAGAAAATAGACTTACATAATACGACTTCCTGTGACCTGGATATTAGTCAGTCTTTTGTTTGTACCTCCTAGGCGGGGCAGAATTAGAGATATTGAGAAAAAAGTAACCCCTTTAAAACCACTGCTCCTATCAACGCCTCGTCCACACCATAAATTTGTTTGTCTTTTGCCTGAACTACATAGGTGGCGCAAGCGTCGAGATATTCAAATAAAACAGAACCACTTTAAAAACTATACACGCATCGAAGGCACGCCCACACCATATGACTATGTGAGACACGGCCATTAGCCTTTTGTCCGAACCTCCTGGTGTTGCAAGAGCCGAGATAAAGCAAAACACGGAAGCGCTTCAAACCACCGGATGTTTAGAAGATAGACTCACATCATATGACTTCCTGTGACCTGGATATTAGTCAGTCTTTTGTTTGTACCTCCTAGGCGGGGCAGAAGTAGAGATATTGAGAAAAAAGAAACCCCTTTTAATGTCAGCAATCATCGACGCCTCGCCCACACCATAAATTTGTTTGCTTTTTGTCTAAGCCTCCAAGGTGCCTCAGGACTCGAGATATTCAAATAAAACAGAACCACTTTAAAAACTATACACGCATCGAAGGCACGCCCACACCATATGACTATATGCGACACGGCCATTAGCCTGTCTTTTGTCCGAACCTCCTGGTGTGGCAAAAGCCGAGATAATGCAAAACACAGAAGCGCTTCAAACTACCGGACGTTTAGAAAATAGACTTACATAATACGACTTCCTGTGACCTGGATATTAGTCAGTCTTTTGTTTGTACCTCCTAGGCGGGGCAGAATTAGAGATATAGAGAAAAAAGAAACCCCTTTAAAACCACTGCTCCTATCAATGCCTCGCCCACACCATAAATTAGTTTGTCTTTTGTCTGAACCTCATAGGTGGCGCAGGAGTCGAGATATTCAAATAACACAGAACCACTTTGAAAACTATACACGCATCAAAGGCACGCCCACACCATATGACTATGTGCGACACGGCCATTAGCCTGTGTTTTGTCCGAAACTCCTGGTGTGGCAAGAGCCGAGATATTGCAAAACACAGAAGCACTTCAAACTACCGGATGTTTAGAAGATAGACTCACATCATACGACTTCCTGTGACCTGGATATTAGTCAGTCTTTTCTTTGTACCTCCTAGGCGGGGCAGAAGTAGAGATATTGAGAAAAAAGAAACCCCTTTTAATGTCGGCTCTCATCGACGCCTCGCCTACACCATAAATTTGTTTGCTTTTTGTCTAAGCCTCCAAGGTGCCTCAGGACTCGAGATATTAAAATAAAACAGAACCACTTTAAAAACTATACACGCATCGAAGGCACGCCCACACCCTGTGACTATGTGCGACACGGCCATTAGCCTGTCTTTTGTCCGAACCTCCTGGTGTGGCAAAAGCCGAGATATTGCAAAACACAGAAGCGCTTCAAACTACCGGACGTTTAGAAAATAGACTTACATAATACGACTTCCTGTGACCTGGATATTAGTCAGTCTTTTGTTTGTACCTCCTAGGCGGGGCAGAATTAGAGATATTGAGAAAAAAGTAACCCCTTTAAAACCACTGCTCCTATCAACGCCTCGTCCACACCATAAATTTGTTTGTCTTTTGCCTGAACTACATAGGTGGCGCAAGCGTCGAGATATTCAAATAAAACAGAACCACTTTAAAAACTATACACGCATCGAAGGCACGCCCACACCATATGACTATGTGAGACACGGCCATTAGCCTTTTGTCCGAACCTCCTGGTGTTGCAAGAGCCGAGATAAAGCAAAACACGGAAGCGCTTCAAACCACCGGATGTTTAGAAGATAGACTCACATCATATGACTTCCTGTGACCTGGATATTAGTCAGTCTTTTGTTTGTACCTCCTAGGCGGGGCAGAAGTAGAGATATTGAGAAAAAAGAAACCCCTTTTAATGTCGGCAATCATCGACGCCTCGCCCACACCATAAATTTGTTTGCTTTTTGTCTAAGCCTCCAAGGTGCCTCAGGACTCGAGATATTCAAATAAAACAGAACCACTTTAAAAACTATACACGCATCGAAGGCACGCCCACACCATATGACTATATGCGACACGGCCATTAGCCTGTCTTTTGTCCGAACCTCCTGGTGTGGCAAAAGCCGAGATATTACAAAACACAGAAGCGCTTCAAACTACCAGATGTTTAGAAAAAAGACTCACATCATAAGACTTCCTGTGACCTGGATATTAGTCAGTCTTTTCGTTGTACCTCCTTGGTGGGGCAGGAGTAGAGATATTGAGAAAGAAGGACACCCATTTAAAACCAGTGCTCCTTTCGACGCCTCGTCCACACCATAAATTTGTTTGTCTTTTGCCTGAACTACATAGGTGGCGCAGGAGGCGACATAATCAAATAAAACAGAACTAGTTTAAAAACTATAAACGTATCGAAGGCACGCCCACACCATATGACTATGTGCGACACGACCATTAGCCTTTTGTCCGAACCTCCTGGTGTGGCAAGAGCCGAGATATTGCAAAACACAGAAGCACTTCAAACTACCGGATGTTTAGAAGATAGACTCACATTATACGACTTCCTGTGACCTGGATATTAGTCAGTCTTTTGTTTGTACCTCCTAGGCGGGGCAGAAGTAGAGATATTGAGAAAAAAGAAACCCCTTTAAAACCACTGCTCCTATCAACGCCTCGTCCACACCATAAATTTGTTTGTCTTTTGCCTGAACTACATAGGTGGCGCAAGCGTCGAGATATTCAAATAAAACAGAACCACTTTAAAAACTATACACGCATCGAAGGCACGCCCACACCATATGACTATGTGAGACACGGCCATTAGCCTTTTGTCCGAACCTCCTGGTGTTGTAAGAGCCGAGATAAAGCAAAACACGGAAGCGCTTCAAACCACCGGATGTTTAGAAGATAGACTCACATCATATGACTTCCTGTGACCTGGATATTAGTCAGTCTTTTCTTTGTACCTCCTAGGCGGGGCAGAAGTAGAGATATAGAGAAAAAAGAAACCCCTTTAAAACCACTGCTCCTATCAATGCCTCGCCCACACCATAAATTAGTTTGTCTTTTGTCTGAACCTCATAGGTGGCGCAGGACTCGAGATATTCAAATAACACAGAACCACTTTGAAAACTATACACGCATTAAAGGCACGCCCACACCATATGACTATGTGCGACACGGCCATTAGCCTGTCTTTTGTCCGAAACTCCTGGTGTGGCAAGAGCCGAGATATTGCAAAACACAGAAGCACTTCAAACTACCGGATGTTTAGAAGATAGACTCACATCATACGACTTCCTGTGACCTGGATATTAGTCAGTCTTTTCTTTGTACCTCCTAGGCGGGACAGAAGTAGAGATATTGAGAAAAAAGAAACCCCTTTTAATGTCGGCTCTCATCGACGCCTCGCCTACACCATAAATTTGTTTGCCTTTTGTCTAAGCCTCCAAGGTGCCGCAGGACTCGATATATTCAAATAAAACAGAACCACTTTAAAAACTATACACGCATCGAGGGCACGCCCACACCATATGACTATATGCGACACGGCCATTAGCCTGTCTTTTGTCCGAACCTCCTGGTGTGGCAAAAGCCGAGATATTACAAAACACAGAAGCGCTTCAAACTACCAGATGTTTAGAAAATAGACTTACATAATACGACTTCCTGTGACCTGGATATTAGTCAGTCTTTTGTTTGTACCTCCTAGGCGGGGCAGAATTAGAAATATTGAGAAAAAAGTAACCCCTTTAAAACCACTGCTCCTATCAACGCCTCGTCCACACCATAAATTTGTTTGTCTTTTGCCTGAACTACATAGGTGGCGCAAGCGTCGAGATATTCAAATAAAACAGAACCACTTTAAAAACTATACACGCATCGAAGGCACGCCCACTCCATATGACTATGTGCGACACGGCCATTAGCCTTTTGTCCGAACCTCCTGGTGTGGCAAAAGCCGAGATATTGCAAAACACAGAAGCGCTTCAAACTACCAGATGGTTAGAAAATAGACTTACATAATACGACTTCCTGTGACCTGGATATTAGTCAGTCTTTTGTTTGTACCTCCTAGGCGGGGCAGAATTAGAGATATTGAGAAAAAAGTAACCCCTTTAAAACCACTGCTCCTATCAACGCCTCGTCCACACCATAAATTTGTTTGTCTTTTGCCTGAACTACATAGGTGGCGCAAGCGTCGAGATATTCAAATAAAACAGAACCACTTTAAAAACTATACACGCATCGAAGGCACGCCCACACCATATGACTATGTGAGACACGGCCATTAGCCTTTTGTCCGAACCTCCTGGTGTTGCAAGAGCCGAGATAAAGCAAAACACGGAAGCGCTTCAAACCACCGGATGTTTAGAAGATAGACTCACATCATATGACTTCCTGTGACCTGGATATTAGTCAGTCTTTTGTTTGTACCTCCTAGGCGGGGCAGAAGTAGAGATATTGAGAAAAAAGAAACCCCTTTTAATGTCGGCAATCATCGACGCCTCGCCCACACCATAAATTTGTTTGCTTTTTGTCTAAGCCTCCAAGGTGCCTCAGGACTCGAGATATTCAAATAAAACAGAACCACTTTAAAAACTATACACGCATCGAAGGCACGCCCACACCATATGACTATATGCGACACGGCCATTAGCCTGTCTTTTGTCCGAACCTCCTGGTGTGGCAAAAGCCGAGATATTACAAAACACAGAAGCGCTTCAAACTACCAGATGTTTAGAAAAAAGACTCACATCATAAGACTTCCTGTGACCTGGATATTAGTCAGTCTTTTCGTTGTACCTCCTTGGTGGGGCAGGAGTAGAGATATTGAGAAAGAAGGACACCCATTTAAAACCAGTGCTCCTTTCGACGCCTCGTCCACACCATAAATTTGTTTGTCTTTTGCCTGAACTACATAGGTGGCGCAGGAGGCGACATAATCAAATAAAACAGAACTAGTTTAAAAACTATAAACGTATCGAAGGCACGCCCACACCATATGACTATGTGCGACACGACCATTAGCCTTTTGTCCGAACCTCCTGGTGTGGCAAGAGCCGAGATATTGCAAAACACAGAAGCACTTCAAACTACCGGATGTTTAGAAGATAGACTCACATTATACGACTTCCTGTGACCTGGATATTAGTCAGTCTTTTGTTTGTACCTCCTAGGCGGGGCAGAAGTAGAGATATTGAGAAAAAAGAAACCCCTTTAAAACCACTGCTCCTATCAACGCCTCGTCCACACCATAAATTTGTTTGTCTTTTGCCTGAACTACATAGGTGGCGCAAGCGTCGAGATATTCAAATAAAACAGAACCACTTTAAAAACTATACACGCATCGAAGGCACGCCCACACCATATGACTATGTGAGACACGGCCATTAGCCTTTTGTCCGAACCTCCTGGTGTTGTAAGAGCCGAGATAAAGCAAAACACGGAAGCGCTTCAAACCACCGGATGTTTAGAAGATAGACTCACATCATATGACTTCCTGTGACCTGGATATTAGTCAGTCTTTTCTTTGTACCTCCTAGGCGGGGCAGAAGTAGAGATATAGAGAAAAAAGAAACCCCTTTAAAACCACTGCTCCTATCAATGCCTCGCCCACACCATAAATTAGTTTGTCTTTTGTCTGAACCTCATAGGTGGCGCAGGACTCGAGATATTCAAATAACACAGAACCACTTTGAAAACTATACACGCATTAAAGGCACGCCCACACCATATGACTATGTGCGACACGGCCATTAGCCTGTGTTTTGTCCGAAACTCCTGGTGTGGCAAGAGCCGAGATATTGCAAAACACAGAAGCACTTCAAACTACCGGATGTTTAGAAGATAGACTCACATCATACGACTTCCTGTGACCTGGATATTAGTCAGTCTTTTCTTTGTACCTCCTAGGCGGGACAGAAGTAGAGATATTGAGAAAAAAGAAACCCCTTTTAATGTCGGCTCTCATCGACGCCTCGCCTACACCATAAATTTGTTTGCCTTTTGTCTAAGCCTCCAAGGTGCCGCAGGACTCGATATATTAAAATAAAACAGAACCACTTTAAAAACTATACACGCATCGAAGGCACGCCCACACCCTGTGACTATGTGCGACACGGCCATTAGCCTGTCTTTTGTCCGAACCTCCTGGTGTGGCAAGAGCCGAGATATTGCAAAACACAGAAGCACTTCAAACTACCGGACGTTTAGAAAATAGACTTACATAATACGACTTCCTGTGACCTGGATATTAGTCAGTCTTTTGTTTGTACCTCCTAGGCGGGGCAGAATTAGAGATATTGAGAAAAAAGTAACCCCTTTAAAACCACTGCTCCTATCAACGCCTCGTCCACACCATAAATTTGTTTGTCTTTTGCCTGAACTACATAGGTGGCGCAAGCGTCGAGATATTCAAATAAAACAGAACCACTTTAAAAACTATACACGCATCGAAGGCACGCCCACACCATATGACTATGTGAGACACGGCCATTAGCCTGTCTTTTGTCCGAACCTCCTGGTGTTGCAAGAGCCGAGATAAAGCAAAACACGGAAGCGCTTCAAACCACCGGATGTTTAGAAGATAGACTCACATCATATGACTTCCTGTGACCTGGATATTAGTCAGTCTTTTGTTTGTACCTCCTAGGTGGGGCAGTAGTATAGATATTGAGAAAAAAGAAACCCCTTTAAAACCACTGCTCCTATCAATGCCTCGCCCACACCATAAATTTGTTTGTCTTTTGTCTGAACTACATAGGTGGCGCAGGAGGCGACATAATCAAATAAAACAGAACTAGTTTAAAAACTATAAACGTATCGAAGGCACGCCCACACCATATGACTATGTGCGACACGGCCATTAGCCTTTTGTCCGAACCTCCTGGTGTGGCAAGAGCCGAGATATTGCAAAACACAGAAGCACTTCAAACTACAGGATGTTTAGAAGATAGACTCACATTATACGACTTCCTGTGACCTGGATATTATTCAGTCTTTTGTTTGTACCTCCTAGGCGGGGCAGAAGTAGAGATATTGAGAAAAAAGAAACCCCTTTAAAACCACTGCTCCTATCAACGCCTCGTCCACACCATAAATTTGTTTGTCTTTTGTCTGAACCTCATAGGTGGCGCAAGAGTAGAGATATTCAAACAAAACAGAACCACTTTAAAAACTATACACGCATCGAAGGCACGCCCACACCATATGACTATGTGAGACACGGCCATTAGCCTTTTGTCCGAACCTCCTGGTGTTGCAAGAGCCGAGATAAAGCAAAACACGGAAGCGCTTCAAACCACCGGATGTTTAGAAGATAGACTCACATCATATGACTTCCTGTGACCTGGATATTAGTCAGTCTTTTCTTTGTACATCCTAGGTGGGGCAGTAGTATAGATATTGAGAAAAAAGAAACCCCTTTAAAACCACCGCTCCTATCAATGCCTCGTCCACACCATAAATTTGTTTGTCTTTTGTCTGAACCTCATAGGTGGCGCAGGAGTCGAGATATTCAAATAAAACAGAACCACTTTGAAAACTATACACGCATCAAAGGCACGCCCACACCATATAACTATGTGTGACACGGCCATTAGCCTGTCTTTTTTCCGAATTTCCTGGTGTTGCAAGAGCCGAGATAATGCAAAACACGAAAGCGCTTTAAACCACCGCATGTTTAGAAGATAGACTCACATCATATGACTTCCTGTGACCTGGATATTAGTCAGTCTTTTCTTTGTACCTCCTAGGTGGGGCAGAAGTATAGATATTGAGAAAAAAGAAACCCCTTTAAAACCACTGCTCCTATCAATGCCTCGTCCACACCATAAATTTGTTTGTCTTTTGTCTAAACCACATAGGTGGCGCAGGAATCGAGATATTCAAATAAGACAGGACCACTTTGAAAACTATACACGCATCAAAGGCACGCCCACACCATGTGACTATATGCGACACGGTCATTAGCCTGTCATTTGTCCGAACCTCCTGGTGTGGCAAAAGCCGAGATATTACAAAACACAGAAGCGCTTCAAACTACCAGATGTTTAGAAAAAAGACTCACATCATAAGACTTCCTGTGACCTGGATATTAGTCAGTCTTTTCGTTGTACCTCCTTGGTGGGGCAGGAGTAGAGATATCGAGAAAGAAGGACACCCATTTAAAACCAGTGCTCCTATCAATGCCTCGCCCACACCATAAATTAGTTTGTCTTTTGTCTGAACCTTATAGGTGGCGCAGGAGTCGAGATATTCAAATAACACAGAACCACTTTGAAAACTATACACGCATCAAAGGCACGCCCACACCATATGACTATGTGCGACACGGCCATTAGCCTGTGTTTTGTCCGAAACTCCTGGTGTGGCAAGAGCCTAGATATTGCAAAACACAGAAGCACTTCAAACTACCGGATGTTTAGAAGATAGACTCACATCATACGACTTCCTGTGACCTGGATATTAGTCAGTCTTTTCTTTGTACCTCCTAGGCGGGGCAGAAGTAGAGATATTGAGAAAAAAGAAACCCCTTTTAATGTCGGCTCTCATCGACGCCTCGCCTACACCATAAATTTGTTTGCCTTTTGTCTAAGCCTCCAAGGTGCCGCAGGACTCGAGATATTAAAATAAAACAGAATCACTTTGAAAACTATACACGCATCGAAGGCACGCCCACACCCTGTGACTATGTGCGACACGGCCATTAGCCTGTCTTTTGTCCGAACCTCCTGGTGTGGCAAGAGCCGAGATATTGCAAAACACAGAAGCACTTCAAACTACCGGACGTTTAGAAAATAGACTTACATAATACGACTTCCTGTGACCTGGATATTAGTCAGTCTTTTGTTTGTACCTCCTAGGCGGGGCAGAAGTAGAGATATTGAGAAAAAAGAAACCCCTTTAAAACCACTGCTCCTATCAACGCCTCGTCCACACCATAAATTTGTTTGTCTTTTGCCTGAACTACATAGGTGGCGCAAGCGTCGAGATATTCAAATAAAACAGAACCACTTTAAAAACTATACACGCATCGAAGGCACGCCCACACCATATGACTATGTGAGACACGGCCATTAGCCTTTTGTCCGAACCTCCTGGTGTTGCAAGAGCCGAGATAAAGCAAAACACGGAAGCGCTTCAAACCACCGGATGTTTAGAAGATAGACTCACATCATATGACTTCCTGTGACCTGGATATTAGTCAGTCTTTTGTTTGTACCTCCTAGGTGGGGCAGTAGTATAGATATTGAGAAAAAAGAAACCCCTTTAAAACCACTGCTCCTATCAATGCCTCGTCCACACCATAAATTTGTTTGTCTTTTGTCTAAACCACATAGGTGGCGCAGGAATCGAGATATTCAAATAAGACAGGACCACTTTGAAAACTATACACGCATCAAAGGCACGCCCACACCATGTGACTATATGCGACACGGTCATTAGCCTGTCATTTGTCCGAACCTCCTGGTGTGGCAAAAGCCGAGATATTACAAAACACAGAAGCGCTTCAAACTACCAGATGTTTAGAAAAAAGACTCACATCATAAGACTTCCTGTGACCTGGATATTAGTCAGTCTTTTGTTTGTACCTCCTAGACGGGGCAGAAGTAGAGATATTGAGAAAAAAGAAACCCCTTTAAAACCACTGCTCCTATCAACGCCTCGTCCACACCATAAATTTGTTTGTCTTTTGTCTGAACCTCATAGGTGGCGCAAGAGTAGAGATATTCAAATAAAACAGAACCACTTTAAAAACTATACACGCATCGAAGGCACGCCCACACCATATGACTATGTGAGACACTGCCATTAGCCTTTTGTCCGAACCTCCTGGTGTTGCAAGAGCCGAGATAAAGCAAAACACGGAAGCGCTTCAAACCACCGGATGTTTAGAAGATAGACTTACATCATATGACTTCCTGTGACCTGGATATTAGTCAGTCTTTTCTTTGTACCTCCTAGGTGGGGCAGAAGTATAGATATTGAGAAAAAAGAAACCCCTTTAAAACCACTGCTCCTATCAATGCCTCGTCCACACCATAAATTTGTTTGTCTTTTGTCTAAACCACATAGGTGGCGCAGGAATCGAGATATTCAAATAAGACAGGACCACTTTGAAAACTATACACGCATCAAAGGCACGCCCACACCATGTGACTATATGCGACACGGTCATTAGCCTGTCATTTGTCCGAACCTCCTGGTGTGGCAAAAGCCGAGATATTACAAAACACAGAAGCGCTTCAAACTACCAGATGTTTAGAAAAAAGACTCACATCATAAGACTTCCTGTGACCTGGATATTAGTCAGTCTTTTCGTTGTACCTCCTTGGTGGGGCAGGAGTAGAGATATCGAGAAAGAAGGACACCCATTTAAAACCAGTGCTCCTATCAATGCCTCGCCCACACCATAAATTAGTTTGTCTTTTGTCTGAACCTTATAGGTGGCGCAGGAGTCGAGATATTCAAATAACACAGAACCACTTTGAAAACTATACACGCATCAAAGGCACGCCCACACCATATGACTATGTGCGACACGGCCATTAGCCTGTGTTTTGTCCGAAACTCCTGGTGTGGCAAGAGCCTAGATATTGCAAAACACAGAAGCACTTCAAACTACCGGATGTTTAGAAGATAGACTCACATCATACGACTTCCTGTGACCTGGATATTAGTCAGTCTTTTCTTTGTACCTCCTAGGCGGGGCAGAAGTAGAGATATTGAGAAAAAAGAAACCCCTTTTAATGTCGGCTCTCATCGACGCCTCGCCTACACCATAAATTTGTTTGCCTTTTGTCTAAGCCTCCAAGGTGCCGCAGGACTCGAGATATTAAAATAAAACAGAATCACTTTAAAAACTATACACGCATCGAAGGCACGCCCACACCCTGTGACTATGTGCGACACGGCCATTAGCCTGTCTTTTGTCCGAACCTCCTGGTGTGGCAAGAGCCGAGATATTGCAAAACACAGAAGCACTTCAAACTACCGGACGTTTAGAAAATAGACTTACATAATACGACTTCCTGTGACCTGGATATTAGTCAGTCTTTTGTTTGTACCTCCTAGGCGGGGCAGAAGTAGAGATATTGAGAAAAAAGAAACCCCTTTAAAACCACTGCTCCTATCAACGCCTCGTCCACACCATAAATTTGTTTGTCTTTTGCCTGAACTACATAGGTGGCGCAAGCGTCGAGATATTCAAATAAAACAGAACCACTTTAAAAACTATACACGCATCGAAGGCACGCCCACACCATATGACTATGTGAGACACGGCCATTAGCCTTTTGTCCGAACCTCCTGGTGTTGCAAGAGCCGAGATAAAGCAAAACACGGAAGCGCTTCAAACCACCGGATGTTTAGAAGATAGACTCACATCATATGACTTCCTGTGACCTGGATATTAGTCAGTCTTTTGTTTGTACCTCCTAGGTGGGGCAGTAGTATAGATATTGAGAAAAAAGAAACCCCTTTAAAACCACTGCTCCTATCAATGCCTCGCCCACACCATAAATTAGTTTTTTTTTTGTCTGAACTACATAGGTGGCGCAGGAGGCGACATAATCAAATAAAACAGAACTAGTTTTAAAACTATAAACGTATCGAAGGCACGCCCACACCATATGACTATCTGCGACACGGCCATTAGCCTTTTGTCCGAACCTCCTGGTGTGGCAAGAGCCGAGATATTGCAAAACACAGAAGCACTTCAAACTACCGGATGTTTAGAAGATAGACTCACATTATACGACCTCCTGTGACCTGGACATTATTCAGTCTTTTGTTTGTACCTTCTAGGCGGGGCAGAAGTAGAGATATTGAGAAAAAAGAAACCCCTTTAAAACCACTGCTCCTATCAACGCCTCGTCCACACCATAAATTTGTTTGTCTTTTGTCTGAACCTCATAGGTGGCGCAAGAGTAGAGATATTCAAATAAAACAGAACCACTTTAAAAACTATACACGCATCGAAGGCACGACCACACCATATGACTATGTGAGACACGGCCATTAGCCTTTTGTCCGAACCTCCTGGTGTTGCAAGAGCCGAGATAAAGCAAAACACGGAAGCGCTTCAAACCACCGGATGTTTAGAAGATAGACTCACATCATATGACTTCCTGTGACCTGGATATTAGTCAGTCTTTTGTTTGTACCTCCTAGGTGGGGCAGTAGTATAGATATTGAGAAAAAAGAAACCCCTTTAAAACCACTGCTCCTATCAATGCCTCGCCCACACCATAAATTAGTTTGTCTTTTGTCTGAACTACATAGGCGGCGCAGGAGGCGACATAATCAAATAAAACAGAACTAGTTTAAAAACTATAAACGTATCGAAGGCACGCCCACTCCATATGACTATGTGCGACACGGCCATTAGCCTTTTGTCCGAACCTCCTGGTGTGGCAAGAGCCGAGATATTGCAAAACACAGAAGCACTTCAAACTACCGGATGTTTAGAAGATAGACTCACATTATACGACTTCCTGTGACCTGGATATTATTCAGTCTTTTGTTTGTACCTCCTAGACGGGGCAGGAGTAGAGATATTGAGTAAAAAGAACCACTTTTAACCGCCGGCTCCTATCAACGCCTCGTCCACACCATAAATTTGTTTGTCTTTTGTCTGAACCTCATAGGTGGCGCAAGAGTAGAGATATTCAAATAAAACAGAACCACTTTAAAAACTATACACGCATCGAAGGCACGCCCACACCATATGACTATGTGAGACACTGCCATTAGCCTTTTGTCCGAACCTCCTGGTGTTGCAAGAGCCGAGATAAAGCAAAACACGGAAGCGCTTCAAACCACCGGATGTTTAGAAGATAGACTTACATCATATGACTTCCTGTGACCTGGATATTAGTCAGTCTTTTCTTTGTACCTCCTAGGTGGGGCAGTAGTATAGATATTGAGAAAAAAGAAACCCCTTTAAAACCACTGCTCCTATCAATGCCTCGTCCACACCATAAATTTGTTTGTCTTTTGTCTGAACCTCATAGGTGGCGCAGGAGTCGAGATATTCAAATAAAACAGAACCACTTTGAAAACTATACACGCATCAAAGGCACGCCCACACCATATGACTATGTGTGACACGGCCATTAGCCTGTCTTTTTTCCGAATTTCCTGGTGTTGCAAGAGCCGAGATAATGCAAAACACGAAAGCGCTTTAAACCACCGCATGTTTAGAAGATAGACTCACATCATATGACTTCCTGTGACCTGGATATTAGTCAGTCTTTTCTTCGTACCTCCTAGGTGGGGCAGAAGTATAGATATTGAGAAAAAAGAAACCCCTTTAAAACCACTGCTCCTATCAATGCCTCGTCCACACCATAAATTTGTTTGTCTTTTGTCTGAACCTCATAGGTGGCGCAGGAGTCGAGATATTCAAATAAAACAAGACCACTTTAAAAACTATAAACGCATCGAAGGCACACCCACACCATATGACATTGTGCGACACGGCCATTAGCCTGTCTTTTGTCCGAACCTCCTGGTGTGGCAAGAGCCGAGATATTGCAAAGCACGGAAGCACTTCAAACTACCGGATGTTTAGAATATAGACTTACATAATATGACTTCCTGTGACGCGGATATTAGTCAGTCTTTTATTTGCACCTCCTAGGTGGGGCAGAAGTAGAGATATTGAGAAAAAAGAAACCCCTTTTAATGTCGGCTCTCATCGACGCCTAACTCACACCATAAATTTGTTTGTCTTTTGTCTAAACCACATAGCTGGCGCAGGAATCGAGATATTCAAATAAGACAGAACCACTTTGAAAACTATACACGCATCAAAGGCACGCCCACACCAAATGACTATATGCGACACGGCCATTAGCCTGTCTTTTGTCCGAACCTCCTGGTGTGGCACAAGCCGAGATATTACAAAACACAGAAGCGCTTCAAACTACCAGATGTTTAGAAAAAAGACTCACATCATAAGACTTCCTGTGACCTGGATATTAGTCAGTCTTTTCGTTGTACCTCCTTGGTGGGGCAGGAGTAGAGATATTGAGAAAGAAGGACACCCATTTAAAACCAGTGCTCCTTTCGACGCCTCGCTCACACCATAAATTAGTTTGTCTTTTGTCTGAAACTCATAGGTGGCGCAGAAGTCGAGATATTCAAATAAAACAGAACCACTTTAAAAACTATAAACGCATCGAAGGCACACCCACACCATATGACTATGTGCGACACGGCCATTAGCCTGTCTTTTGTCCGAACCTCCTGGTGTGGCAAGAGCCGAGATATTGCAAAGCACGGAAGCACTTCAAACTACCGGATGTTTAGAATATAGACTTACATAATATGACTTCCTGTGACGCGGATATTAGTCAGTCTTTTATTTGCACCTCCTAGGTGGGGCAGAAGTAGAGATATTGAGAAAAAAGAAACCCCTTTTAATGTCGGCTCTCATCGACGCCTAGCTCACACCATAAATTTGTTTGTCTTTTGTCTAAACCACATAGGTGGCGCAGGAATCGAGATATTCAAATAAGACAGAACGACTTTGAAAACTATACACGCATCAAAGGCACGCCCACACCATATGACTATATGCGACACGGCCATTAGCCTGTCTTTTGTCCGAACCTCCTGGTGTGGCAAAAGCCGAGATATTACAAAACACAGAAGCGCTTCAAACTACCAGATGTTTAGAAAAAAGACTCACATCATAAGACTTCCTGTGACCTGGATATTAGTCAGTCTTTTCGTTGTACCTCCTTGGTGGGGCAGGAGTAGAGATATTGAGAAAGAAGGACACCCATTTAAAACCAGTGCTCCTTTCGACGCCTCGCTCACACCATAAATTAGTTTGTCTTTTGTCTGAAACTCATAGGTAGCGCAGAAGTCGAGATATTCAAATAAAACAGAACCACTTTAAAAACTATACACGCATCGAAGGCACGCCCACACCATATGACTATATGCGACACGGCCATTAGCCTGTCTTTTGTCCGAACCTCCTAGTGTGGCAAAAGCCGAGATATTACAAAACACAGAAGCGCTTCAAACTACCAGATGTTTAGAAAAAAGACTCACATCATAAGACTTCCTGTGACCTGGATATTAGTCAGTCTTTTCGTTGTACCTCCTTGGTGGGGCAGGAGTAGAGATATTGAGAAAGAAGGACACCCATTTAAAACCAGTGCTCCTTTCGACACCTCGCTCACACCATAAATTAGTTTGTCTTTTGTCTGAAACTCATAGGTGGCGCAGAAGTCGAGATATTTAAATAAGACAGAACCACTTTAAAAACTATACACGTATCGAAGGCACGCCCACACCATATGACTATGTGGGACACGGCCATTAGCCTTTTGTCCGAACCTCCTGGTGTGGCAAGAGCCGAGATATTGCAAAACACAGAAGCGCTTCAAACTACCAGATGTTTAGAAAAAAGACTCACATCATAAGACTTCCTGTGACCTGGATATTAGTCAGTCTTTTCGTTGTACCTCCTTGGTGGGGCAGGAGTAGAGATATTGAGAAAGAAGGACACCCATTTAAAACCAGTGCTCCTTTCGACGCCTCGCTCACACCATAAATTAGTTTGTCTTTTGTCTGAAACTCATAGGTGGCGCAGAAGTCGAGATATTCAAATAAAACAGAACCACTTTAAAAACTATACACGCATCGAAGGCACGCCCACACCATATGACTATATTAGACACGGCCATTAGCCTGTCTTTTGTCCGAACCTCCTGGTGTGGCAAAAGCCGAGATATTACAAAACACAGAAGCGCTTCAAACTACCAGATGTTTAGAAGATAGACTCACAACATACGACTTCCTGTGACCTGGATATTAGTCAGTCTTTTGTTTGTACCTCCTAGGCGGGGCAGAAGTAGAGATATTGAGAAAAAAGAAACCCCTTTAAAACCACTGCTCCTATCAACGCCTCGTCCACACCATAAATTTGTTTGTCTTTTGTCTGAACCTCATAGGTGGCGCAGGAGTCGAGATATTTAAATAAAACAGAACCACTTTAAAAACTATACACGCATCGAAGGCACGCCCACACCATATGACTGTGTGAGACACGGCCATTAGCCTGTCTTTTTTCCGAACCTCCTAGTGTTGCAAGAGCCGAGATATTGCAAAACACGAAAGCACTTCAAACTACCGGATGTTTAGAAGATAGAATCATATAGGATGACTTCTTGTGACCTGGATAGTAGTCAGTCTTTTCATTGTACCTCCTAGGTGGGGCAGGAGTAGAGATATTGAGAAAACGAAACCCCTATAAAACCACTGCTCCTATCAACGCCTCGTCCACACCATAAATTTGTTTGTCTTTTGTCTGAACCTCATAGGTGGCGCAGGAGTCGAGATATTCAAATAAAACAGAACCACTTTAAAAACTATAAACGCATCGAAGGAACGCCCACACCATATGACTATGTGCGAAACGGCCATTAGCCTATCTTTTGTCCGAACCTCCTGGTGTGGCGAGAGCCGAGGTAATGCAAAACACGAAGTGCTTAAAACCACCTGACGTTACGACGCCAGACTCATATCATATGACTTGCTGTGACGCGGCCATTTGTGAGTATTTTCTTTGTACCTCCTAGGTGGGGCAGGAGTAGAGATATTGAGAAAAAAGAAACCCCTTTAAAACCACTGCTCCTATCGACGCCTCGCCCACACCATAAATTTGTTTGTCTTTTGTCTGAACCTCATAGGTGGCGCAGGAGTCGAGATATTCAAATAAAACAGAACCACTTTAAAAACTATAAACGTATCGAAGGAACGCCCACACCATATGACTATGTGAGACACGGCCATTAGCCTTTTGTCCGAACCTCCTGGTGTTGCAAGAGCCGAGATAAAGCAAAACACGGAAGCGCTTCAAACCACCGGATGTTTAGAAGATAGACTCACATCATATGACTTCCTGTGACCTGGATATTAGTCAGTCTTTTGTTTGTACCTCCTAGGTGGGGCAGTAGTATAGATATTGAGAAAAAAGAAACCCCTTTAAAACCACTGCTCCTATCAATGCCTCGCCCACACCATAAATTAGTTTGTCTTTTGTCTGAACTACATAGGTGGCGCAGGAGGCGACATAATCAAATAAAACAGAACTAGTTTAAAAACTATAAACGTATCGAAGGCACGCCCACTCCATATGACTATGTGCGACACGGCCATTAGCCTTTTGTCCGAACCTCCTGGTGTGGCAAGAGCCGAGATATTGCAAAACACAGAAGCACTTCAAACTACCGGATGTTTAGAAGATAGACTCACATTATACGACTTCCTGTGACCTGGATATTATTCAGTCTTTTGTTTGTACCTCCTAGACGGGGCAGAAGTAGAGATATTGAGAAAAAAGAAACCCCTTTAAAACCACTGCTCCTATCAACGCCTCGTCCACACCATAAATTTGTTTGTCTTTTGTCTGAACCTCATAGGTGGCGCAAGAGTAGAGATATTCAAATAAAACAGAACCACTTTAAAAACTATACACGCATCGAAGGCACGACCACACCATATGACTATGTGAGACACGGCCATTAGCCTTTTGTCCGAACCTCCTGGTGTTGCAAGAGCCGAGATAAAGCAAAACACGGAAGCGCTTCAAACCACCGGATGTTTAGAAGATAGACTCACATCATATGACTTCCTGTGACCTGGATATTAGTCAGTCTTTTGTTTGTACCTCCTAGGTGGGGCAGTAGTATAGATATTGAGAAAAAAGAAACCCCTTTAAAACCACTACTCCTATCAATGCCTCGCCCACACCATAAATTAGTTTGTCTTTTGTCTGAACTACATAGGTGGCGCAGGAGGCGACATAATCAAATAAAACAGAACTAGTTTAAAAACTATAAACGTATCGAAGGCACGCCCACTCCATATGACTATGTGCGACACGGCCATTAGCCTTTTGTCCGAACCTCCTGGTGTGGCAAGAGCCGAGATATTGCAAAACACAGAAGCACTTCAAACTACCGGATGTTTAGAAGATAGACTCACATTATACGACTTCCTGTGACCTGGATATTATTCAGTCTTTTGTTTGTACCTCCTAGACGGGGCAGAAGTAGAGATATTGAGAAAAAAGAAACCCCTTTAAAACCACTGCTCCTATCAACGCCTCGTCCACACCATAAATTTGTATGTCTTTTGTCTGAACCTCATAGGTGGCGCAAGAGTAGAGATATTCAAATAAAACAGAACCACTTTAAAAACTATACACGCATCGAAGGCACGCCCACACCATATGACTATGTGAGACACTGCCATTAGCCTTTTGTCCGAACCTCCTGGTGTTGCAAGAGCCGAGATAAAGCAAAACACGGAAGCGCTTCAAACCACCGGATGTTTAGAAGATAGACTTACATCATATGACTTCCTGTGACCTGGATATTAGTCAGTCTTTTCTTTGTACCTCCTAGGTGGGGCAGTAGTATAGATATTGAGAAAAAAGAAACCCCTTTAAAACCACTGCTCCTATCAATGCCTCGTCCACACCATAAATTTGTTTGTCTTTTGTCTGAACCTCATAGGTGGCGCAGGAGTCGAGATATTCAAATAAAACAGAACCACTTTGAAAACTATACACGCATCAAAGGCACGCCCACACCATATGACTATGTGTGACACGGCCATTAGCCTGTCTTTTTTCCGAATTTCCTGGTGTTGCAAGAGCCGAGATAATGCAAAACACGAAAGCGCTTTAAACCACCGCATGTTTAGAAGATAGACTCACATCATATGACTTCCTGTGACCTGGATATTAGTCAGTCTTTTCTTCGTACCTCCTAGGTGGGGCAGAAGTATAGATATTGAGAAAAAAGAAACCCCTTTAAAACCACTGCTCCTATCAATGCCTCGTCCACACCATAAATTTGTTTGTCTTTTGTCTGAACCTCATAGGTGGCGCAGGAGTCGAGATATTCAAATAAAACAAGACCACTTTAAAAACTATAAACGCATCGAAGGCACACCCACACCATATGACATTGTGCGACACGGCCATTAGCCTGTCTTTTGTCCGAACCTCCTGGTGTGGCAAGAGCCGAGATATTGCAAAGCACGGAAGCACTTCAAACTACCGGATGTTTAGAATATAGACTTACATAATATGACTTCCTGTGACGCGGATATTAGTCAGTCTTTTATTTGCACCTCCTAGGTGGGGCAGAAGTAGAGATATTGAGAAAAAAGAAACCCCTTTTAATGTCGGCTCTCATCGACGCCTAACTCACACCATAAATTTGTTTGTCTTTTGTCTAAACCACATAGCTGGCGCAGGAATCGAGATATTCAAATAAGACAGAACCACTTTGAAAACTATACACGCATCAAAGGCACGCCCACACCATATGACTATATGCGACACGGCCATTAGCCTGTCTTTTGTCCGAACCTCCTGGTGTGGCACAAGCCGAGATATTACAAAACACAGAAGCGCTTCAAACTACCAGATGTTTAGAAAAAAGACTCACATCATAAGACTTCCTGTGACCTGGATATTAGTCAGTCTTTTGTCTGAAACTCATAGGTGGCGCAGAAGTCGAGATATTCAAATAAAACAGAACCACTTTAAAAACTATAAACGCATCGAAGGCACACCCACACCATATGACTATGTGCGACACGGCCATTAGCCTGTCTTTTGTCCGAACCTCCTGGTGTGGCAAGAGCCGAGATATTGCAAAGCACGGAAGCACTTCAAACTACCGAATGTTTAGAATATAGACTTACATAATATGACTTCCTGTGACGCGGATATTAGTCAGTCTTTTATTTGCACCTCCTAGGTGGGGCAGAAGTAGAGATATTGAGAAAAAAGAAACCCCTTTTAATGTCGGCTCTCATCGACGCCTAGCTCACACCATAAATTTGTTTGTCTTTTGTCTAAACCACATAGGTGGCGCAGGAATCGAGATATTCAAATAAGACAGAACGACTTTGAAAACTATACACGCATCAAAGGCACGCCCACACCATATGACTATATGCGACACGGCCATTAGCCTGTCTTTTGTCCGAACCTCCTGGTGTGGCAAAAGCCGAGATATTACAAAACACAAAAGCGCTTCAAACTACCAGATGTTTAGAAAAAAGACTCACATCATAAGACTTCCTGTGACCTGGATATTAGTCAGTCTTTTCGTTGTACCTCCTTGGTGGGGCAGGAGTAGAGATATTGAGAAAGAAGGACACCCATTTAAAACCAGTGCTCCTTTCGACGCCTCGCTCACACCATAAATTAGTTTGTCTTTTGTCTGAAACTCATAGGTGGCGCAGAAGTCGAGATATTCAAATAAAACAGAACCACTTTAAAAACTATAAACGCATCGAAGGCACACCCACACCATATGACTATGTGCGACACGGCCATTAGCCTGTCTTTTGTCCGAACCTCCTGGTGTGGCAAGAGCCGAGATATTGCAAAGCACGGAAGCACTTCAAACTACCGAATGTTTAGAATATAGACTTACATAATATGACTTCCTGTGACGCGGATATTAGTCAGTCTTTTATTTGCACCTCCTAGGTGGGGCAGAAGTAGAGATATTGAGAAAAAAGAAACCCCTTTTAATGTCGGCTCTCATCGACGCCTCGCTCACACCATAAATTAGTTTGTCTTTTGTCTGAAACTCATAGGTGGCGCAGAAGTCGAGATATTCAAATAAAACAGAACCACTTTAAAAACTATACACGCATCGAAGGCACGCCCACACCATATGACTATATGCGACACGGCCATTAGCCTGTCTTTTGTCCGAACCTCCTAGTGTGGCAAAAGCCGAGATATTACAAAACACAGAAGCGCTTCAAACTACCAGATGTTTAGAAAAAAGACTCAAATCATAAGACTTCCTGTGACCTGGATATTAGTCAGTCTTTTCGTTGTACCTCCTTGGTGGGGCAGGAGTAGAGATATTGAGAAAGAAGGACACCCATTTAAAACCAGTGCTCCTTTCGACGCCTCGCTCACACCATAAATTAGTTTGTCTTTTGTCTGAACTACATAGGTGCCGCAAGAGTCGAGATATTCAAATAAAACAGAACCACTTTAAAAACTATACACGCATCGAAGGCACGCCCACACCATATGACTATATTAGACACGGCCATTAGCCTGTCTTTTGTCCGAACCTCCTGGTGTGGCAAAAGCCGAGATATTACAAAACACAGAAGCGCTTCAAACTACCAGATGTTTAGAAGATAGACTCACAACATACGACTTCCTGTGACCTGGATATTAGTCAGTCTTTTGTTTGTACCTCCTAGGCGGGGCAGAAGTAGAGATATTGAGAAAAAAGAAACCCCTTTAAAACCACTGCTCCTATCAACGCCTCGTCCACACCATAAATTTGTTTGTCTTTTGTCTGAACCTCATAGGTGGCGCAGGAGTCGAGATATTTAAATAAAACAGAACCACTTCAAAAACTATACACGCATCGAAGGCACGCCCACACCATATGACTGTGTGAGACACGGCCATTAGCCTGTCTTTTTTCCGAACCTCCTAGTGTTGCAAGAGCCGAGATATTGCAAAACACGAAAGCACTTCAAACTACCGGATGTTTAGAAGATAGAATCATATAGGATGACTTCTTGTGACCTGGATAGTAGTCAGTCTTTTCATTGTACCTCCTAGGTGGGGCAGGAGTAGAGATATTGAGAAAACGAAACCCCTATAAAACCACTGCTCCTATCGACGCCTCGCCCATACCATAAATTAGTTTGTCTTTTGTCTGAACCTCCTAGGTGGCGCAGGAGTCGAGATATTCAAATAAAAGAGAACCACTTTAAAAACTATAAAGGTATCGAAGGAACGCCCACATCATATGACTATGTGCGACACGGCCATTAGCCTGTCTTTTGTCCGAACCTCCTGGTGTGGCGAGAGCCGAGGTAATGCAAAACACGAAGTGCTTAAAACCACCTGACGTTACGACGCCAGACTCATATCATATGACTTGCTATGACGCGGCCATTTGTGAGTATTTTCTTTGTACCTCCTAGGTGGGGCAGGAGTAGAGATATTGAGAAAAAAGAAACCCCTTTAAAACCACTGCTCCTATCGACGCCTCGCCCACACCATAAATTAGTTTGTCTTTTGTCTGAACCTCCTAGGTGGCGCAGGAGTCGAGATATTCAAATAAAACAGAACCACTTTAAAAACTATAAACGTATCGAAGGAACGCCCACATCATATGACTATGTGCGACACGGCCATTAGCCTGTCTTTTGTCCGAACCTCCTGGTTTGGCGATAGCCGAGGTAATGCAAAACACGAAGTGCTTAAAACCACCTGACGTTACGACGCCAGACCCATATCATATGACTTGCTGTGACGCGGCCATTTGTCAGTCTTTTCTTTGTACCTTCTAGGTGGAGCATGGAGTAGAAAAATTGAGAAAAAAGGAACCACTTCTAAACGCCGGCTCCTATCGACGCCTCGCCCATACCATAAATTAGTTTGTCTTTTGTCTGAACCTCCTAGGTGGCGCAGGAGTCGAGATATTCAAATAAAAGAGAACCACTTTAAAAACTATAAAGGTATCGAAGGAACGCCCACATCATATGACTATGTGCGACACGGCCATTAGCCTGTCTTTTGTCTGAACCTCCTGGTGTGGCGACAGCCGTGGTAATGCAAAACACGAAGTGCTTAAAACCACCTGACGTTACGACGCCAGACCCATATCATATGACTTGCTGTGACGCGGCCATTTGTCAGTCTTTTCTTTGTACCTTCTAGGTGGAGCATGGAGTAGAAAAATTGAGAAAAAAGGAACCACTTCTAAACGCCGGCTCCTATCGACGCCTCGCCCATACCATAAATTAGTTTGTCTTTTGTCTGAACCTCCTAGGTGGCGCAGGAGTCGAGATATTCAAATAAAAGAGAACCACTTTAAAAACTATAAAGGTATCGAAGGAACGCCCACATCATATGACTATGTGCGACACGGCCATTAGCCTGTCTTTTGTCCGAACCTCCTGGTGTGGCGAGAGCCGAGGTAATGCAAAACACGAAGTGCTTAAAACCACCTGACGTTACGACGCCAGACTCATATCATATGACTTGCTATGACGCGGCCATTTGTGAGTATTTTCTTTGTACCTCCTAGGTGGGGCAGGAGTAGAGATATTGAGAAAAAAGAAACCCCTTTAAAACCACTGCTCCTATCGACGCCTCGCCCACACCATAAATTAGTTTGTCTTTTGTCTGAACCTCCTAGGTGAAGCAGGAGTCGAGATATTCAAATAAAACAGAACCACTTTAAAAACTATAAACGTATCGAAGGAACGCCCACATCATATGACTATGTGCGACACGGCCATTAGCCTGTCTTTTGTCCGAACCTCCTGGTTTGGCGATAGCCGAGGTAATGCAAAACACGAAGTGCTTAAAACCACCTGACGTTACGACGCCAGACCCATATTATATGACTTGCTGTGACGCGGCCATTTGTCAGTCTTTTCTTTGTACCTTCTAGGTGGAGCATGGAGTAGAAAAATTGAGAAAAAAGGAACCACTTTCAAACGCCGGCTCCTATCGACGCCTCGCCCACACCATAAATTAGTTTGTCTTTTGTCTGAACCTCCTAGCTGGCGCAGGACTCGAGATATTCAAATAAAAGACAACCACTTTAAAAACTATAAAGGTATCGAAGGCACGCCCACACCATATGACTATATGCGACACGGCCATTAGCCTGACTTTGGCCGAACCTCCTGGTTTGGAAAGAGCCGAGATTTTGAAAAACACGGAAGCGCTTCAAACCACCTGACGTTACGACGCCAGACTCATATCATATGACTTGCTGTGACGCAGCCATTTGTGAGTATTTTCTTTGTACCTCCTAAGTGGGGCAGGAGTAGAGATATTGAGAAAAAAGAAACCCCTTTAAAACAACTGCTCCTATCTACGCCTCGCTCACACCTTAAATTTGTTTGTTTTTTGTCTAAACCTCATAGGTGGTGCAGAAGTCGAGATATTCAAATAAAAGAGATCCACTTTAAAAACTATACACGCATCGAAGGCACGCCCACACCAAATGACTATGTGCGACACGGTCATTAGCCTGACTTTGGCCGAACCTCCTGGTGTGGCACGAACCGAGATATTGCAAAACACGGAAGCACTTCAAACTACCGGATGTTTAGAAAATAGACTCACATAATATGACTTCCTGTGACGCGGATATTAGTCAGTCTTTTATTTGCACCTCCTAGGTGGGGCAGGAGTAGAGATATTGAGAAAAAAGAAACCCCTTTAAATGTCGGCTCTCATCGACGCCTAGCTTACACCATAAATTAGTTTGTCTTTTGTCTAAACCACATAGGTGGCGCAGGAGGCGACATAATCAAATAAAACAGAACTAGTTTAAAAACTATAAACGTATCGAAGGCACGCCCACACCATATGACTATGTGTGACACGGCCATTAGCCTGTCTTTTGTCCGAACCTCCTGGTGTGGCAAGATCCGAGATATTGCGAAACACGAAAGCGCTACAAAGCACCTGACGTTTCGAAGCCAGACTCATATCATATGATTTCCTGTGACCATTGGTCAGTCTTTTCTTTGTACCTCCTAGGTGGAGCAGGAGTAGAGATATTGAGAAAAAAGAAACCCCTTTGACACGACTGCTCCTATCGACGCCTCGCCCACACCATAAATTTTTTTTTTGTCTGAACCTCATAGGTGGCGCAGAAGTCGAGCTTTTTAAATAAAACAGGAATTACTTGAAAAACTATACACGCATCGAAGGCACGCCCACACCATATGACTGTGAGCGACACGGCCATTAGCCTGTCTTTTGTCTAAACCTCCTGGTGTAGCAAGCGGCGAGATATTGCAAAACACGGAAGCACTTCAAACTACCGGATGTTAAGAAGATAGACTCATAAAATAAGAATTGCTTGTGACGCGGATATTAGTCAGTCTTTTATTTGTACCTCCGAGGTGGGGCCGGAATAGAGATACTGAGTAAAAAGGAACCACTTTAAAACGCCGGCTGCTATCGACGCCTCGCCCACACCATAAATTCGTTTGTCTTTTGTCCGAACCTCTTGGTGTGGCAAGAGCCGAGATATTGCAAAACACGGAAGCGTTTCAAACCATCTAAAGTTTCGGAGCCAGACTCATATTATATGACTTGGTGTGACGCGGATATTAATCATTCTTTTATTTGTACCTCCGAGGTGGGACAGGAGTAGAGATATTGAGAAATAAGAAACCCCTTTGAAACGACTGCTCCTATCGACGCCTCGCCCACACCATAAATTTGTTTGTCTTTTGTCTGAACCTCATAGGTGGCGCAGGAGTCGAGATATTCAAATAAAACAGAACCACTTTAAAAACTATACACGCATCGAAGGCACGCTCACACCAAATGACTATGTTGCACACAGCCATTAGCCTTTTTTTCGAACCTCCTGGTGTTGGAGGAGCCGAGATAATGAAAAACACGGAAGCGCTTTAAACCACCGGCCTTTTTAAAGCCAGACTCATATCATATGACTTCCTGTTACGCGGATATAAGTCAGTCTTTTCTTCTTACTTCCTTGGTGGGGCAGGAGTAGAGATATTGAGTAAAAGGAACCCCTTGTAAACGAGTGCTCCTATCGATGCCTCGCTCACACCATAAATTTGTTTGTCTTTTGTCTGCGCCGCCTAGGTGGTGCAGGAGTCGAGATAGTCAAATAAAACAAAACCACTTTAAAAACTATGAACGTATCGAAGGCACGCCCACACCATATGACTATGTGCGACACGGCCATTAGCCTGTCTTTTGTCCGAATTTCCTAGTGTGGGAAGAGCGGAGATATTGCAAGACACGGAAGCGTTACAAACCACCGGACTTTTTGAAGCCAGACTCATCATATGAATTCCTGTGACGCGGATATTACTCAATCTTTTCTTCGTACCTGCTAGTTGAGGCAGGAGTAGAGATATTGAGAAAAAAGAAACCTTTTATAAAACCACTGCTCCTATCGACGCCTCGACCACACCATAAATTTGTATGTCTTTTGTCTTAATCTCCTAGGTGGCGCAGAAGTCGAGATTTTCAAATAAAACGGAACCACTTTAAAAAGCTATAAACGTATCGAAGGAACGCCCACACCATATGACTATGTGTGACACGGCCATTAGCCTGTCTTTTGTTTGAACATCGTACGTGGCGCAGTAGCCGAGATAATTAAAAAAACGGAATCAATATCAAAGCACTAGTCGTATCGCAGCCAGAATCACATCTTATGACTTCCTGTGACGCGGCCATTAGTCTGTCTTTTCTTTGTACCTCCTAGATGGAGCAGGAGCAGAGTTATTGAGCAAAAGGAACCCCTTTCAAACCACTGCTCCTATACACGCCTCGCTCAAACCATAAGTGCTTCAAATCCTAGGCGTCCAGCCTTATTCAAATAGGCCCAGATAATATAGTTGTGAAAACTAGACTTAAAAAAAAGAAATATGAAACTATTTTTTCCATTTTCCTATGATGTTAACTCGGAGATGATATTTTAAAACATGATTAATCTTTTAACAAGAGCATTACATTTTATTTTTTTGTTCTTCATCATGATCACATAGCTTTCGTTTTATTATTACCGCTTCGGTATTTGAATGATTCGTTTCGTCACTCGTTGAATCATTCATAACTGCAATAGCTGTTTGTAATTGAAAAGACAAATCTATTTGTACTATATCATCATTAGGTAATTGCAATGATAATTCTAAATCTTTTTTATTTTCTTTGTCACCATCTAATTTTATACATATAATTGCAAAAAATTAACGCAGAAATAAGAAATGTAAGAGTATCTTAGTACAGGATTCATTACAGGATTTTTTTTATTAATTTAACTTAATTTGAGAGGCACATGATTAATTCATAAATAATAAATTCCAATAGAAATTATTGTATTCCAACTGCTGTTTATAACGCGACTAATTCTTTTATTAACCACGGTAAATTTCTACTAAGTATTGTTAAAAAAACTGAAAAAGAATTGTCTCTGACAAGACACTTGATTTAGCTTGGGTTAGAATTGTAACTAGCAATATTTTAGGAAAGTGAGGTTTACACAACCTTACAATTTCGTAGCAGATTTGATAGGTAGTTTTTTTTTTCTGTGTGTAAAATTTGGAGTATTCTGTTGATACTAAATTGTTCATTTATTTTCATGACCTTATATACAAATTTTTGTCTTAATAAATTACCTATAGTTTAATTTCATTATTAAATAATTAAGAAATAAGCTTTTGTTTGTATTTTAATTACTAAATATAATATTCTATATTATTCATTTTTAACAATTCACTCGTAATTATGTTATGCAATTTTTTTTAGTAAAAATTAGCAGGTGTTGAATTGCAATTAAAACTTATAATTAGGTGACGCAATTTTTATTGTTGACATGTCGCTGACTTGCAACCACACCATAATTATGTTCAGTACCTTGAACAGTAATACACCCTTTCAGTTCGACGAATGGACTTTAAATTCTTGTTTCTAAAGTCTATAAACAATTTACTTAGTAAATATTCTTGGAGTTTAATATTGAAATTAAAAGATACTTTTAATCTCAAGCTTAAAAAAGAACTAAATTTATTTAATCAAATTTTCTTATTTATATATTACAAAGAAATCTTAAATTTAACTAATATAAAGAAATACATATTCAGTAATATCAAACTAAAAATCATTTAATTTATTTAGGATACAGGTGCATCTGTTTTTCTATCCTTTTCAAAATATTTTCAAGTGCATATCTTGAGATAAGGATATTTTTTTATTGATTTTCTAGCAATAGATACATGTACTTTACATTAGTATTCTTAGATTCTACTACTAGGGACATGTGTTTTATAAAATTAATTTTATGCACCTTGAATTTATTTTAAAGGATAAAATTCAAAATAATTTTTATGTACATTGTTGTTTTATATTTCTAACACTTTTACTTAAATATTTAATATTATAAAGATACAGGACACATAAATTTAAATGTTTCCTGTCACGTATGCATAAGCTACTTAAAAACTAACATTTTTATTTTATTTGTGTTTGTTTTTTTAAACCTAACTCTTAACAACTGCCATGTTTTCAATGTTTTCATAGTATATATGTACGTATAGCTTGTTAATTAGAATTGTTTTTAATTTCAGTTTCCAGCTTTTTATGTAGTTCCGGAAAGAGCAGGATTCTTATTTTCAACGATTTTTTCTCTTCTGTTATATTCTCGCAAAGTTTCTACGTCTCTGAATAGGCATTCTGAAGGAAAACGATTATAATTTCTTTTAGGAGTTCTTCCATCATATGTATTGCCAACTATTGTAATTTCACCACCATAGACTTCCATTTCAACATGCTGACGTGATTTAAATTTAAATTCAATAGTTGAAGAAGCCGGAATTGATTGACCGCTTCTCATTTTCAAAATCGCACACCTACTACCTTCTTCAGGTGTAAAGTAGACTTCCAGCAAACCAGTACAATTCACATGGGCATTAATTATCTTAAAATTTGTCCACACACCCTCACATGAACAAAATTTGGTGTTATGTCTAATTGTTTCACACCAAAACATTGTGTATTGATTTTTTAAATGCAAACTAACAATTTTTGAAATTTATTAGACCTTTATACCTTCATATAAAATGACACACAGAAATATATATGAATATATGTATGTACATATATCAAAGAAAAATTGCAACAACAACATTTCTATTTTAAGAAAATGAAAAAAAAAACTTCTTCATTGAAATCTATTTATAAATTAACCACATATGTTTACCAAAGAAAGCTTTTCAATACGCATATATACCCAAATTAAACAATACAAACCAACATCGACTATAGCCCACTGCCCATTACCGCCGACCGTCACCCAAAGGTTCTCGGGTTCAATTTCACCAACAGCCAAACTATTTTTATTCTTATTTTTAATAACCCTATTTTTTTTTTCTTAGCGAATAACATATCGGTATATTATATCCATTAAAGGTGTGATAACCCAGCTTAAATCAACCCACCAAATTTTACAACCGACAACACCCTCCTCATCAAACCACCATTTCAAATCCAAGCTTTCACCCTCCCCCGCATTTTCCTAAGCTTTCGAATTTAAATCACAAGCTTTCAACACTCACCATATCCAAAAATAACCGCTACTAAGCTTTCAAAAGCACCTCCTCCGAGCTTGATCTAGAACTCTCACATTATCACTAATCAGGCAGCCGTTATCACAATCAGTAGAATTTCTTATGTTCCATCGGTTGACATAATGCACCTCGCTACGCCTGAACAAGTAAAACCAGCTGTGCCGTATATTAATCATTATCGTCCCCAATTAAATGATCTGGAAGCCATTAAAAAGGGATCTACAACAGATCGACTTAATTTCACACCACATACATCATTTCGAAGAGGATCCAGCAGTATCTAACGAAGAGAATAGAAATTACCAGGGCCCTTCAAGACCACATATAATCAGAATTTTTAGTTGAATGCAGATTCTTCAACGCTGGGGAGAACGTTAGATTTTATACTTTTATTAATAATTCATTATTAGTATCATAACAGCAATATTATAATTTTTATTTTAAATTTGCTCATGTCAATAAAATTAATTTTTATTCCAATAAATTCCTGACGAAATTTGATACTTTTGTTTACTAAGTCCAGTACATTTTATGAGAATTTATAAGTCTGCTTGAAGTACTGATCGTGATATAACTCAACTCCTAAAAAATGTTGTATAGCGGTATCAAGAGCCGTATACAGGGTTTTTCACGGATCGTGTGCCAAACTGAACATGGTGGTAGATCTCGATGAGAAATGAAAAAAATCGTATGGGAGGGGGGGGGGGGGTGGTGTTTTTTGTCTATTCTCAATGGTTACCGAGATATTCAAGGTCAAAGACAATTTTTTTTGAAAAGTAACCAGTAATAAATAAATAAAACATGAAAAACAAGTACAAAATTAACGAATTTTGAAGAAACTGCTTTTATATTATGGTTTATAACTTTTGAACGAATAAAGATAATACAATAAAACAAAAACCATATCAAAGGAGACAAAATAGTCTTTTATTTAAGCTAAAAAAATAAAACAAATACTAAGGCAAATTTTCGAGATATTCGACCTTAAACATAAAAATGACGAATTTTTGAACCATTTGACATACAACTTTATAAAAGACATTGCTTGAGAGGTCTGAAGGTTCTCTTTAGAAATAACTTTTATTCAACTCTGTACATTACGCTAGCGCTGAAATATGTTGCAAAAACTGGAACTGGTTACTTTTCGAAAAAAATTGTCTTTGACCTTGAATATCTCGGTAACCATTGAGAATAGAAGCCGTAAACCACCCCCCCCCCCCCCCAAACGATTTTTTCATTTCTCATCGAGATCTACCACCATGTTCAGTTTGGCACACGGTCCGTGAAACACCCTGTATACAGGCAGCAATTGGTCAATGTTAGATTATATTAGATTTTACCCTATTCAGAACAAAGGAGTTCTGAACAATGTCTAAGTACTCCACTTTTTCTAAATTTGTTTATCTTTGTATAATGTAATAAATTGAACATTGCTCATTGCTTTATTATTCTATAATATAAGTCAAAAATAAAAACACTTGATTCTTAATCCAGCTTTAGACTAAATTTAAATTTTTCAATTAATTCTAATTACAACTTGATTACAATAATAAATTGTTTATAACTTGTTAATTTTCAATAATTGTTCTTTGTTATAATAAAATTGCTTAGGTCGTTAAAAAAGAAATATTTTTATTGTTAATTTCCTATATTTTAATTTTTACAATAAAATTGATTAAATCATCAAAAAAGAAATACTTTTAATATTAATTCTTTATATTTTAATTTTTACAATAAAATTGATTAAATCATCAGAAAATAATATTTGATTTGTTCTGTGAAGAAAGATTGATAGGAAAATTGTGTAACACCCGATACTCGTGTTGAATTAAACTTTTGAATTTGAGTATGCTGCAAGAATTGGTTTGATTTTGTGCTTGTGTTAACTTATATATTAATTACCTTATTTTTAATATTCATATTAGTTATTTTACATATTTTCTTTTACTCATTTTCGATTATTGTATTTGAATTGATAATTTTGATTAGTTCTAAATATTCTGGTCTCATCTTTGTTTTTGTTTTTAATGAGGTATCAAATGTAACTCGCAATATAAAAATATAGGAGTAAATGTTGTTTTTATTTTTCATTTTTCAAATAACGAAATTTACAGTTACAAAATTTATTGTAAACTCGAAGTCACTGTTTTCTTTCTCAAACTTGTCTTTTTCCCAATAGCATACACAAGTATATGTGGATTTTAGTTCATACAGTAGCGGGAAAATCGCATCACCGAAAAAAATTCCATTTTTCTGAAAATACTTTTTATATAAGGCTGTATTACAGAAACATGTAACGTGTTTTTCTTAGAGCAGAGTAGACACCGCGCAAAAACACACATATGTAGTTCAAAATCAAACCATCATCCATCCCTACCAACATTTAAAGTTTCGAGAAATTATAAGTGAGGTGACTTTATGACCGCTACTGTATATGTATTATAATTTATAATGCACGTACATTATTATGTTAACAATTCTAGTTTTGAACTTGTATCGTGCGAATAAAATTATTGTAAATGTTGATAAATTACGAATGTTATTTTTCTGAAAAAACTTCAAAGAGAAAAATTGACTAAACACATATAAATTATTTTTTAATTTTTGTAGAAATAAGAAAAAAATCCATTTTACGGAATAATTATTATTTGTTTTTCGGACTGTGATCACAGTCTCGCGCCTGCAAAGTGTTAATATAAATTATTGATAAATACTTACATATGTACATATGTATACCTAATTGCTCAAAATTGGTAAGTTTCGATATACATATATACATACATACATATATAGTACTTATCTATCTACCTTATGTAACATTTTGAAATATAAATATAGGTAAATAAAATGTATTGTAACGTTGTTAATTATTTGAGTTGAAAACAAAATATCTCAATTTCCTTTTTCATAAAAAAAACAATATAAATCAAATAATAACAACAAAAAAACAGGATGTAGATTTCAGTAATAATTTTTATAGCTTCAAAAAATATAAAAAAAATAAATAAATAAAATAGTTGGGTAAATTTTTCATATTATCCTGCATTAAATAATAGCTATTCAGAAAATAAATTCCAATTTATGTACATATATACATATATGTATGTACATGTGTAAAAAAAAATTTAATGAAGTGTGTACAGAGTGTATGTATATACGTATTCATGTACATATATTGAAAAATATTTATGTACATACATACATATGTACATACGTATTATACTATATAAACATAAAATTATACTGGAAACTCGCTTGATTATACACCAATCACTTATTGTAGCGTGAATGGATGATAAAAAAATTCTTTAGATTATTTTAAATATCAAGTTTGAATTTCAAAACGTTAGTTCTATTTTTGCTCGACAGATAGGACAGACAAGAAGGTTTCGTTTAGAAGCTTTTACTGAAACAGAGTGAAAATACAGGTGCTAGTGCACAACGGGGAATATCTATTGGGTTCTATTATTTTTGAATATACTTTATTTAGTCTCAATTTACTAGTTTATAGTGCAAAAAATTATTCGAATAAAATCCAAAATATGGATTAAATTGGGAGTGAAGTTTAAACGGGTAAAATTTAGAATTGGGATTAAAATAATAATGCATGCAAACGTATAGTAAAGATAGATGTTTTTCTTCTTTCGCTTTTTAAGAAGAAGAAGAACTTGACAGCTTCACTCTAAAGTTCGCAGAATTAAAAATTTGAATCCGCCATATCGCAGTTTGCGCTACACATACTTATACAAAAATTTGAATTAAACCCAAATAAATAGTGTTTAATAGTAAATCCGAAGTAGCGGGTATTATACGACATGGAATTGGGAGTAAATTAAAATCCAAGTTAAAAGTGGATTACATATAAACTTGTACAATAAAAATGGGTTTCAATTCAGATCTGTACCATAGACATATATGTAGTCCAAAGTACATTTGTATCCTTCGTATAGTCAGTTTCAACTTCACTTTAATTGCCCAAGCTTAACCTAAAAATTAGCTGTCAAGTATGAATACAATTATTCATTATTATTTGAAATATCAAGATCAAGAAATATGTACGGTATTAATACTATTGAAAATTTTAAGTACTTAGAGGAAGAGACGATAGATTTGAGAAACAGAGACACTGTTGATGGTCATCGGAAAGTAAAAGTAGAGGTTATAGTTTGTATTAATACATACCAATACTTACCAATGACTTCAACATGCCATACCTTGTTTTTTGTGGTGAATCTGAGTTTGAAAAAATTAAATTATTGAAAAATAATAAAAGTTATTGAAAATCAATTTATTCACGTACCTTTTAAAAATTCCGATGTAAATTTTCGTACCATTTTCAAAATTTTTAAAATAAAATTAAATCTAAAAACTATTAAAAATGTAAAACTACAAAATGTAAACAAAGCACACATAAATACGGTACCAAATCATTAAAACAATAGATCTCAAAGAGTACATAAACTCGTCAACCATCGTTACTTCTTTTTGGGGTATTGACCTAACGAGAAGTCTTCGCTTCACTTGATTTTAGGTGTCGACCAAAACAAGTGAAATTAGGAAACTTGTGTGAGTATTGATCGCATAAGTCTTTTTTTGTAGTTTACTCCGCATTTCTATCTCTTTGGGTATTGACCAAGAGATAGAAATTTTTGTGACACTTAGTGCCTTTTCTATCTTTTGGGTATTGACCGAAAGACAGAAAAACAAATTTTACTTGGCAATTTTCAGTCTTTTGGGTAATGACCAATTTTTAGAAACTTTTACTCAAACACGGGTTGAAATTTGTTCAGTTCAACGTGATTTCAGTTCCTTGGGTATTGACCAAGGACTAAAAATTTACTTGAACTTGTTCAATTTTAACTTAAACAATTTACTCTCATTAATTGACTTGAACATATCTTCTTTGCTACGAATTTAACTTAGAAAAAAGTTAAGTTAAAGAAAGAAGATAGTTTCTTTTCTACAATTTTGACTTTGAGGAAAAGTCAATTTTCCAATACAAATCAAAGAAGAAAAATATTTTCTTTTTCCACGAGTTCAACTTTGAAATTAATGAAAGTTACACAATCGACAAAAAACTTCTTTTTTTTTACATATTGATATCATAATGACAGTTTCTTACTATACTGTGCGTATACATATAATATCAACTGATTTCTTAATTTTCGTTTTCTTTTTCTACATAACCTTAAGTGAGGCAACTGAGAAAAAATTTATTTTCTCAATTGGCTCAATTTAAACTCAGTTTAACAAACGTGACATCTGTCGACGATTAGAATCCAAACTCGCAAATGGAACGTACATTTTACTGAGAAACTGAGAATTATCAGATACTTAAGCAAATAGTAAGCAGCTATTTTCAGTATTAATTGTTAGTTCATATCTCTCTTTTTTTCACGTTGCTTTTTTCGTAACACATACTCATTTATTTTTAAAAACGAAATTAATCATGAAATTAATACCGTATCATATAGCTAGCTACATATAAGTAAAAATTCTGAGATATCTCACCTCCTTGCATGATAAGGCCGTTTTTTTCGCATTGATTTTCTTGAGTCGACAATAGACGTCGCAACGACAAATTTCACTTGCTCAATAAGCAAATGAGCCAAAATTTTATAAATTGATTTGCTCAATACCATTTTACAAGCTGTTTTGGTGGAAAAGTATCATATTGAATCGAAGTTTTTAGCCAGAAGTGATTTTATAATTTGTATCGTATGTTTCTTTTTAATTTGATTTCTAAAGTTGGATTTTTTAGTGAAATATTTTCAAGTATGGCCTATTTTACACGATACGACAATTGTCGAATGCGACACCAACTTGTTGGAGAGAAGAGTGAACTCCAAGACTCTCCCAAAAGTTCGTGTCACATTCGACAATTGCCGTATCGTGTAAAATAGGCCTATGCAATTAAGAGTTTTAGCATGTTTTTTTGGACACATAAAGTGAGCCAGTTTTGAAGAGGAAGATAAGTGAGCTGTGCTAAACTGATGTGAGCACATTTCTCTTCCTCATTCTGTTTCAATAAAACACAGGGTGCTATTAATTATAATTCGATCGATGGAACTTCGATTTTCGAAAATGGTATTATGTAAGTTTATGAAGTTCGATTCTTTTCGATTTGATCGAATTAAAATTCGATGATTTTTAAAGTATACAAATTTTGAGATTAAGGTTAATTGATGTTTGTTTGCCGATAGTTGATTGCTGATTGTTTAGGAAAATATATGTATTAATATTATAATACCTAAACTAGTGTTAATAAAATTATATAGATATGTACTATAAATTATTAAAAAATTAAAAAATAAATAGAACAAAATTAATGTAAATAATTTTTCATAATAAATCATTTTTTCTTGTCAACATGAGGCATTTTTGTTTTTTAAAAAAAATAATTAATTTTTAATTTTTTAATTAGTAATGTTCATAATAATTGATTTTAATAATGATTAACTTCAATTTTTTCAAAAAATTAAGCAAAAATTTTTTAAAAATATTTCACTGCTGTGAAATATGAAATGTCAAATATTTAGGATGGATTACAATTCATACAAACATACTAAATTTGGAAATTTACTGGAAGCAATTTAGGATTTTGGAAATTTTGGTTCAATTTAAGTAGTATTCGCAAACAAGCCCATAATACCAAAGTATTTTTTCGTCGAAATTTTTAATCGAAATTCGATTCGATTCGATCGATCGATTTATGATATTCATAATAGCACCTACAGTTTACGTTGTTCGTTGTACTGCTTTTTGCAGTAATGGTAAATAGGTCATCGTTTATCTTTATATTTTATATCTGTGTGGAATTAAGATAGATGCCAATTGGCATAATAGTGAATTGTGAAGATGTGGGTATGAATATGTAGGGAAACAGTCGTTCTGGAAGGCTTTTTCATGATATATTTAATAAAGCATTACTGTTTATAATATGAGTGATTTTGAATGGCCATGGGAATACAATTTTCCTCCGTTTTTTACGTAAGTTCAGAGAGTATTAGTTTTATTTTCAAATATTTAAAATTTTCCATTTTTCCATAGATTACAACCTCATAGTAAAACTCGTGAACAACAACTTTCCCAGTGGTGTAATTTAGTCCTTAAATATCAAAAATATAAAAATCAGGCGGAGATAAATATCAACCAAAATTCGCCATTATTTGAGAATGTAACTATTAATCGCAAATTACCACCAGATGCTAGATTAGTTGTATTTGAAGAACTCTATAAAACAAAACATGCTTCTCCGCTTGATAAAAAACGTACGCAGTGGGAGATATATTGGTACACCTTAGGTGAATTGGCAAAAATTATTTATGATTGGGCTGTTGAAACAGGACAAACTAATACTGTCTGCACAATATATGAAATACAGCATGGAGATGCAGCTGTAGAGAAAGAATTTTATGAACTAAATCAAGATGTAATATTGAAAGCTTTAAAATTATTAGAAGAAAGTGGAAAATGTGAAATAATAATGTTTGACGAAAATCAAGGTGTAAAATTTTTCTAATTGCTTATTTATAGGAATAATGAAAATCAGAGAAACGTCTACAATTAGCATCTACTAAATTTCAATTACTTAAATGGTCTCTACTTATCTAAAATACTGAAATTTGTAGTATAAATATTATTTATTCACCTATTTTTCATATTTGTATAAATATTAGTTAATTCTTACATAAATTAAATTCTTTTTATTTGCAAATCAAGAACATTTTACTTTATTAGCTTGTACACTCTGTTTTTAGAATTTGAAGCACTTTATCTGTGCTCATCAATCCTTTACTGATAAGTATCGTTTTCTGACGTGACTTAGACCCTTTATCTAAACTTATATCATTTTTTCTAATTCCTAAGACCTTTGATAAATACTTCACAAGTTCTATATTTGCTTCACCTTCAGTGGGTGGTGCCGCTATTTGTATTGCAACAGCTTCATCATTTATGTCCATAATTGTGTTTTGTTTAGCACCTGGTTTTGCTAAGATTTTTATAGAAATATCCCCTGTCTTATCCATTGTAACCGGACTACTTTTAGTTGCTAAATTTTCCACTTTTGAACATGAAGGCTTTTTAATTTTAGACATCACTGGTGAAATATATGCTCGTCTTATCATATGATTTTAAAAAAAGGAGTGTTTCGATAAACTTGCAGCTAATTAAACAATAGCTTATGTGAAAGAATTTGTATATAAAAATTGTGCACTTTATCAATCAAATTGAGAGCCGAATTACAATTAGCACTTTATTTTCTAGATCGATTTTTGCTTTAAGTTTTGAGAGTATGTCTAATCCTAACAGCCCGTCGAAGTAGCCATGAAATTTAAAAATTAGAAATCGGATTGGGCATGCATCATTGAATTCGATATTTTGTTTGTTCAAAATGGTTGTAATAAAAGTGGGATCTATGGTTTTTACGTCTTTTTCGTGTACAATTTCTGGGTTAATAAATGAAGAAGAAGCTCCGGTATGTATTAGAAATGTTAAGTGTCGATCAAATTCAAAGGGTGATGAAATGTGTATATAAGGAAGGATAGAACCGTGTTTGTTTATATCTATGTAGCCGACTGGTTCTCTGAGGCTTCTCTAAGTGTTCGTAATTATATTTTTCATCATAATTACACATTTCGGAGTATGGATTTTGATAACTTTCTTTAGAAACATTATAAATTTCTTTTTTTGTGAGCTGATTTGAGTTTGAAGGTCTGAAAAAATTATTTGTTTGAGGTTTAATACGAACTGCACTTGAATCAACGTCCATAGGTGTTGGTAATGATGGCTTGTTTTGTTGAGAACGGAGGAAAGGATTCTGATTATGTTGAATACGGGAAAAGCTATTGGAAGGTGGTAACCTATTATGATCAAAATTCGCATGATATAAATTTTGTGGTCGAATCCTATTTTGTATATTAGGGTTGTTGTTAGAGTAAAAATGTAAGTTTTGAGGTATTTGTAGTTTGTTGTGTGGGTGAGAAATATTGTGAGGACGTAAAATGGTTAGTGATGGTACAACAGATCTGAAAGATGAATTAGGTTTAGTTGATGAAGTATGAGAATTGTTTTGTGTTGAAGTGCTTGTTTTAAGGTAAGATATATTTTGTTCTTTAATACAGTACGAAAAAGCTTCTGCCAAAGAACCTTGTTTCATTGCTCTTATTGTGGAGCCTAAGGGTTCTTTGATTCCTATCAAGAATACATTTGAACACATTTCGGCGTAGAGGTTGTTTTTTGCCTTGATAATATTTGGATCTGTTTCATGGATTCTCAAATGGTTAGTTATTGTAGAAAATATTTCAATTATTTCGCTGTAAAATTGTTCTATTGATTTAGACCCTTGTCTTAAAGTGTGAAGATCTCTGACAAGAGAAGTTTCATTCCGTTTGTCAGAATAGTGTAAAATCAGATTTGTTTTTATTTCTTTCCAGTCGAGTGGGGTACCGTACATGTCAAGCACTTCGTTTGCAGGAAAGGCATAAAGTTTTATTCTACTTTTCGAAATTTTCTAAATAAAATTTTTTTATTTTTACAATGATTTCACCAATGTAATTTTATTACTCTATGTTTTTTTTAAAAAAATAATTCATTTATTTTTATAGAAAATTTTTTTATTATATTCTTTTTTCTCCTTTTCTATTTTTTTTTTTTTATATTTTGTATTGATATTCAAATATATATATATATTATATATATATACCTATATGTAAATAATTATCTTCAATTTTCAAAATTTTATTAATTTCAATTTCACTTTGATTTTATTTATTAAATTATAAAATTATTAAAAAACACTTAATATGAAATAAAATTAAATAAAATTTTAATGCTTAAAAATTGTTCTTCACTAAGAGGATTTTAGGTAAGGAATTTGAGGAAAAAAAATTTTGAATTCGACTTACATTAATAGTATTGTAGAATTGGTTTTTCCATACTTTGTGGTTAATATAAATTTGATGATTCCTCGTAAATGAACTTTTGTGTAAAACACCATTTTTTGTATTATTTGATGAATATTTCGATATTCCCTCGATGTATTCAATGTTGTTGTAATGACTCAGTGCGTAGATTCTCGAACTAAGGAGTTAATACTCGACAAAATGATACGCAACTACAATACGTACCTTTTTGTATTCAATATTCACTTTTCGAAATTTTGCTTAAAAATGATAAACCGTCGTTAACTAAAATTTATATTTATCGATAAACCGTCGATAATAAAATTTATTTAACAAAATTCCGAGGATAATTAGAATTATTCTACCGACTGCGCCAGTTAAGGAATCCGCACAAGGATAATAGAAAAAAAAAACAAAGTTTACTTTTAAAAAATTTATTTTTAAGTTAAAATTTAAATCGATGTTCTGAACTAAACTGACTCTTCTCTAACAAAATTATATTTTCGTAATCTTAATTTTACATTTTTTATAAAAACAAAAATATAATATAACAATCGTCTGGGAATATAGAAAAATACAATTCACATTTAGGTTTTTTAATTTTTGTTGATTTAGCATATTTTATGAGAAAATAAAGTTTTAAAGAATTTATAAAAATGTAATTTTGTAAAGAAAGCATATTTGATGAGAAAATAAAGTTTTAAAGAATTTGTAAAAATGTAATTTTGTAAAAAAAAATAAAGGTGAAATATGAGATACAATATTTAGGTACAGCTAATGTTGAACATACATTTTATTATGTTTATTATGCTATGTTGGGTGTTGATAAGGCCTGCAGCCGTAACTAGCGCAAAATAACTGGTTTAACCATCTAATGTGCAAACAGTGAATCACTATCAACAGGAAGAATTTTTATGAAACATCCTTTTTCTAACAAATGAGGACATTTGAATCTAAGAGGGGAAGACTTAACACCTAATCATCAAAATATCAATTTGTATCTTTAATACGTGACCCTATATCACGTTGTTCAATAGAAAAATAAATTACTCATGGATTTTGCTGACGGTGCTATAATTTTAATTCTTTAAAATTTTGTAAAATTAGTTTTAAGAAAATTTTTGTAATCCAGTTGTAATTAAAATTTTGAATTGGAAAGTTGTATAAGGAGTGTACCGAAAAGTTTTGCATGGTTTTCAAGTAAATAAAATAATAATTTTTATTACTCATACAACTTAAGTGATAGGTAAAATGTATCTATCAACTCGTCCTTAAAACCTATATGAAGAAGAATTATTTGTAAATTTGTTTATTATTAAAAATGAGTTCAAAACGTGAAGAAGTGCGACAATTGATTTTGCGCTATTATAGTGAAAATCCACAACAAATTCCTGATTATGGATGATGATGATATTTTAAGTATGATTTTTGGTACTACCTGGTCCTCAATTTCACCATGCACGTGATAAGGAGAATAGTGTAATAATATAACTATATATATAATGGTAAAAAAGTGCTTGTTTGGCAAGCTATTTGTCAATAAATGAAGGGACAATAAATCAAAGAACCTATGAGAAAGAGTGCCTTAAAAAAGGGTTATTGCCTTCCATTAGATCACACGAGAAAGGAATTTTATTTTGGTCTGACTTAGCTACCGTGCATTACGCTCAGGCTGCTTTAAAGTGGTATGAAACCAATGAATGTTTTTTTTTTTTTTTAGGAAAAACAATAAATCCACCGAATGTTCTAGAACTGCGCCCAATAGAAAGATATTGGGCTATAGTCAAAAATAAACTACGTAAGGAAAGACAAGAAGCAGTGTACTTACAAGAGTTTCGGAATTTGTGGATTGCTGGCAGCAAAACATTAAAAGAAGAAACAGTGCAAAATCTGATGAGGTCGGTGAAACGAAAAGTCCGCAATTTCAGTAGAAAAAAATTAGTTAAGTTAGATTAAGTGTATAATGTGTTAGTAAACTAAGTAAGAATAAATAAAAAATAATGTAAAAAAATTTTCAACTATTTGTATTAATTCTGCAAAAAAAACTAAACCGTGCAAAACTTTTCGGTACAGTCCTTAGTATTTGGAAAATAAAATTTTTTTTAAAAAAATCCTAAATTGGTAATAAATTAACTTATACATAAAATTATACTGGAAACTCGCTTGATTATACACCAATCACTTATTGTAGCGTGAATGGATGATAAAAAAATTCTTTAGATTATTTTAAATATCAAGTTTGAATTTCAAAACGTTAGTTCTATTTTTGCTCGACAGATAGGACAGACAAGAAGGTTTCGTTTAGAAGCTTTTACTGAAACAGAGTGAAAATACAGGTGCTAGTGCACAACGGGGAATATCTATTGGGTTCTATTATTTTTGAATATACTTTATTTAGTCTCAATTTACTAGTTTATAGTGCAAAAAATTATTCGAATAAAATCCAAAATATGGATTAAATTGGGAGTGAAGTTTAAACGGGTAAAATTTAGAATTGGGATTAAAATAATAATGCATGCAAACGTATAGTAAAGATAGATGTTTTTCTTCTTTCGCTTTTTAAGAAGAAGAAGAACTTGACAGCTTCACTCTAAAGTTCGCAGAATTAAAAATTTGAATCCGCCATATCGCAGTTTGCGCTACACATACTTATACAAAAATTTGAATTAAACCCAAATAAATAGTGTTTAATAGTAAATCCGAAGTAGCGGGTATTATACGACATGGAATTGGGAGTAAATTAAAATCCAAGTTAAAAGTGGATTACATATAAACTTGTACAATAAAAATGGGTTTCAATTCAGATCTGTACCATAGACATATATGTAGTCCAAAGTACATTTGTATCCTTCGTATAGTCAGTTTCAACTTCACTTTAATTGCCCAAGCTTAACCTAAAAATTAGCTGTCAAGTATGAATACAATTATTCATTATTATTTGAAATATCAAGATCAAGAAATATGTACGGTATTAATACTATTGAAAATTTTAAGTACTTAGAGGAAGAGACGATAGATTTGAGAAACAGAGACACTGTTGATGGTCATCGGAAAGTAAAAGTAGAGGTTATAGTTTGTATTAATACATACCAATACTTACCAATGACTTCAACATGCCATACCTTGTTTTTTGTGGTGAATCTGAGTTTGAAAAAATTAAATTATTGAAAAATAATAAAAGTTATTGAAAATCAATTTATTCACGTACCTTTTAAAAATTCCGATGTAAATTTTCGTACCATTTTCAAAATTTTTAAAATAAAATTAAATCTAAAAACTATTAAAAATGTAAAACTACAAAATGTAAACAAAGCACACATAAATACGGTACCAAATCATTAAAACAATAGATCTCAAAGAGTACATAAACTCGTCAACCATCGTTACTTCTTTTTGGGGTATTGACCTAACGAGAAGTCTTCGCTTCACTTGATTTTAGGTGTCGACCAAAACAAGTGAAATTAGGAAACTTGTGTGAGTATTGATCGCATAAGTCTTTTTTTGTAGTTTACTCCGCATTTCTATCTCTTTGGGTATTGACCAAGAGATAGAAATTTTTGTGACACTTAGTGCCTTTTCTATCTTTTGGGTATTGACCGAAAGACAGAAAAACAAATTTTACTTGGCAATTTTCAGTCTTTTGGGTAATGACCAATTTTTAGAAACTTTTACTCAAACACGGGTTGAAATTTGTTCAGTTCAACGTGATTTCAGTTCCTTGGGTATTGACCAAGGACTAAAAATTTACTTGAACTTGTTCAATTTTAACTTAAACAATTTACTCTCATTAATTGACTTGAACATATCTTCTTTGCTACGAATTTAACTTAGAAAAAAGTTAAGTTAAAGAAAGAAGATAGTTTCTTTTCTACAATTTTGACTTTGAGGAAAAGTCAATTTTCCAATACAAATCAAAGAAGAAAAATATTTTCTTTTTCCACGAGTTCAACTTTGAAATTAATGAAAGTTACACAATCGACAAAAAACTTCTTTTTTTTTACATATTGATATCATAATGACAGTTTCTTACTATACTGTGCGTATACATATAATATCAACTGATTTCTTAATTTTCGTTTTCTTTTTCTACATAACCTTAAGTGAGGCAACTGAGAAAAAATTTATTTTCTCAATTGGCTCAATTTAAACTCAGTTTAACAAACGTGACATCTGTCGACGATTAGAATCCAAACTCGCAAATGGAACGTACATTTTACTGAGAAACTGAGAATTATCAGATACTTAAGCAAATAGTAAGCAGCTATTTTCAGTATTAATTGTTAGTTCATATCTCTCTTTTTTTCACGTTGCTTTTTTCGTAACACATACTCATTTATTTTTAAAAACGAAATTAATCATGAAATTAATACCGTATCATATAGCTAGCTACATATAAGTAAAAATTCTGAGATATCTCACCTCCTTGCATGATAAGGCCGTTTTTTTCGCATTGATTTTCTTGAGTCGACAATAGACGTCGCAACGACAAATTTCACTTGCTCAATAAGCAAATGAGCCAAAATTTTATAAATTGATTTGCTCAATACCATTTTACAAGCTGTTTTGGTGGAAAAGTATCATATTGAATCGAAGTTTTTAGCCAGAAGTGATTTTATAATTTGTATCGTATGTTTCTTTTTAATTTGATTTCTAAAGTTGGATTTTTTAGTGAAATATTTTCAAGTATGGCCTATTTTACACGATACGACAATTGTCGAATGCGACACCAACTTGTTGGAGAGAAGAGTGAACTCCAAGACTCTCCCAAAAGTTCGTGTCACATTCGACAATTGCCGTATCGTGTAAAATAGGCCTATGCAATTAAGAGTTTTAGCATGTTTTTTTGGACACATAAAGTGAGCCAGTTTTGAAGAGGAAGATAAGTGAGCTGTGCTAAACTGATGTGAGCACATTTCTCTTCCTCATTCTGTTTCAATAAAACACAGGGTGCTATTAATTATAATTCGATCGATGGAACTTCGATTTTCGAAAATGGTATTATGTAAGTTTATGAAGTTCGATTCTTTTCGATTTGATCGAATTAAAATTCGATGATTTTTAAAGTATACAAATTTTGAGATTAAGGTTAATTGATGTTTGTTTGCCGATAGTTGATTGCTGATTGTTTAGGAAAATATATGTATTAATATTATAATACCTAAACTAGTGTTAATAAAATTATATAGATATGTACTATAAATTATTAAAAAATTAAAAAATAAATAGAACAAAATTAATGTAAATAATTTTTCATAATAAATCATTTTTTCTTGTCAACATGAGGCATTTTTGTTTTTTAAAAAAAATAATTAATTTTTAATTTTTTAATTAGTAATGTTCATAATAATTGATTTTAATAATGATTAACTTCAATTTTTTCAAAAAATTAAGCAAAAATTTTTTAAAAATATTTCACTGCTGTGAAATATGAAATGTCAAATATTTAGGATGGATTACAATTCATACAAACATACTAAATTTGGAAATTTACTGGAAGCAATTTAGGATTTTGGAAATTTTGGTTCAATTTAAGTAGTATTCGCAAACAAGCCCATAATACCAAAGTATTTTTTCGTCGAAATTTTTAATCGAAATTCGATTCGATTCGATCGATCGATTTATGATATTCATAATAGCACCTACAGTTTACGTTGTTCGTTGTACTGCTTTTTGCAGTAATGGTAAATAGGTCATCGTTTATCTTTATATTTTATATCTGTGTGGAATTAAGATAGATGCCAATTGGCATAATAGTGAATTGTGAAGATGTGGGTATGAATATGTAGGGAAACAGTCGTTCTGGAAGGCTTTTTCATGATATATTTAATAAAGCATTACTGTTTATAATATGAGTGATTTTGAATGGCCATGGGAATACAATTTTCCTCCGTTTTTTACGTAAGTTCAGAGAGTATTAGTTTTATTTTCAAATATTTAAAATTTTCCATTTTTCCATAGATTACAACCTCATAGTAAAACTCGTGAACAACAACTTTCCCAGTGGTGTAATTTAGTCCTTAAATATCAAAAATATAAAAATCAGGCGGAGATAAATATCAACCAAAATTCGCCATTATTTGAGAATGTAACTATTAATCGCAAATTACCACCAGATGCTAGATTAGTTGTATTTGAAGAACTCTATAAAACAAAACATGCTTCTCCGCTTGATAAAAAACGTACGCAGTGGGAGATATATTGGTACACCTTAGGTGAATTGGCAAAAATTATTTATGATTGGGCTGTTGAAACAGGACAAACTAATACTGTCTGCACAATATATGAAATACAGCATGGAGATGCAGCTGTAGAGAAAGAATTTTATGAACTAAATCAAGATGTAATATTGAAAGCTTTAAAATTATTAGAAGAAAGTGGAAAATGTGAAATAATAATGTTTGACGAAAATCAAGGTGTAAAATTTTTCTAATTGCTTATTTATAGGAATAATGAAAATCAGAGAAACGTCTACAATTAGCATCTACTAAATTTCAATTACTTAAATGGTCTCTACTTATCTAAAATACTGAAATTTGTAGTATAAATATTATTTATTCACCTATTTTTCATATTTGTATAAATATTAGTTAATTCTTACATAAATTAAATTCTTTTTATTTGCAAATCAAGAACATTTTACTTTATTAGCTTGTACACTCTGTTTTTAGAATTTGAAGCACTTTATCTGTGCTCATCAATCCTTTACTGATAAGTATCGTTTTCTGACGTGACTTAGACCCTTTATCTAAACTTATATCATTTTTTCTAATTCCTAAGACCTTTGATAAATACTTCACAAGTTCTATATTTGCTTCACCTTCAGTGGGTGGTGCCGCTATTTGTATTGCAACAGCTTCATCATTTATGTCCATAATTGTGTTTTGTTTAGCACCTGGTTTTGCTAAGATTTTTATAGAAATATCCCCTGTCTTATCCATTGTAACCGGACTACTTTTAGTTGCTAAATTTTCCACTTTTGAACATGAAGGCTTTTTAATTTTAGACATCACTGGTGAAATATATGCTCGTCTTATCATATGATTTTAAAAAAAGGAGTGTTTCGATAAACTTGCAGCTAATTAAACAATAGCTTATGTGAAAGAATTTGTATATAAAAATTGTGCACTTTATCAATCAAATTGAGAGCCGACTTGTAAGACTTGATAATGCTCTTTACGATGTGTATAGAAACTAGTGGTGTGCGGATAGTACTATCCGATCCGGTACTGCCTCGTTACTTGCTGGATCCGATTGGGTACCGAATCTAAAGCATGAAAAATGTCGTTACTCGGTATATTTTTAGTTTAATATATCGTTTTGAAATTACTATTTTATTTAAAGCGAAAAATAAAAAAGAAAAGAATTATCTATGATGTAAAGGTTTTTTTACGAAAATAATATTTTTCAATATATTTTTGTCCGTGTTTTTCGATCTGTTCATGGTTGTTCCTAGTAAACATGGTAAATGTATGTAAGTACAACCATGTGCACAGACAAATCAACTTACTGTCATCACTTGAGTATAACACGTAACGATAAAAACTGTCAACTGTCAAATTTCAAATATTAATACATGACATATTGGTTCATGGTTGTCTAAGGCTTTTATTTTCAAATTTTCATCAATGATGTTTGCCCCAGATGGAATTCAACATATATATCTCATTTTCAACAGTTTTATAAAAATTCAAGAACCTTTAGAAGCAACTCTAGCAATTCTTCAATCTTCATTATCCAGTTTCAGGCTTATCGGAAAACGATTGGAAAAATTTAAAAGAAATATGTAGAATTCTTGTTATTTTTGAAAACCTTACTAAGGAACTATCAGCACAAAAATGCAATACTATTTCTAAAGTTTTAGTGATGATTTAAGAAATTAAAAAGAATTTAAATTCATTAAGAAAACTCAAGGAAAGAGAATCATTAAACGTTCTTGAAATTATATTGAAAAAGTTAAAAAGAAATGAAAATAAATCGTTTTTTAATTTTAAGTAAAATGAAATTACTCATAAAAAAAACTTGTTTTTGTTATAAAAATAATAAAAACAATTCTATTCAAAATATACCGAGTAACAAATACCAAATACCGAGTATTTTACTTAAAAGATCCGAACGAAACCGTTTTACACACCACTAATAGAAACGGGATTATTAGATTATTTTATTTGGTTCTTCTTACTTTTTTTGTCAGTGCTGACTAGGAATGGCGCCTCTTGGAAAAGTAATATGGAAAAGTACTAGACTTGTCAGAAAAACGTACTAAATGAGAGCACAACGTACTCAAATGGAAAAAAAGTAATTTTAGTAATGGCCTATTTTACACGATACGACAATTGTCGAATGCGATTATCTCGAACATGAACTTGTTGGAGAGAAGAGTGAAGAGTCTTGGGAGTTGGAAGAAAAAGAAAAGTACGAAAGAGAAATGGGAAAATGTCAAATAGTTTGATGAAATTTTCTAACCCATCCGACACAGTCTACCTTCCAACTCCCAAGACTCTTCACTCTTCTCTCCAACAAGTTCATGTTCGAGATAATCGCATTCGACAATTGTCGTATCGTGTAAAATAGGCCAATGTTGACTCTTTCTTTTCATTACAGTTTCTACATCGTATGATAAAGATATGGGTACATATGTATTTTGATTATTAAATGTTCATTTAATATGTTTTTACTAATTAGGTCCATTTTTTTTTCTAAAAATATTTTGTATAATTTTAAATTATTTTGTTTTTATATGTATAAACACTAAAATAATTTTTACCTTCACTACCTATAACCTATGAAGAAAATCAGAAAAGAAGTAATGACAATTTGTTGTACAACAATAGTCTTATCGTGTGAACATAAGAGGACAACTTCAAAACAAAATACAAAAATCCATCATACAATTGTCGTATCGTGTAAAATAGGCCTTTGTAAAGGCCCTGTTTTATTGTGTGATTCGACTTCGACGTCTTTCCGTTATAAATATGTATTTATAATAGGTTATTGCAAATTGCAAAAAAGCGCCTAATGTTTAATTCGAATTCCATTATACGAGTTTATACGTAATTCACTTTTAATACGGATTTTGGTTTACTCCCAATTTCATGTAGTATAAACCCGCTAATTCGGATTTTGGTTTAAACCCAATTTATTTGGGTTTAATCCAAATTTTTGTATATGTATGTGTAGCGTAAAATGCAATATGGCGGATTCTAATTTTTATGGTGCGAATTGTAGAGTGAAGAAGAAAAGGAAAACATGTATACTATACGTGTATCAACGTCTGCATGTATTATTTTAATCCTAATTCCAAATTTTACCAGTTTATACCGTACTCCTAATTTAAACCATAATTCGTATTTAATTCGAATTATTTTTCACCGTATAAACTGCTAAATTGTCAGTTTCAGTATGGACACGGAAAGTTATTTCTTTACTAATTGTTGTAAGCAAATTTATATAATTCCTTTTCTTTATTCATCACCGCGTCACCGCGATGAGAGTATTGCCAGATTTTAAATTAAAAACAAATAATAATTAAAGAGTAAAACAAAACTACACTTACTCTGACTTGACGCTGGAATGTGAATTAAGCATAATAATTTAAAAAATTAAAGCTAAAATTATTATAAAAAATTAATTTTCTATATATTATATATGTATTTATTATATTAAAATCACAATTTATATAGAAGATAACAAAAAATATTTCATAAAAATTAAAAAAATTAAAAAAAACAAAACTTTTAAATTTATGATCAAAACACCATAATTTCTGTGTAACTACATATTATAAAACTAATACCTACATAATTGTTGCGACAGCTACAGTAGATTTTTTTTTATGGGTCTATATTTTTGTACGCCACTGTACAAATTCAGTTGGCTGTACATTAACAAAAAAAAAAATATATAATTTAGCTCATGTTTTAAAATATAGTCTGAAGTTCATTGGAATTGCAACTTGAAATTCCAAAAAAAGAACTGTAAACTAAAATCCGTTGTACACAAGCAACAAAAATTGTAATCCATTTCATTGTTTTAGAGATGGCGTGATTTTTTTCATTATATTTAAGAAATCACACGATATCTAGAATATGTATGAGAATTACATATATTTAATTCATATTAAAATTCTCTTAATTTTTACTCACCTTTTTTTTTAAATTCAATTTCTTAAAATCTCTTAAAAACCTAAAACACATGTAATGGTATTTGCCGACGGCAAATACATCATATTGTATTCACCATTTAATACCCATATTAATTACCCAATATAAGTTTAGTGCATATACCTTATATTATTTGACCCACATGACGTCATTATGGCCTATTTACTCAGTAAATAGCATAATGATCCCAGTAAACAAAATGATTCATAAGTAATTCGTAAAAGAATCATTTTAGCGAGCATATTGTTCGCTAACGATAGTTGCAAAAGACTCGTAAGTAATTTATGGAGCATACCATTTTGCACTTTTTTTACGAATTACTTTTTTAATTCGCAATAGAATCATTAATGATTCGTAAAATACGAATGTTTCGATTAAAATAAATTAAAATTAATTAATTTACGAACGTTTTTACGAATCATTTGTAAGCCTATGGTTACGAGTAACTTTGTATTCGTATTTCACTTACATTTTACGAACGTTCGTAAAATGTGTGCTGGAATATTTTTTTACGAATTACTTACGAGTTATTTTTGCGAGTGTGTTTTTTTTATTTCTTTCTTTTAATTCTATATTCGTATTTCACTTACATTTTACGAACGTTCGTAAAATGGTATGCAGGGATATGATAATTTCAAGTTCACGCACACCATCAAGCCCCCAATGTACCAATATTGCCTACTCACTATATATTACTCGTCAAGTAATATATGGAATATGCTAGAACATTCGATTGATAATTCATATACCTGAGTGTTCATTAATGCGTAACGACATCTAATTTTTTTTTTCTCTTAAATTGTCTCATTACATATACATGGTAAATGCGTAATGAGATGAATACCCAAATCTTGTTAGATAAGGGAGTTCAAATTGATCACAGTAGGAGGGAAGTGTGTCTTTGCATCCAGGCAACATGGGTCCGTTTATTAATTATAAATTAGTAAAAAAAGTTTAACTTTATTGAATTTTAGTTATTTTTCTGAAATTTTGTTACGAGTTAAAATATTTAAAAACGCGAACAAAAAAAAAAAAAAAAAAAAAAATACATTAAAATAATAAAATCGCAAATTAGAGTTAATAAAATATTGATTTAATCGTACTAGAAAATTTTTTTGGTTTGAAAGATTTGTGTTTTAAGTGCGATTGGTATTTAAGAAAAAAGAATATATAATGATAATGGCCTTTTGTAAATAACGACCAAAAATTCATTTTCATTGCGAATTTAGATAAAAAAAAAAAAAAAAAAAAAAAAAAAATCTATTTTTCTGAGATAGTTTTTGTGTTAACATTGTAAAAGTGTGAGAATAACGATTTTAAAATGAAAATTGGATGGTGGTAGAGAATTTAATTTCAAATGATAATTAATTAAGGAATTATAGAACAGTGTAACATTTTATCTTATTTTATTTGCGAAATTTTAATGCTTTTGCTGAAAATATATATTTTAGGAGAATTTTTCTTTATATTGGAAACAATAACAGTTCATTAGGAAAAAGAAAAAATATATATAAAAAAGTGTTAAATATCTTAAAATCTTCAACAGTAATGCAAAAAAAAAAAAAAAAATATATATATATATAGAAAATTACAAATAATAAATCAAAATTGTAAAATAGTAACTAAATAACAAGAAAATTTTCTACATCATATTACGCGAATTTTTTTTTTTCATTTTTTTTTAGAAAAAAAAAAGGTGCACAAGAAAATTGAATTTAAAATAAATAAAATTATTAAAAATCATAAGATGCATTTTTCTCTCTACATTTTCTTTTTTTTTAAATTTTGAAGGGTGTGTAAATTAAAAGAAAAAAAAATAGCAAATAAAATTTAATATAATTTTTTTTTATATTTAAAAAAAAAAAAATAAATAATAATAATAATAATAATAATAATTGTAAAGAATATTAAAATATTAATTAGATTAAAATTTAACGAAAATAACAACAAAAAATAATAAAATAAAATCACTATACATTTAATTAAAAATTACATAAGAAATAAAATTAGGATTAATATTTGAAAAAAAAAATAAAATAAAAAGTTATCTGAAAGTAAAAGTGAATGCCAACTTCCGCATCACCCGGCGGCAGTAAAATAACGTTCCTGGAAAAAAAGGAGTTTCTTCAAAGACAACAAAAGGGGGTAACATAATCAATGGATAGTTGTAAGTTAAACATATTTCTTTTTGTAATTTTTTTTTAATATTATTTCACCTTTGTAAGAAACACCGGTGTATTCAAAAGAAAAATTAAAAGGAAAAGAAAAAAAAAAGATAGAACCTTTAAGCTATGTAAACTTATAAAATGTAAAATTTTATTTATTAGGAAAACTTTAGCTTCCAATTTTTTTTTGATAATACAGATTTTTAGATAAAAATTATATATTTAGAATTTGGATGAATAAAACAAAAAATTTAAGATTTTCTTTTTTATACGATAATAAAACAATGATTAAACTTTAATTCAAAAAAAAAAAGAGACAAAATATATATTTATTTAATATGTACATTATCAAAATTTAAAAGTGTAACAATAAATATTTCTTTTTTTTGTAATAAAAACAATCTTTTTGGATTTCTTCATTAATTCTTTTAATTTTTTTTAAAGAAGAAAAAAAAAGAAAAGAAAAAGTAGAGGTTAGAAAAAAAAAAAAAAAAAAGAAAAAGATGAAAAATAAAAATATGCATCTATTCGCCTAATTAAAATATTAGAGAGGTCCTGTGGATGGCGTGATGGAGCTGGTGAGGGGGTCCGTGGGGGGATGCCTCCGGTCCACTGAGGAGAATGTTCTGTTGTTTCCCTGTTTCTGGTACCTGATTGTTTTCTTTTAAATATCCTAATTCCCCAATTTCGCTTTTTTTTATTGGTTACAATTTGAATTTCCGGTCTAATTTTTATGTTATGGATATGAAGTTTACCTCGTCCAAGTGAGTCTAAGAACCACGCCCGGGCTGAAGCAGCCGGAATCACTATGATAGACCGGATAGGACTCATCGGGAGGTATTGATATCGTCAGAAGACAACTTTACTTTTCATATCATAACATATGGCGCCCAACGTACCGCCCATCTGGTACACAATTTTGTTTGCGTCCATATGTTCCTCCACCTTTTGGTGTCATAACATATGGCGCCCAACGTAGGTACCCTTCCATCAGGTATCTTTAATAGATTTCGCCCATATGTTCCTCCACCTTTTGGTGTCGTAACATATGGCGCCCAACGTTAAGGCACCTCCATCTTTTGCCTTAATTTAAATCTCAGTCCATGCCCTTCTGGTTCATGGATTGATTCGTTTTTTTTTCAGTTTTACCCCTCGGTAACATGGAGATTTCGTGGGTAGTGGCAACACCTCTCATGGAATCTACCATTCCACGCGTCCTACCTGCTTACTTTAATCACCCGGTTTATTAAATTTAATTTAAATCTATTTCGTGCGCGATCTCATTTTTTTTTGAATTTCATATGTTGGAAATTCATATGCAAAAATTCTCGTTGCCGGTCACGTATGACCAAAATTTTTGGAGGAACCTCCGAAATTTTGTTGCGACGTGACTGGCTGATTTTTTTTTTTGTATACAGTTTACAAATAGTTGTATAAGCTATTAAATATATTATTTAGATTCCGTTTATAAAATCTTTTCGGTTTGAATTTTTCTTTTTGAAACAATTATTCAAAACTTTTTTTGGTATACTCAACTTGTACTTTTTGTTATCGCCAGTATATACATATTAAATTTAAATCTATTTATGCTCACGACATATACGATGTCAGGCCGGTCTTGTACGTTTAGGATCGTAACCTTTGCGCGTTTATGCTCGTGTGTCATTTTTTTTGGTATATATTCAAACCGCATAGTTTTAAAATGAATCTGATACATTCAACGTATGACACATAGTTTTGGTTACGTACACCAGAACTATCGTTTGCGACGGGGAATGGATCAGATACATACCTTTTTTTTTAAAATTTTTCTTGAGAATTTATTAATTCATTATGGCGACCAATTTCGTGCAAATTGTCACTTAGTAGTCGTTCATATTTCATTTTATTATCATATACGTGAGCGATCGTCTTTGTGATAAATCTCGAAATGTGATTAAATTATTTAATAACCACCCGTTTGTCATTTAAAAATTTTTTTTATGTTCGCTTGGCAGGATGAGCTCGTGACGCTGGAGGTCAGGCTGGTCTCATTAGCCATTCCCGTTCCTCTTTCGCACGACTCTCTTCTTGTTAAGCCCCTCAATCTGCTAAAATTTGGGAACAACAGGATTTCATTTTCTCTTTCATTTTTTTTTTAAATTTAATTGTGGTCCGGAGGGGTCTCCTTTCCTTGGAACTCCCGGCTTCGCACGGCCTCATGGGTCTCTCAAAGCAATAACACATTTTTTTTTATAAAACAATCCGCATATATATTTTTTTTTTTGTTTATGTTTGTTTTTTTTATTACTATTTTATATCGAGAAAAGACATACAATCATAAATTGCATTTATTTGAACTATACATTACATTTTTTCTTTTGCTTTCCTTCTCTTTTTCTATAATCGTCGTTACACTCACCCATATGGTGAGATTGTAAATTTAATTACTGTACATTTTTTTTTATCAATTTAACACCAAGTGGTTTTGTCGCGTGACCCGCGCTGACGAAGGTGCACCGCCGGTCAGCGACCTCAAAAAAAAAAAAAATTTGTTTTTCTTCCCTTCTTCGGTGAAGTGTAATTTTTTTTGGGGCGTAACTAAATCAAAATGAATCACAGTTTCTTAAATCCAGGTGATATTTTTTACGAATGCCGTATTCGGGACATAGATCCAAATAATCCGGATTACCTAAAACTTTTAGTCGACCAGATGACTTTGGAATCTGCAGGAGCAGCTGATTTACCAGATAGACTGCTGAACAACGTAAATACTGAAATATCTGAAGTTAGGAGTCAAGCGGAAGGATTGCTGACCAACTTGAATCCCAGTGACTTAGCTGCCGATATCGACAGATTTCAACGGACGTCCGCAAAATTATGGCATCTGTGGTACCGAGTAAACAGGATCAAAAAGGCCAATCCTAAGTCAAAATCAGCCACAGCTATTATGGAGGTCCTACAAAAAGGATTTGACGTGTTAAAGGAAGTTCCTGCTACCGGTAGTGATGACCATGGAGCAGCTGGAGTCGATTTTAGTGTCTCACCACCCATAAGAAGGAGCACTCCAGCAGGTTCGGTCGAGAACATTAACATCATGGGAGGACCGGAAAATTTAGCTGATCATCCCAGTCCTACAATAGTTCATGATAATAGTAATGTAAATAAAATTGTAAATACAAATACAGGTACTAAGAAAAAACTTTTGACTTTTAATAAACCTACTTCCCTTTCAAGATCTGTTTTGTCCAGACCCCAACCTAATCTTAACACTTCACGTAAACAAAATCAACATGAAAAAAATTCAATTCGGTACGCTACAGAACGATTTGATACGGATAAGTCAAATCTCAATTATTCGCTTCCGAACATAGGTAATAAAGTCCCTGTAACCAGATATCAACAGCCTACTTCAAGAACCCATCAGTTCCTTGGTGTTCAGGATGAACCATTCGCTACTAATGATGATGTTTATTTCGCCAAGCAAGCAGCCCAGGCTCAGCTTGCTAGTCTGGATCATCCTCGAGTATACCCTACCTCAAGGACAGATGATGTTCATCCAAATGTTCAAAATATGCCCTACGTGTCAAATAATTCTCGTTTTGGCTCCGTACCACCTTTTTCTCAACAGCAAAGACGTGTTTTTAGATCCACAAGTCCTCTTAAACGTTGGAATTTGTCTTTTTCTGGTAAACCATTAGGGTTACCCATCGAGGAATTTCTTTTTCGACTAGAATCCTTGGCGGTGGCCGATAGGGTTTCAGAAGATATGCTAGCAGCACACGTTCATAGATTCCTTTCCGAAAAGGCTCTAAATTGGTACTGGCTCTTTCGCAGATCCAATCCTGAAGCTTCATGGCGAGAGGTGCGACGAGGATTGCTTGAAGAATTTCGAAGTCAGGCAACCGACTTTGAGATACGACAAGCAATGTTCGCCCGCCACCAAAGGCCAAATGAATCATTCAGTGATTTCAGGTTGGAGATGCAAGGTTTAGCTTCACGCTTACGATTTCCCATGAGTCAACAAGAGCTCATTGAAATAATACAAAGAAATATGAACGTCAGGCTGCGTAACGCCCTGCTATTACACCCTGTCACTTCCCTGGATCAACTACGTGATCTTGCACGCAAATTTGAGGAATTATGGTCGGAAACGGACCTGCGCGCTAGGACACGCAATGTTTCGGAAGTCTATAGCCCTTATGATACCTGTGTCTTTGATAAGGTATCCAATCAAAACTCTCCAGGTGTTTATAATAGTTCTTGTGACTTAGGTCACCAATTTTCTCAACTTTCAGTTAATTCACCTCCTAATCCACACGAACCCGTGGAAACTCATAGTTCTGACCTACCTATGTCAAATTACGATTTGTGTGCCCTTAACAAACTCAATACAGAGAACTTTATCTGTTGGAACTGTGACGCCAAAGGACATTCTTTTAGAGAATGTATGGTACCTCAGCGAAATCTATTTTGTTTTAAATGTGGCGGTAAAGGTGTCACAACGCCAGTTTGTAAAATCTGTATTTCGGAAAACGGAGTGTCAAACGGGATGCACTCCGGGGCACCTCGTTTGATACATCGCTTCCCGGATCCCAAAACCCCAGCTGCAACGAAGAAGACAAGCTAGGCTTGTCGGGTGCTAACGATGGATCTCCTGTGCTGGACCGTGGATCTGATTTGCGCCAAGTTTTGCAGGATGGCAGGATCCGTGCTCCTGAGCATGATACCCTGCTACAATATCCGCTTGGTAAGAGTCAGGGCCCCGGCCCATCACGTGAGAACTCCGTCCTCGGCGATCGTCAGCCTGAACATTCGTCTGAAAATTCACCTGAATTGTCTATTAATTTAACTGACTTGACAATTAAATTACCTGAATTGTCCAAAAATCTACCTGATTTGTCATTTAATTTAACTGATTTGTCCGAAAACTTACTAGATTTGGCCGAAAATTTACCTGATGTATCTAAATTTACAAGTAATGTTACCATGAACCTTGAGGATCGATATCTTGAAAAGTTGCGCAAATATAACGAGTGTCGTAATAAAATATTCGGTACGGTATCGGAAGTTGTATCTAAACGAATTCTCGAGTGTCGTAAACGTTTTAAAACGCGTAAACAAGTTCGGAAGTCGTTGGAAGTTCTGAATAGTTTTTGTCCTTTTAAAGATCCGCGACCATACGCGAAAATTTCAATTAATAACGTCGAATTTTATGGTTTAATGGATACCGGGGCTTCTATCAGCTGTATCGGTAAAAATGCTGATACAATTTTGAAACAAATAGGTGTTAAGAAGATAACTTCGGCCACACCTATACATACAGCTGATGGAAGCGCGCAGAAGGTTGATGGCGTAGTAGATGTCGAGGTCGTTTACAACGGAGTTTGTAGGCCACTTCGACTCTACATCGTTCCGACCTTGGCGCAAACCCTGTATCTCGGGATCGATTTTTGGCAAAAATTTGACTTGTTACCTAAATGCATTTCAGAGCTTCACAACGAAAGCGTTCAAGATCCGAAAATGCACGTTTTGACCGCGGAGCAACAACGAAAATTGAATTTTATAAAATCTAAATTTCCGTCGTTCGCTATTTTTGGTCTAGGTAAAACGTCGTTGGAAGAACATGTAATTGACACGGGTGATACACCTCCGATTAAGCAACGACATTATCCTGTTTCCCCTGCAATTCAAAAATTAATGTATGACGAGTTGGATCGCATGCTCGCCATGGGAGTTATCGAAGAATCTAATAGCGCGTGGAACTCTCCTGTTGTTTTGGTGCGGAAGCCTGGGAAAAATCGCTTGTGTCTGGACTCGCGTAAAGTCAATGCTGTGACAAAGAAGGACGCATATCCTTTGCCACACATTGACGGACTGCTCAGCCGCTTGTCCGACACAAAGTTCATTACAGGGATCGATTTGAAGGATGCCTTTTGGCAGATTCCCCTAGAAAAGGAATCTCGCGAAAGGACAGCCTTCACAGTACCTGGCCGGCCTCTGTACCAATTCACCGTGATGCCGTTCGGTTTGTTTAACGCTCCCCAGCGAATGTGCCGATTGATGGATAAAGTCATACCATCGGAATTACGTGATAATGTCTTTGTTTATTTGGATGATTTATTAATTATATCGAAAGATTTTGAAACTCAGATTTTGAAATGCTCGAAAAGGTCGCAACTTATTTAAGAATGTCGGGATTAACTATCAACGTCGAAAAGAGTAAATTTTGCCAAAAGGAAATTAAGTATCTTGGCTATATCGTCGGTGATGGTTGTATAAAAACAGATCCAGAAAAGATTTCCGCGATTGTCGATTTTCCAAGTCCGAAAAATCCTAAGCAAGTGCGTCGTTTCTTAGGAATGACCGGTTGGTATCGTCGTTTTATTCGAGAATATGCTTCTTTGGCAGCCCCGATTTCGGATTGTTTAAAAAAGTCTAAAAATTTCGTTTGGTCAGATGAAGCCCAAAACTCTTTTGTCAGGCTAAAAAAGTGTATGACGTCAGCGCCAGTGTTGAACAACCCCGACTTCACGAAGGAGTTCTTCATTCAATGCGACGCGTCGAAGGTGGGCGTAGGAGGAGTCCTATTCCAGCTTTCGGAGGCGGGTGACGAAAGTCCCATCGCATACGTGTCTCAAAAGCTGAACAAGGCACAAAAGAACTACTCCGTGACAGAGCTGGAGTGTTTGGCTGCGGTGCTATGTGTCAAGAAGTTTCGCGCTTACATCGAAGGCTTTCGATTTACGATTATAACGGATCACGCGAGTCTGAAATGGTTAATGTCGCAGTCGGATTTAAGTGGTCGTCTCGCTCGGTGGAGTTTGAAATTACAAGCGTTCGATTTTTCAATTCAGCACCGCAAAGGGTCTCAAAATGTGGTTGCTGACTCGCTTTCCCGTGCGTTTTGTGAAGAAATTGGTACCAACTTAAATTTGACTGAGGTTGACCTAAATTCAGATAGTTTTCGCGATGACGATTATGTCCAATTGATGTCGTTCGTTTTAAACAATCAGAATAAGCTGCCAGATTTAAAGATTTACGACGGTAAATTGTTCAAGCGTGTTCGGTTTCGTACTGCGGAGAATATTGACAATCCTTGGAGACTTTGGGTCCCTAAATCCCTTCGTAATTCGTTGATCCAAAATGTTCATGAATCTGAAGTAACGTGTCATGGTGGCATTGCTGTAACTTTTCGATTTTTGTCTGAAAAATACTTTTGGCCTAAAATGATTGTGGATGTTCAAGACTTTATTAGGAATTGTGAAGCGTGTAAGGAAAACAAATCCCCTAATTTTCGAACAAGACCTCCCATGGGATCTAGATTCATTTCTGAAAGACCTTTTCAACGTCTTTATATTGATTTACTTGGTCCATATCCTAGGACTAAGGCAGGGAATTCGCAAATTTTGATCATTCTGGATCACTTTTCTAAATTCGTGTTTCTTAAACCCCTCCGTAAAGCCAATGCCCTTGCAATTATTCAGTTTATAGAACACGAAGTTTTCTCAATTTTTGGCGTATGCGAATTTCTTCACAGTGATAACGGCAAACAATTTGTTTCAAAGGAATTTCAATCATTTTTGTCTTCTTATGGTGTCAAACATGTTCGTACTGCTTTGTACTCGCCCCAATCGAACGCATCTGAACGTGTTAATCGGGTCCTTTTGGAGGCTGTAAGGTCTTATGTTCACGAAGACCAGGCGAACTGGGACAAGGCCATTCATCATGTGGCTGGTTCTCTTAGAACACGATACCATAGTGCCATTGAGCGCACACCTTACCAGACGGTATTTGGTTTCCCTATGGTAAGGCATGGCTCGGCATATCGTGTACTGAGAGAATTGGACTGCGTGATGGATGGAGAGGTCGTCGATCTGCCTGTAGTTGCCAAACTTCAGCAGATTCGTGACCAAGTCTCGGCGAACCTGGTGAAAGCTCACCAACGAGCAGAAAGGTCTTACAACTTCCGGACCACCGAAGTGAAATTTCGTCCAGGTCAAGAAGTTTATAGACGAAATTTCACTCAAAGCGATTTCGCGAAAGGCTATAATTCGAAATTAGCTAAAAAGTTTTTAAAATGTCGAGTTAAAAGATGCATTGGCGGAAGCATGTATGAAGTGGAGGATCTACAGGGTAAATATGTAGGTACCTTTCATGCGAAAGACTTAAAATCCTAAAACACCATTTAACATACCTCATCTTTATTTGGTTGTAAATTTATTATTTTTTTTGCTAATTATTGCTACCTTGCTGACTTCAATTATATGCAATCATAGGCCAGTTTTTTTTCACGCAATGATTCTTTCCCTTTTTCTCTTCAAACCGCTTATTCTCCGTGGTTCACCTTACCCTCCCAGACGAAGGTGCTATGGACTGGTTCGCGAACCCAAATTTTTTTTTTGGTATGATTTGTCGTTCTTATCTTATCTTTCTTTTTCAAACCTGTTGTGATTACACCTTTTTGTGATTTACTCATGGTTCCGCGCTCAATAGCCATGTAGGTATAGGAAGTTACCCTTGGAAGATTTTCATTGGATCTTGATTAAAGTGTGTGACTCTACTCGATAGTTTTTTTTCGGCGTCTCAAAAATTTTTTTCTGTTTCCTTTTTCTGCTCTAGCCCGGCTTGCCTACTTGTTCTGGCATGAGGCTCTTTCTCAGGGCGTGGACGAGCCCCACGTTGATTCCACTAACATTTTTCCTGCTGCCGTTTTCCAACCTTTTCCACCTCGACAGGTCAGTGGAAAAGTTTGTGTTGTTGCGACAGCTACAGTAGATTTTTTTTTATGGGTCTATATTTTTGTACGCCACTGTACAAATTCAGTTGGCTGTACATTAACAAAAAAAAAAAATATATAATTTAGCTCATGTTTTAAAATATAGTCTGAAGTTCATTGGAATTGCAACTTGAAATTCCAAAAAAAGAACTGTAAACTAAAATCCGTTGTACACAAGCAACAAAAATTGTAATCCATTTCATTGTTTTAGAGATGGCGTGATTTTTTTCATTATATTAGGTTTACCGGAAAGTTCTGTCCGATAATGTCATATCAAGATTCAACACGTATGAACGTGTTCTTTTAAAACATGTATCGGTATCTCTTTTTAGCATTGTATTTCTGCATATGTTCTCTTCTAAATTTACACAAAGAAAGGTTTTATCACCTCATTATTAAGTGAGATCTGTTAGTGTAAACATGTCTGTTGATAAAGTTCATTTACGTCATTGCATTCTGTATGAATTTCAACAAGGTAGAAATGTTACAGAAGCGTGTAGAAATTTGGTAAAAGTTTTTGGTGCGGATACTGTTTCTGATAGAACGTGCAGAAGATGGTTCGAAAAATTTGCGAACGGCGATTTGGATCTTGAAGACAAGCCACGCTCTGGAAGACCATCTCTGATCGATGATGATGTTGTTAAATCCGTTATAGAGCAAGATCCTTTTTTGACAACATCAGAGATTGCAGAAAAGCTCAATTCAACACAACAAACCATTTCGGACCACATTCGGAAACTTGGATTGGTTTATAAGTACGCCAGATGGGTACCTCATGAGTTGAGTGAAAAAAACTTACATGACCGAGTCGTCATTTGTACATCTCTGCTTTCACGTAACAAAAACGAACCTTTTTTACATCGAATGATAACCGGAGATGAAAAGTGGATAACATACGAAAACGTTGTAAGAAAAAGAGCTTATTGTGAGCCCGGACAACCTTCCCCCTCCACCTCGAAACCGAGCTTAAGCCTCAATAAGAGAATGCTGTGTATATGGTGGGACGTCAAAGGACCAATACATTATGAGCTTCTCAAACCTAAAGAAAGGCTCAATTCGGAAATGTATTGCCGACAAATGGATGATTTGAAAAAAGCGCTCAAAGAAAAGAGGCCTGCACTGGTCAATAGGAAGAAAATCATACTGCACCACGACAACGCCAGGCCACATACTGCTTTGGCGACCCGCCAAAAAATCGTAGAGCTAGGCTGGGAAATTCTGCCACATCCGCCATACTCTCCGGACCTAGCACCATCCGATTTTCATCTGTTTCTATCCCTTCAAAATTTTTTGAATGGAAAAAAATTTAAAAATGAAGCAGATGTCAGCCAAGCGCTCCTTGAGTTTTTTGCCTCCAAAAATGAATCATTTTACAGAAATGGCATTCACAAATTACCATCACGCTGGGAAGAAGTTATAAGCAACGATGGAAAATATATTGTTCAATAAATATCAATAAATGTGTTAAAAATTTATTATTTAATTTTTATTTAAAAACGGACAGAACTTTCCGGTAGACCTAATATTTAAGAAATCACACGATATCTAGAATATGTATGAGAATTACATATATTTAATTCATATTAAAATTCTCTTAATTTTTACTCACCTTTTTTTTAAATTCAATTTCTTAAAATCTCTTAAAAACCTAAAACACATGTAATGGTATTTGCCGACGGCAAATACATACATCATATTGTATTCACCATTTAATACCCATATTATTACCCAATATAAGTTTAGTGCATATACCTTATATTATTTGACCCACATGACGTCATTATGGCCTATTTACTCAGTAAATAGCATAATGATATGATAATTTCAAGTTCACGCACACCATCAAGCTCCCAATGTACCAATATTGCCTACTCACTATATATTACTCGTCAAGTAATATATGGAATATGCTAGAACATTCGATTGATAATTCATATACCTGAGTGTTCATTAATGCGTAACGACATCTAATTTTTTTTTTTCTCTTAAATTGTCTCATTACATATACATGGTAAATGCGTAATGAGATGAATACCCAAATCTTGTTAGATAAGGGAGTTCAAATTGATCACAGTAGGAGGGAAGTGTGTCTTTGCATCCAGGCAACATGGGTCCGTTTATTAATTATAAATTAGTAAAAAAAGTTTAACTTTATTGAATTTTAGTTATTTTTCTGAAATTTTGTTACGAGTTAAAATATTTAAAAACGCGAACAAAAAAAAAAAAAAAAAAAAAAAAAAAAAAAAAAAAAAAAAATACATTAAAATAATAAAATCGCAAATTAGAGTTAATAAAATATTGATTTAATCGTACTAGAAAATTTTTTTGGTTTGAAAGATTTGTGTTTTAAGTGCGATTGGTATTTAAGAAAAAAGAATATATAATGATAATGGCCTTTTGTAAATAACGACCAAAAATTCATTTTCATTGCGAATTTAGATAAAAAAAAAAAAAAAAAAAAAAAATCTATTTTTCTGAGATAGTTTTTGTGTTAACATTGTAAAAGTGTGAGAATAACGATTTTAAAATGAAAATTGGATGGTGGTAGAGAATTTAATTTCAAATGATAATTAATTAAGGAATTATAGAACAGTGTAACATTTTATCTTATTTTATTTGCGAATTAATGCTTTTGCTGAAAATATATATTTTAGGAGAATTTTTCTTTATATTGGAAACAATAACACTTCATTAGGAAAAAGAAAAAATATATATAAAAAAGTGTTAAATATCTTAAAATCTTCAACAGTAATGCAAAAAAAAAAAAAAAAATATATATATATAGAAAATTACAAATAATAAATCAAAATTGTAAAATAGTAACTAAATAACAAGAAAATTTTCTACATCATATTACGCGAATTTTTTTTTTTTTCATTTTTTTTTAGAAAAAAAAAAAGGTGCACAAGAAAATTGAATTTAAAATAAATAAAATTATTAAAAATCGTAAGATGCATTTTTCTCTCTACATTTTCTTTTTTTTTAAATTTTGAAAGGTGTGTAAATTAAAAGAAAAAAAAATAGCAAATAAAATTTAATATAATTTTTTTTTATATTTAAAAAAAAAAAAATAAATAATAATAATAATAATAATAATAATTGTAAAGAATATTAAAATATTAATTAGATTAAAATTTAACGAAAATAACAACAAAAAATAATAAAATAAAATCACTATACATTTAATTAAAAATTACATAAGAAATAAAATTATGATTAATATTTGAAAAAAAAATAAAATAAAAAGTTATCTGAAAGTAAAAGTGAATGCCAACTTCCGCATCACCCGGCGGCAGTAAAATAACGTTCCTGGAAAAAAAGGAGTTTCTTCAAAGACAACAAAAGGGGGTAACATAATCAATGAATAGTTGTAAGTTAAACATATTTCTTTTTGTAATTTTTTTTTAATATTATTTCACCTTTGTAAGAAACACCGGTGTATTCAAAAGAAAAATTAAAAGGAAAAGAAAAAAAAAAGATAGAACCTTTAAGCTATGTAAACCTATAAAATGTAAAATTTTATTTATTAGGAAAACTTTAGCTTCCAATTTTTTTTTGATAATACAGATTTTTAGATAAAAATTATATATTTAGAATTTGGATGAATAAAACAAAAAATTTAAGATTTTCTTTTTTATACGATAATAAAACAATGATTAAACTTTAATTCAAAAAAAAAAGAGACAAAATATATATTTATTTAATATGTACATTATCAAAATTTAAAAGTGTAACTATAAATATTTCTTTTTTTTGTAATAAAAACAATCTTTTTGGATTTCTTCATTAATTCTTTTAATTTTTTTTAAAGAAGAAAAAAAAAGAAAAGAAAAAGTAGAGGTTAGAAAAAAAAAAAAAAAAAAAAAAGAAAAAGATGAAAAATAAAAATATGCATCTATTCGCCTAATTAAAATATTAGAGAGGTCCTGTGGATGGCGTGATGGAGCTGGTGAGGGGGTCCGTGGGGGGATGCCTCCGGTCCACTGAGGAGAATGTTCTGTTGTTTCCCTGTTTCTGGTACCTGATTGTTTTCTTTTAAATATCCTAATTCCCCAATTTCGCTTTTTTTTATTGGTTACAATTTGAATTTCCGGTCTAATTTTTATGTTATGGATATGAAGTTTACCTTGTCCAAGTGAGTCTAAGAACCACGCCCGGGCTGAAGCAGCCGGAATCACTATGATAGACCGGATAGGACTCATCGGGAGGTATTGATATCGTCAGAAGACAACTTTACTTTTCATATCATAACATAATATAAAAAAGTAGAAACTCAGATATTTTTTTAAAAAAGTTAATTCTTTTAATGGCTTACAATTTTCTTAATACCAAAAAAAATCTTTTTTTTTTCTTTTATTTTTATTTAATACGTTTCATATATAAGTTTTCAAAATTTTACATTAAAAAAAATCATTTCCTTTAAATAATATTCATTAAACCTTTTTTTCTTTTTTTTCTTCTTCTTTTTTCATGTACATACATATATTTACACACGCAATTTATAAAGTGTCTTCACTTATGTATTGTACTTAATAATTATAATTTATTATACTTTTCAGGCAAATTGAGACATTGATTTCCTTCTAACTCAATCAAAATTCGATCACCAAATTTTGTGTTAGCCTTTTCTGCACTGATAATTTTATATGGATGCTTTTGTTAGGTAGTTCATTTCTAACAAGTTTATCTTCCTGTTTCCGCTTAACTGCTTTTAAAGTCTTCAGTGTTTGTTTTGAACTTACTTTTTCAGGTTTCTGTACTTCACTCATTTTACAAACTTTAAAAGAAAGATTAATCAAATTACTTAAAAATTCCTCGACAAACTGATGCCGTTTGAAGAAATCGTCTCCATTTATAGTCAAAAATCTTATCCCCACCCTTTTTTTGTACTGTTTAAAAATTACAATAAAGTGAATAAAGTTCGCATTTCACAAGTTGATGAAATCTTTAGAAAAAAAAAACATATCATCATTTAATACAATCACAAACAATCGTCAGAATAATTCAGTTGGGAGAGCGTTACACTGAAACTCTAAAGGTCCCCGGTTCAAATCAGGGTTCTGACAATATGGTAAGTATTTTTTTTTCATTCTTAATTGAAAATAACATAAACAACGATAAATTCATAGATTTGGAATATGCATTTAAGTATATAGTCACATAAAGCAACAATCATCGTTCTAATATTCCATTTCTCACATTATATGTACTAGAATTTCACAACTTGATGAAATTCTTATAAACAAAATATATTAAACGTTAAACTTGAACAAACATGTCTCAACATGAACAACACTGATAAAGCATACGTAACAATTTTTATATAAGTATAGTTTTTATATAAACAATTGTATGATTATTCTAAAGTATTTGATTATTAATTAATGCGAAATCTTATTTTTTGTTTATCGAATATCGGAATTTGTTAGTAACAAAATACATCGATGATCTAGTTTTTTTAGTTTTATATTACTTTAATTGCTACCACACACACAAATTTTTAATCAATATACTTTCTTGTTGTTACCATACGCAACCTTCTTTAGCTATTTTAGACACACACATGATGTACATACATACCTACATTTTTGCAAACATTGCAAATTCCATTCTAAAGTTTCATAAAAAATTATTCAACAATTAAATAATACACACTTGTATAGCTATTTGAAACAAAAACTTTACATATACCGTAAAGAGTTAAACAAAAGTAAGTATTTATATACAAAATAAACAGGGTTATTCAGTTTAGGTGTCCGACCCGGAAACTACGGATAGGTCTCGGCGAGAGGAACATATCTTCTTAACTTGAATAGTTAATAAAATAAATAGTTTTTTCTTTCAAAAACCTAATCACTTAGATTTCACTTAGTAAAATATTGTTGATTGATTAAGAGATTCTATTGAACATTATTTAATTGACAATATTTTTAAAGAATAAAACATGATAATAATAATTATCAGATAATGTGATAGCAGGTTTGAACAAAGAAAAATATCACTTAATCAACTATGGTCAAGTAGAAAAATCTTACAGTATAGACTTTAGTGAATTTCAAGAACAACAAGAACAACAACAACAACTATCACAAATAACAGAGAATGAACAACAAAAACCTATACAATCAGAAGCAGATCAGCAATATTCAACAGAAACGGAGTCTAATATGAATTATGATAAATATTCACAAAAATTTAATATAGGTTTTACTAGTTTTTATAATACTGTAATATAAATTATAAATATAATTAATAAAAAGAAACCATTTTTTTAAATGAAAAATAATTATAATAAATTTTTCCAAGAAATTCATCTATAAGTTTAATAGCTTTTTTAGCTCTATCCTTTTTTTTTGTTGTTTTTCTTCTATTAAATCACATTCACAAATATTATTTTCATTATCTTCAGAACCAGAACATCCCAGATAATGACTGTTAGATGTAAGTTCTTCACTTTTGTTGTTATTTAAATATGCTCGTACATTTTCAATTTATTTTTTGTTAAAAATAACTTGTCCATATGATTCTGTACCACAAAATATATCGAATTCATTTAAAAATATTGAAATGTTATCAATTATATCCAGAGATCCTTCTTCTAAATAACTAATCAATTTCTTATAAAATTTCAATAATTTTTCAAATTCATTTTTAAATTTCATGACCTGATTTTGTCTATAACTACAAATACATGTATCTCGTCCGGTAGCTGTATCATCTTTAGCCCAACAACAATCAACATAATGAGATCCATGAATTGATGTGATTATTTCCATTTTTTCATATTGTTGTATATATTTTCAAAAGTAGACAAGAGTTCTCCTATCTTCGTCTGATAAATAATCGCATTTTTATTGTTCGATGAATAGTGTTATTGTATTTGGTAACTAACGCTTTTACATTATCAATCCATTTATATGATCCATTCATACTAAATTCTTTCCACATCATCTCTTTTAATGTTCTATTAAAACATTCAACAATCGATGCTTTCAATATGCTATATGTTGAATAATGAACAATTAACATTTTATATTTTCATAAGTTGATTGAATTGTGTATTATAAAATTCTTTTCCTAAATCTGTTTGTAAATTTGTAGGTGATGATTGTGTTATGTTAAATATGTTATCCATTGCCTTAGTAACATCGACAGCATTTTTTGTTTTAACAGGATATGCCCAGAAATATTTCGAGAAAGTATCAATTACAGTTAATAAATATTTATAATTTTTGTTAAATGAAGAATAATTTCCCATTTCAACTAAATCAGCTTGCCACAAATCATTAATTCCTTTTACTATAACATGTCGCCGTTTAAAATTTCTCCTAGCAGGTTTATGAAGAGCCCAATTTAGTAAAATGGTCTGCAAAGTGACCACATACAGCTTACAATTTTTAATCGATTTTCATGAAATTTTGAATATAGATAGGTGGAAGGGAATTGTGGTCCTTAAGTGGGACACATTTTTAAATGTTGGTCCTTAAATTTTTTTATTTTCGAAGGTACAGATAAAAAAAAAATTCACTAAACTTTTCACACTTTTTTTATGTATTAAAACGTTTAGATACTATGATTTCTTCTTATAAGATTTAAATATAACCTTTTCCAAAAAGTTTAAAAAAAAATTCAGGGAAATTGGTTACGTAGTTTATTTATTATCAATAAAACAATTTGTTAATTTTTCATAAAATTTCATTACTAATTTTTCATTTCACATAAATTTTTTTGCATACTTATGGGTTTAAATAAGAATTACACAGATAGTATAAACTCTATAAACTCGGTGCAAAGAAAATTACAATTTTTGTAGCATGTGTGATAATAAAAGTAACGTAAACAGCATATAAAAGTTATGTATAGTTAGGCTGCACATAGCTAGGTATATAGATACATTAGCAATACATTTTGTATGGGAATGGTGATCGGTGATGATGAATATGAAATAATGGAATTAGCATGATATGTACATACATATGTACATATAATATATACTACGCATAAAAGCATATTTTACTAACTGTTGTTGGATTGAAGCAAGTGTATTTTGGGTTTTAGTGATAATTTTTTATATTCTGAATATTAGAAAAATTATAGTGTTACATAGAATTTAGATTTCAGTGATTATTTGGTGATAAATCTAATATTTTACTAAAATTTCAGTATTTTTGAATACTACATTTTTTAACCCTAGGATTGCCTGATCGTATATAAATGTATACATTCGAACTTTGAGTCTTAATTTAAATATGATCCCTTCGAGCTAGGACCTTGAAACTTCACCAATTCCTCCATTGGAGGATTCTCACTATACACCCCAGTTTTCAAAGTCCTAGCTCAAAATCGATAGAACAAAATATTCTTTTTTATGCAAAAACACAAATTTGACGGTGCGTATACAAATGTATACCATACATTTTATATGGAAATTTTGAAAATTTTTTTTTCAAAAAACGATATCTCAGCATCCCATAGACCAAAAAGTAATATGTTTATACTAAAAGATTTATCAAAGTGTTCTCTTTAGTTTTGTTTTTACAGTGTTGTTGTACTTTTTTTTTGTTTTCAAAATAAAATACAAAACAACATCAAAAACATGAATGATTCATACATTTTTCTACATTCATAAAGGCAAACATCTACTTTTAACTTTGAAGATCCATATCTCAGCATCCTCTGAACCAAAAACTAATATTTTTGGATTAAAATCATGAAGATTTTTAACATTTTTAACCTTATTTTCCATTTTATTTCGAAAAATAGAAAAAATATAGGACATTAATAGAAAGAACACTAAGAAGAACACTTGAATAAAGATTTTTATATAAAAATATTAGTTTTTGGTTCACCGGATGCTGAGATACATCTTTTTGAAAATAAAATTTCAAAATTTCCATATAAAATGTATGGTATACATTTGTATACGCAGGGCTAAAACTTTGACAATCTTGATCAGGCAATCCTAGGTTAAACTCGTCAATCATTCTACCTCCAAGGTGACGCCGAAAGAATGAATTGAATTGAAAAATAAAATGTACAATATTTAAAATTTCTACAAATTCTTCATATTTTAAAAACCTTATACCTTCATTCAATTTTTGACCGTTTCCGTTTTTAAAGTTGAATATCTCAGGATTCTAAAAACCGATTGAATTGAAATTTCCGCACAATATTAGTCTTGTCACTCTCTATAAAACTCTCTTAAGCACCAAAACGATCCCTAAACTGAGACGCGAGTTACAGGGCGCTAAACATAAAACTCACACGAATCAATTTTAAGTATCAAAATTTTACATTTTTTGACTGCCTTATAAAAGTATGTTGCCGTGAGACTAAGGAGCTGAAATTTGGTCAGAATATTTCTTGAAGGATCTAATATTATATGACATTTTAACGGTGAATATCCGTTAACTACGGCCAAAGGTATAGGGTAAAATGCAAAAAAAGTCATTTTTTCAACAGACACAAATACATTTCAGACGATGTTATTGTTGTTTTCGAAATTTTTTTTTACTAAATTTGGCTCTGAAGTTCTTCTACAAGTTGTTGTTTTCGCATTATTTATTTTGGTTTCTGCATCATTATCATTTAAAGGATTTTGATGATTTTCCATTCATTTTGAATTTATATTAAAGTTTTCTTCATTTGTTAAAATAAATCCTATTCCTGGTAAACCTACAGAACCAGGAGGTCCACGTTCAAAAGAAATTGTAGCATGATGATGTCTCTCAGTAGAGAAACGTCCAAACTTGTCAACGCTCATAATGTAAATAATAAATTTTATAATGTAGAATATAAATTTATATGATAATATCTGCTTCTCTGAGTTCCTCAATTATTGAAACTATCTCATTGTTTTGACTATTATGTCCTGCATGTGCAGATGCTAGTAGTAATTTCAATCTATTCACTAATTCGTTTGGATCATCCCAGTATACATAATTAGGTTTTTCTATCAGTAAATGCATTAATCCAGAACCAATATGATCTTCGAACAATTCCTTAATAAGTTTATACTTCTTACTTCTGTTTGCAGATATTTGTCCACTTTCATCATAATCACGTTTTTTTGCATTTGTTTGTATTATAATTTTTTTTATAATTTTTGAAACATTTCCTTTCATTAGGATTTTTTAAAGACAATAATTGGATCAAAACAGGCGTTAGAGAATAAAAGTTTTCATCGATAACAATAGTTTTCTCGTCAATAGAAAACGGAGAGTTTCCTATTTTCCAAATATTTTTATCATGATCTAAATGTGGTCCGTATTTGTAATCAATATCATCTTCTTCTAATTTCAATTCTTTCAAAAATCGATTCGGTGAATTTGCAAATGTTGGTTGTTGTTGTTGTGATTCATCATCATCAAAACTTTCTTCTAATGAGTTCTGAGAAAAATTGGGTTGTTTAATTGTTTGAGGTGTTTCAAAGTTCTCCTCTAACTGTTTTGAATATTCATGTGGTGTACTTGAAAATTCAGTCTTCAGACGTTTAGACTTAAATGGAGTCTCACATTATTCTTTTACTTCAGTTTTAATATCCGAATGAGTTTTATCTACTATTTTTTTCAAAGGTTGCGTAATTGGTTTAAAAACACTTTCCAATTGTATTTCTTCGTCTGCTTTACCAGTTTTCAAAGCTTGATATTTCTTACGAATAACATTTCTTGTTTTTATAATATTTTTAATTAACTCGCTTTCCATAATAACGTTTCAAAAAACACAGCTTAAACAGGTCTTTGAACAGCTTTGAAACAGGTTAAGCAGGTCTTTGAACAGCTTTGAAACAGCTGAAAAAAAGAAACAAATTTTTTATGAAATGGCTAGGATAATCCAATCAGCATAATTCACGGATAGAAGAGAAAGAATTGTAAAAAAACAAATAAAATATATAAAAAAAATTTTTTAAAAAGAGAATTTATTTTATATAAAATACTACATTTAAGCTTAAAATTAAATATTTAAATAAAATTTAAAATCTATTAACTGCCACATGCAGCGAGTAACAATTCTTAAAACATAAACTACAGAAAAAATGGTTATTTAAAATAAAATTATGCAAATCTTCATACTATAGAAATTCCAAAGCTTGCATCTCAGTCACAAGCATATTTGGTTCTGTAGGTATAAAACATATATTTTCTTCATTATCTGAACAAAAATACAGTTGGTCGTTTGCAATATCTCTTCTATTGGAAAAAGCTTCCATATGGATAAAGAATACACCATCTTCTGGTAAACTCCTTATCAATTCACTTCGATATTCTAGCGTTGTGTGCCTATTAGGGATCATTTCTCGACCCCATTGCTGGATAACATTCTGTAAAGGAATAAAAATTATAATATGTTTAAAACGAAAAGGAGAAGAAACAGCAAAATTATATATAAAAAACTTACCTTTCCATATTGCATGGTATATTTCTATTGCGATAATAATTAAAAATATGAACATGAATACATATATGTAAATTTTAAAAAACTCCTTTCAGCCATCATATGTAGAGTCGAATTCACCCGAGCTTGTTCATTAGATGGTGAATTCTCGCCTCCTCTTAAAATTTGATTGTTCATTTTGATAAAAAATCACGTAAAACCTCAAACTTCGATTCACATACTTTGACACCAAAACAGCTGGTAAACTGAAACTGATGAACTGATGATCTCTATTGTTGAATAAAGAAACCGAGTGCGAAAAAACAATGCTTCTTCAGTGAAGAAGTGAGAAATATCAGAATTATCACTTTATCAGTTCGAATGAAACACAGCTATTAAAAAATATAAAAATCAACTACATTTAACAAATGTTCATTTTAAATTAATATTTATTGTAATATTTACTATAAAGTATTTTTAATTATAAATTTTTACTACTGTTACAATAATGTAAATACAAAAAAAGAAATGGATGTATGAAATTTATTTAAGTTATATACTACGGGTAGAGGATGCGGGCCAAAAAAAAAAAATTGTGGTCCCATATCCCCGGTCTTCCAGTTGAATCCTGCCGGTCTACTAAATCCAGCTGCTTCAGTCAGGCGTAGGTTCTTGGATTCAAACTAGTGGAAGCCATACAATACTAAATTGTATGTTAATATATGTAGGAAGGGAGGCAAAATACTCCGACGACTGAAGAACAAGAGAGAAAACAAAATGTATAGGTTGTTCAACGACGAAGGACGGGCCGGAGACACTCCTCCATGGGCACCTACTCTGTGCCCCCCCCCCCCTCCACTCACAAAACGTATCAATTTCGTTATACTAGAGACACGTCCTTATGGTACTAAAAAATATATTCATCATTTTTCCTTTCAGTTCTCCAAAAACAAAATTTTGTTCATATCTTTTCTTTTTTTTCTTTTTGAATTAATTTATTAATACTTTATATACATATATCTACATACGTTCGTTTACAATAAAAAAATTATAATGATTTAATTGTTAAAGTCAAATTTCGATATCATGGATGTACAATCCAACATCTGTATATTTACTTACAAAAAAAAATATACTCTAATTTTTTTTTTAAATGGAAAGTTTCAAGAATTCTTGAATCATGTTCATATACATACGCAAATATATACATATATATAGTATATATATGTATGTATTCATTTGTAAAAAGGACAATTGTAATTCTCTAAAATTCAATGGATTATATTAAAAAAATATTGTTTCACATTCTCATAGGTATTTATATAAGTTAATTAATTACCAATTTAGGATTTTTTTAAAAAAAATTTTATTTTCTAAATACAACTTTACAACTCAAAATTTTTACTACAACTGAATTACAAAAATTTTCCTAAAAACTTATTTTACAAAATTTAAAAGAATTAAAATTATAGTTAGTAGACACACTCGTTAGCAAAAATCTATGAGAAATTTATTTTCTATTGAACAACGTGACATAGGGTCACATGTTGAAGATACAAGTTGATATTTTGATGATTAGGTGTTAACTCTTCCCCTCTTAGATTCAAATGTCCTCATTTGTTAGAAAAAGGATGTTTCGTAAAAATTCTTCCTGTTGATAGCTATTACTGGTTGTTGTTGTATTGTTGTTATGGGCAATTCCCCGCGTACTAGAATTTTCTCCTTATCGTTCATTTGTTGTTGTTTCTCATGCGATAGTGAAGGATTTGTTCTGAATATTTTTGTTTTAAGAAGATGAATTTGATTTGTTGCTTCAATTTGTATTTCTTTCATCATTTCCAGTGACAAAATCTCCTTACGTTTCTTTTCTGTCGGGGTAGGTTGTAGAATCGGAGGTAATGCTTGCATCATTGATATTTCGTTTGAAATGAAAGATTTCTGTCCAATGGTGATGGCTGCGTTATGAAATTTAATCAAGAAGGTTTCAGTTAAATTGTGAGCAATTTTATTAATAACTATTGACCCGTTGTACTGATTTAGTAATAAAACACCTTTAGTGATTTCTTCAACAGATGAAATGTGCACAGGTATTGATTTTATTACATATAGAATTTTGGCTTTTTAACAGGTTTGGCAAGCAGCTGGAATTACTTATATTAACTACATCATCTTCTTTGCAAATGGATAAATAATTAAGTGTTTTACAATTATTTTTGACACATAAGACAATTTCTTTATCTTTTAATACATTGTCATAAATTATATCAACAGTTAAATTATTTTTCTTGATTGGTTTTACAAGTAAGTTTTCATATAAATTTTCTGTTGTCATGGGAATGTAAATAATGTAAAGTAGGCAAGAACTATTACTGATTATTTTGATATTAGCAAAATTTATAGCTTCCTCAGGTGTGTCAAATGGTAGTTTTTCTTTGTTTCTTTTTTTACCAATGAGGTTTATTGATCTTTTATGTCTTTGAAATTTTAGATTGTTTAATAGGTCTTGTATTTGTATTAATTCGTATTTGAGGTATGGAAGTAAGGAATAATTTTTAGTAATTTCTTTTTAAAATTTGTATGTCGGCTATTGAGGTGCCAAAAAAGAGGCTGAAAATGAAAGGAAAAAATAAAATGAACTTAATTAATTCCTGATATTGCTCTTATGAATAATTTTTCCTGATTCTGTTACTACGGTGGTATTTTTGTTTTCTTTAACTATTTCTTCTTTATGTCGAACTGTGACTTTAGATCCTAGCCTTTTATTATATTTTACGTAAATAACCTGTCCGGGTTGGTAAGTTTTAATGGGTTTTCTTTTCCTGTTGTGGTACTCAACATCCTTTTGTTGTTTTATTTTTAATCGTTCTATGTTATCAAGACGCGTTTTTTCAAAGTCTTCGGGGGTTGTATTAGGGTGTCTACCATAAAATAATTCTATGGGTTTTTTTCCGACTGTGGAATGGATGGTGTGGTTGTACTCATTTACAGATCTCTCGAGGTGTTCTTCGAATGTTCTACTTGTGCCGTCCATTTTGATACACCTCATAATTTCTGTTAAAGTCGAATGAAAACGTTCAATTTGCCCATTTACTTCACTCTTGTACGGTGGTGTTTTGAAGATTGTGATTTTGAGTTCGTCCTCCATCATGGAAGTTATGGTGGCAGAGTTGAGGGATTTCTCATTGTCGATGACTACAACCTCTGGTACACTAAAGAAAAACAGAAGGTCTCTTAAGGGTCGACGTATGTCTTCAATGGCTCGTGATTTGATCAATTTGGCTTGAGCGAATTTTGTAAGCTTGTCTATGGCTGTTAGTACGAGATTATTCTCAGTGGCGTAAATGTCTACATGGAGTGTATGACCTGGGTAATTGGGTATTGGTGTTGCGTTTATGATTTGGTTGTTAGGGTGTCTTTCGTACTTATTCTTTTTGCAAACTGTGCATCGGCTAGTTAACTGTTTTACCTTCCTATTCATTTTAGGAAAATAGTATTGTCGAAGGATTTGTGACTTATTTTCTAAAGCATTACGATGTGCTCTACGGTGTATTGCTAATATTATTTCTTCTTGTTCTGTTTCATTACGTATGTCTGATACCATTATATTTGTAAATCGTATTCTGTAGTTCTTGAAATGAATCGGATATATTTCTTGGATTTTTCCCATTTCAGACTCATCTGCCATTATGCCGTTAATTGTCTGTGGGTTAAGATATCGTTTAAAAATATTTATGAGGTCTTGCTCAGAACATTGTGGCTGAGTTATTATATGTCTCACATAGTTCGAGAAGGGCTTTTGTAGTTAGTAGCTATTTTCTTCTGCTTTTTTTAAAATTAATTGGTTTCTGAAAGCATTTATCGGGGTTTCTAGGGAAGGTATTAAATTATGTGACGAGCTCTCGTCACTATGCTGCGTTGATGTCAATGAGTTTATTTGTGGGGGCCTTGATAGGGCATCGGCAACTATATTCACTTTTCCTGGTTTATATTTCAGTTCATAGTTGTATTCTTCCAGGATTGCTTTCCATCGTTTCATCTTGCTGTTCGTGTTCTTGTTACTTAATGCGTACGTAAGGGGTTGGTGATCAGTGTAAATTTTGATTTTTCTGGACCCATATAAAAAGTTCCTTAGTGAGTTTAAAGCCCAAATTATTGCCAACATCTCCTTTTCGTTTGTGGCATATGATTCTACTGAGTGTAAGACAAGAATGCGATTGGCCTTCCATTTTGGGATAAGACAGCACCGACCGCGTAGTCAGATGCATCCGTAGTTAGATCGAAATCTTTTTGAAAATTAGGGTAAGATAGTACCACTTCTTTTGAAATTAGGGAATTCTTTATCTTGATGAATGCTTCCATTGCTTCATCGTCTAAATTTACGGGCTTGTTTTTTGACAAATTTTTGGACACTCGTCCATCTTCCCCTTTGCTAATTTTGCATAATCTTGAATGAATAATTTTGCATAATCTCACTTATCAAGCTGTATTTTCATGTTCGCTGATTCAAGAGTTGTGAATACTACCTTAAGGTTTTCGAAATGCTCGTTCTCGTCCTTTCCAAATATAATAATATCATCTATGTATACATAGCATTTTTTCCCTATATAATTTCTAAAGATATCGTCCAAGGCTCTTTGGAATATGGATGGGCCATTTTTCAGACCAAATGGTAAGCGGGTAAATTCGTATTTCCCGTTATTCACGGAAAACGCTGTCTTTTCAACGTTACACTCTTTTAGAGGAATTTGATGAAAGCCACTTTTCAAGTCTATGATTGTACAGAAAAAATTTTGTCCTAAATTTGATAAAACTTCGTTAATCTCTGGTATGGGGTATTTATCAGGTATAGTTACTGCGTTGAGCTTACGGTAGTCTATGACCATTCTAAATTTTCTTTGACCTGAGCATCGTCTTTTTTGGGTACGACCCATACGGAGGAGTTATATGGTGATCTTGAGGGCCTGATTATTCCATTTTGAAGTAGCTCATCAATTTGTTTTTCGACCTCATCTTTCAAATACATTGGGTAGGGGTAAGACTTAGAGTAGATTGGGTCAGATGTTATGGTTCTAATCTCTCCTTGAATTCTTGTGGTATACGTGAGTTTCTCGTCAGGATCTGCGAAAAGATTAGGGTAAGCTTTTATGATGTTTTCAAGTCTTTCCTTCTGCTGGGCATTCATGAGGTCCGTCCTGATATTTAGGTTGTTAATTGTATCTGATAGGTGTTTTTTTAACGGAATGATCTGTTGTATCTGTGGTCTGTTTTGGTAGTTAACCATGCGAGAATGAATCGAACAGTCGACGTCCATTGGCTCTGGTTTGGTTAATATCCTATTTGAGCTGTTTCCAGTAAATTGTCCTCCAAATCCTTGAGGATGCTGAAAAGGTCCTGCAAAGGTTGGTTTAGGAGGTCTCGGGGGGTTATTATTTGAATCATGGTGGAAATTTATCAAGGGCAATAGTCGTTGTGGTTGGGGTTGAACTATGTTTCTTCTTGCTGGTGGAACTGGTATTTGCATTTTGGGGATAGCTCCGTGACTATGCTGGACCCTGTAATGTATATTTTCTTATTTGAGACAAAGGTGTAGGGCTTGTGGGCTACAGGTTCTTTCATGCTTAGTAATCTGGTTAAATCTCCTTTGAGGCCTCTGGCAAAGGTATCAAATGCTTTATCGCGATATGCTTGAGTCATCATGTTTAGGGATTCGCGGCTCATCTCCATACATGAAAGTTTATTAAGTATGAGTGAAAGGTGTTGGTATACCGCTTGATAGAATTCAGGAATCGTTTCATTTTTCTGCACTAGAGTGGTCATTTGGTACTCCAAGGTACCCAGATCCCGTTTATCTGCATAATGTAACGTTAGACACTTGGAAATTTTTTCCCAATTAAGAGGCGTATTGTAAGACTCTAAGGCGATATCTGCATTCCCAGTAATCTTATTTCTGATCACTCTGAGAATTCCATAATATTTTGGGGTCCCTTTTAGGTGCTTGTAAATTTTTAAAATTCTATCAACTTCTTTCTTCCAAAAACTAAATTCTCCAGGTTGCCCTGAAAACTCTCTCAAGCTCTTTACAACATCGGCAATTCTATCCATGTCAGTCAAATTTCTATCCGGGCCAGTTTCAATAACTTGATCTGTGTCATTATTAACATCGGCACCAGGATTTAGAATGGAGTTAATAGCACTTCTACTTTCTGCCCTTACCATTTCAGCGATAACGGTTCTTAATTCATTGAGATTAATACTATAAAGTGGAGGTTGATTAGTAGGGGGAGGCTAAGCTGCTGGCGGTTCTTCGCCTTGGTTTACTCCTTCACCTGCTACAAGCCTAGATGGTCTGATAATACCATTATTATTCGCCATTTTCATTTATGTAAGTGTATTAAATTAATATTGAATTACTAAAAATTATTCCTACTGGGAAATTTTAATTTCAAGATAGAATATGTGTATCAGATTTGGTATAAAATTTATAACTGGAGATAATGGTTTATTAATTTGATGTGAATGCAATAGAAGGGTGATTAGCTTTGAATGTGTTCAAGAATTTAAAATTTCTAAAAAATTTTATATTAGATTAGATATTTGTGAAAGTAACTTTCTAATTTTCTAAAGCATTTATAGTACTGCAAAAATATTTATTTATTTAAATTTTTCTTTCCTTAATAAAAATATTTTTTAAATTTAAAAAAAAAAATATAATTTTGAGAATAATAATAAAACAAAAAAAAATAAAAAAATAAAAATTTAATATTAAAGTGGAAGTTAAATAGGACAAAGTAGAGAAAAAAAAGAACAAAAAAAAAAAAAGAAAAGCTGTTAAGCGACAGATAGAATCAACACGAAGGCCCGGTTCCAGCCCAGATCATCAGTGGACCAATCTTCTATCGACACACTTTATGTAAAGATAAGTAATAATTTTTTTTTAAATAAATAATAAAAAATAATATATTATGGGCAAAACTTAAATAAACTTAACTTAAAATAAAACATAAAAGTATGTTTTGTTATTTAAACAAAGTTTAACCCATAATAAATCGTTTGCATTTTAATACAGGTACATTTTTGACCCGTTCAGCACACTTGTGATCCTTAATTACGTGATACGGATGACGTTATTGAACTCAGATTTTTTTGTTTTATTTTACACATCATTGGCTTTCAAAATAAATATAAAAATTTTTTTCGGTAGTGAATTTTTTTTTCAGGAACCCAATTAATTGACAAAATTTGTGAAAAAAAAAATCATAAAATTCAAATTTATGGTCCTTTTTCTTGAAAATGGAATTCTTACATACAATAAGTAATGCATAAAATGAAAGGTAATTTCAATACCCATCGATAGTAGAAAGAAAAATTTCGATGCATAGGGTGTGGAAAAAGTTCCACGCGATTTAGTACTGGGAGGTCCCGTACAAAACTCATAATTTAAAACGCCCTCTAGCGGCGAAAATAGACACGATAGAAATTTTTACTAGTACAATTTTTTTCATAAAATAGTCCAGAGAATATCGTGGTACCAATTAATGTATGTAGAAAAAATACACCCTGTATATATGTATATGTAGTAATTTTCAAGAAAAGCCAACCAAGTAGGTATTCTTTGTAAACAAAAAAAAAGGAATAAATAAATAGAAAACAAAACATAATAAGAAGTTAAAAATGTGTTAATCGATTTGTTTTGGGAAAACCCTAGAGGCAATGTGACGGGGCTGGTGGGGGGTCCATGGGGGGATACCTCCGGTCCAACGAAATGAAGAGATGTCCGGTTGTTCCATTCCATAAGGTGATGATATCCTATTTTTTTTACCCCGTCTTACCTTTTTTTTGGTCATAGCAGTTATTTGAAACAGCGGTCTACGGTTATGTTACGATTTTGATCGCCTCCTCAACGCAACGAGTCAAAAGACCCCACGACTGGCTGAAGCAGCCGGAATCTTATAGTAGACCGTTTTGGGCTCATCAGGAGGCCAGGAGCATCGGGTTTTTACTTGGCCCTTTTTTTTTGGTTCAAAAAAAAAAGAAGAAAGGAGAATGTAAGTATGAAACCGCCTCCTCACTAATAATCAATTTCATAATTTCCTTTTAGAAATATCAATATCGTAACAATATAATTAATTTTATTGCATTTAAATTATTTTCTTCTTTCTTTTTTTTCTTTTTTTTTTTGTGTGTTATTGTTTGTGGGGAAAGGAAAGAAAAGAAAGGAATCAAAACTAACCTCTCCATATGCACCAAGCCCTACACTACAGCACCATTCTCCTTTGTTTTCATAATATTTTTTTGTTTTCTTTTTTTTTGCTCAATTTTTTTTTTTTTCATAAAGAAAAATCAGTTTTACGTTATTCCATATCATGAGTTTTCATTACGTTATTTAACTTTAACCTTTACTCATTTACCCTTGTATCAGAAAAGATATATGTATATTAAGGGACTCTATTGTAATAATAATAAAAAAAAATATCACCATTCTGCTTTAAGACCACTAGTTACACAATATTTTATTTTAAGTTGCCAATATTTTAATTTAATTTAAAAAAAAACTGAAGTTTACATCGTACCCGGGACTTATTATTATGATTATTGGATAGAATTTTGTGCCTATCAACCTTGGCGGTCATTAAGGCATATAATTTCTATTTACAATTTTGATTTTTTATATTATATTACTTATTATACTTAGTTTGTTTATTTATTTATTTATTTATTTTATTATTACTATTACTACTGTTATTATTACTATTATTACTACTACTACAACTATTATTATCCTTACTACTACTATCCTTATTATTATTATTCTTACTATTATTATCCTAATATTATTATTATTTTTATTTTTCAATATTTTTTTTTATATTTTATTGTATAGATTCGATTCTTTTATAAAATTTATGATGTTTTTGTATGCGATGTTATCGTCCTGTTTTAGTTGTAGTATGTTGTTTTGGCTGTTTTAAAATCTACGTTTTCTGTTATTTTTATTTTCATAATTTCTTTTTGTTTGGTAAATTCTGAATTGAATTGTGTTCATTTGATAAGCAATTTGTACATTCTGTTTTATTTGTGCATTTTGCTTCTGATGATTTTTCTTTTGTGAAATGATATGGTTTATTGCAAATAGCGCAAATTTTTGGCTTTTTGCATATATCTTCTTTGTGTCCAAAATGTAGACAATTTTTACATCGTAGTGGCAATGGAATGTATGGTTGTGTTCTAATTTTTTGATACCCAATATCGACATATTCTGGTAGTTTTGTAAGGTTAAATGTTATTATGAAAAATCCTGTGTCTATTAAATTATTGTTATTATACTTTTGTATTCTTTTAATGTATGTTACGTATTGTGTTTCTAGTTCTTTTAATATTTCGTTATTTTCAAGGTGTATGAGGTCTCTACAATATATTACTCCTTTTGTTTGATTTAATGACACGTGTTCTGTAATTTCAACTTCTATGTTTTCGTTTAATTTTACCACTTTTACAAGTTTTCTAGCTTGTTGTAGGTTTTTCGTTTTGATAATTATTGTGCCGTTTCTAAGTTTCTTACAAGTATCTACTTTACCTGCCACGTGGTCGATGATTTTTTGAAGAAAGAAAGGCGAGATTTTTTCTAAAGTTTCATTTGAATTGATTCTTTTCATAATCAGGTATTTTGGACCAGGTGTGATGTTTTTGATGGTTTTATTGTGGTCTAAAATTAGTAAATTATTTATTTGTGTGGATGTACTTACTTTGTCAGGTGGTTTTTTTGGTTGGTTATTTTCCATTTTTGAGTTTGTAATGTTTTGTAAAGTTTTAGTTTATTTAAATTTTACTTTGAATATCAATTTGTTTTTTTTTTTTTTTTTTGAAATTCACTTGATAAATTTAAATAATTTGAATAACTATTATTTGGTATTTCCGTTTGATTATTAATCACTTAAATTTTGCTTATTGCGTCTACTCACTCACACTGCTCGTTAGAGACTAGTACCCGGGACTTAATTTTATTTCACGAAAAAAAAGGAATTAAATTTCTCTTAATTAATGACCACATTTGAATTTTTTTAAAATGATTATCACTATATTTCGACTTATTATCATTTTTTTTTCTTTATGCTTTATTCACTTCACAAGCTTCTTTTTTTTCTATTACTTTTTTTTTTTTTTCACATTTTACATTTTTTTTCTATATATGCCCGGGGAGTCAAGATCCATATGACTTTATTACCTAATAATTGTTCATCACTTTGATGACGCTACTAATACATTGTCACCAATCAATTAGTGCGGGAATTAAATGTACTGAGTACATTGTTTTACCTACTAATCTATGTAGTTGGGCTACGTGTTAGGTAATAATGTGCATAATGACTATAAAAGCATGGTAATTAACAAAGAGAATGAGCAAGTGTATGTGATGGGATTTTAAATAAAGAGATAACAAATATATTGTAACCGCCAAAATTCATATTTTTTCCCCTTTTCTCTTTTTGACTTATATACCACACAAAGAGATTTATATATTATATTAACATAATAAGAGAAGCTAATAATTGTACTACAGCAAAGTATAATGGTAAAATATGGTATATGGCGTGATCATGAACAACGGGTATTCTTACAAATAAAATGTATTGAATAAAATTGTTCGAGAAGCTTCCATATATTTTATAAATAAAATATATGTTAAGCTGGGGATTTGTTACATATACAAAAAGAACAATTAATTGAAGATTAAATTCCGTTTTAATTCTACTAGGGCACATGACTATGGACAAAGGGGGTCTTTGCTACGCCTGTATTACTGTTTTTAGATGTACAGTTCATTTATTGGAATTTTAAGTTGCAATTTTTGGAATTGCATCTAAAATTTCCAATATGAACAAAATTGAGAAATATGAATGTATAACCGTCTGCAATTATAGAGGGGTGTACACAAAAAATGGCCTATAAGAAAAATGGAAATTTTTGCTGTCGGAATAACACAAACTTTACCACTGACCTGTCGGTCAGAAGAGAAAAAAAAATCTTATATGTGGGCAACGTGAGGCTCGTCCACGCTCTGAGAGAGTGTCATGCCAGAACAGGCAGGCAAGCCGGGCGAACTACAGGAAAGGCGGTAAAAAAGAAAGAAAAGAAAAAAAAGGTAAGTTCACTTACACTGTTAAACCTCAACGACAATCCTTCAAGCACAGCAGCATACGCCACCATGTCGCGCATGACCATGATTGATTTGTGCGGAGGCCACGACAGGCCCGTTCAGGACAGTCAACAAAGGAATAAACGGGTTCTCGAACCAGTCCACAGAATCTTTGTCTGGGAGGGTAAAGCGAACCACTGGTATTAAATGGGTTATGAAAAAAATAAATCGACAAGCAAGAAAAAGATGGCCGGTGATTGCATAAACTCTGAAGTAAGCAAGGTAAGGTTGAATAGCAAAAGGAAACTAGATTCATGGTGGAATATTGATGAGATAAACTAAATAGTGTTTTAGGAATTTAAATCTTTCTCATGAAAGATACCCACGTATTTACCCTGTAGGTCCTCTACTTCATACATGCTTCCTCCAATGCATCTCTTAATTCGACATTTTAAAAACTTTTTTGCTAACTTTGAGTTAAAACCTTTCGCAAAATCGCTTTGAGTGAAATTTCGTCTATAAACTTGGTTGTAAGCCCTTTCTGCTCGTTCGTGAGCTTTTCTCAGGTTAGCTGAGACTTGGTCACGAATCTGCTGGAGCTTGACGACTTCAGGCAGATCGACGACCTCTCCATCCATCACACAGTCCAATTCCTTCAGAACTCGATATGCCGAGGCATGCCTTACCATTGGGAAACCAAAAACCGTCTGGTAAGGTGTGCGCTTAATGGCACAATGATAACGAGTTCTAAGGGAATCAATATAAAGACGTTGAAAAGGTCTTTCAGTAATGAATCTAGATCCCATAGGAGGTTTAGTTCGAAAATTAGGAGATTAGTTTTCGCGGTACAGCACTGCCATCATGACATGTTATTACAGATTCATAAACATTTCGGATCAATTCTGAACGAAGGGATTTAAGGACCCAAAGTCTCCAAGGATTGTCGATATTCTCCGCTGTACGAAACCGAACACGCTTGAACAGTTTACCATCGTAAATTCCTCAATCCGGCAACTTATTCTGATTCTTTGTAACAAACGATAATAATTGGACATAATCTTCCTCGCGAAAACTTTCCGAAGTTAGTTCAACCTCAGTTAAATTTATGTTCGTACTAATCTCGTCACAAAATGCACGCGAGAGCAAATCAGTGACCACATTTTGTGAACATTTGCGGTGCTGGATTGCAAAATCAAAAGCTTGCAATTTCAAGCTCCAGCGAGCGAGACGACCACTTAAATCCGACTGCGACCTCAACCATTTCAAACTCGCGTGATCCGTAATTATCGTGAACCGAAAGCCTTCGATGTAAGCTCGAAACTTCTTGACGCATAGTACAACAGCCAAACACTCCAGCTCTGTCACTGAGTAGTTCTTCTGTGCCTTATTGAGCTTTTGTGACACGTATGCGATGGGATTTTCGTCACCCGCCTCCGAAAGTTGGAATAGAACTCCGCCTACGCCCACTTTCGACGCATCGCATTGTATGAAGAACTCCTTCGTAAAGTCAGGGTTGTTCAATACTGGCGCTGACGTCATACCATTTTTAATTTTGTCAAATGAATTTTGAGCCTCATCAGACCAAACGAAATTTTTAGATTTCTTCAAACCATCCGAAATCGGCGCTGCTAAAGAGGCATATTCTCGAATAAACGACGATACCATCCGGTCATTACTAAGAAACGACGAACTTGCTTAGGATTTTTCGGACTTGGAAAATCGACATCACCGACGATATAGCCAAGATACTTAATTTCTTTTTGGCAAAATTTACTCTTGTCGACGTTGACAGTTAGTTCCGACATTCTCAAACAAGTCCCGCCTTTTTCGAGAATTTTTAAATGAGTGTCAAAATCTTTCGATATAATGAGTAAATCATCCAAGTAAACAAAGACATTACCACGTAATTCCGATGGTATGACTTTGTCCATCAATCGATACATTCTCTGGAGAGCGTTACACAAATCGAACGACATCATGGTGAATTGGTAAAGAGGCCGGCCAGGTACTGTAAAGGCTGTCCTTTCGCGAGATTCCTTTTCTAGGGGAATCTGCCAAAAGGCATCCTTCAAATCGATCCCTGTAATGAACTTTGTGTCGGACAAGCGGCTGAGCAATCCGTCAATGTGTGGCAAAGGGTATGCATCCTTCTTTGTCACAGCATTGACTTTTCGCGAGTCCAGGCACAAGCGGTTCTTGCCAGGCTTCCGTACCAAAACAGAGAGTTCCATGCGCTATTAGATTCTTCGATCACTTCCATAGCGAGCATGCGATCTATTTCGTCATATATTAATTTTTGAATTGCAGGAGAAACAGGACAATGTCGCTGCTTAATCGGAGTTGTATCACCCGTGTCGATCACATGCTCTTCCAAAGATGTTTTGCCTAGACCGAAAAAACGACGGGAATTTAGACTTAACGTGCATTTTCGGATCTTGAACGCTTTCGTTGTGAAGTTCTAAAATGCATTTTGGTAATAAATCAAATTTTTGCCAAAAATCGATCCCGAGATACAAGGTTTGCGCCAAAGTTGGCACGATGTAAAGTCGCAGTGGCCTACAAACTCCGTTGTTAACAACTTCGACGTCCACTACGCCATCAACCGTTTGCGCGCTTCCATCAGCCGTATGTATAGGTGTGGCCGAAGTTACCTTCTTGACACCTATTAGCTTTAAGATTTCATTAGCATTTTTACCGACACAGTTGACCGAAGTCCCAGTATCCATTAAACCATATAATTCGACGTTATTTATCAAAACTTTTGCGTATGGCCGCGGATCATTAAAAGGACAAAAACTATTCAGAACTTCTAACGATTTCCGAACTTGTTTACGCGTTTCAAAACTTTTTCGACACTCGAGAATTCGTTTCGATACAACTTCCTATACGGTACCGAATATTTTATTACGACACTCGTTATATTTACGCAACTTTTCAAGATATCGATCCTCAAGGTTCATGGTAGCATTGCTTGTCAAATTAGTCATACGAGGTAAGTTTTCAGACAAGTCAGGAGAGTTTTCAGGCTATTCCAGGATTTGACCGACATTGCGGACGGTATCGTCCTGGAATGGGCCACAGTGCCGATCCTTGCCAAGCGGATATAGCGTCAGCGTAACATGTTCTATGCCACAGGTGCTGACATCCTGAGAAACTTGGTGCAAATTAGGCCCACGATCCATCACAGGGGAAACGTCAGCAACACGAGTCAACCCTGGTTCGTCTTTTTCGTCACCGTAGGGGTTTTCTGTTCCGGGAAACGACGCATCAAACGAGCTGTCCCGGAGTGCATCCCGTTTGACACTCCATTTTCCGGGTTATATTTTTTGCATAAAGGAGTAGTGAGACCTTTGAGACCACATTTAAAGCAGAAGTAATTATCGTACGTTGCGGTACAGTACATTCATGGAATGAATAACCCTTAGCGTCACAGTTCCAACAAATAAAGTTTTCCCGTATTTAACTTTTTAAGTGCACACAAATCGTTGTTGGACATGAGTAAGTCAGATCTAGGGGTTTCAAATGGCTCCTGAGGAATTTGAGGTGAATAAACTGAAAGTTGAGAAAATTGGTGACCTAGGTCACAAGAACTATTACAAACGTCCGGAGGGTTTTGGTAGGATACATTATCAAAGACACATGTATCGTATGGGCTATAGACTTCAGAAACATTGTGTGTCCTAGCGCGCAGGTCCGTTTCCAAACGTAATTTCTCAAATTCACGTGCAAGGTCTCTTAATTGGTCGAGAGAAGTGACCGGGTATAACAGAAGGGCATTGCGCAATCTGACATTCATATTCCTTTGAATTATTTCAATGAGCTCTTCCTGACTCATAGGAAATTGCAAGTGTGAAGCTAAACTTTGCATCTCCAACCTGAAATCGCTTAACGTCTCGTTTGGCCTTTGGTGGCAAGCGAACATTGCTTGTCGTATCTCAAACTCAGTTGCCTGACTTCGAAATTCTTCAAGCAATCCTCGTCGCACATCTCGCCATGAAGCGTCCGGATTGAATCTGCGAAAGAGCCAATACCAATTTAGAGCTTTTTCTGATAAGAATCTATGAACATGTGCTGCCAACATGTCTTCTGACACCCTATCGGCCACTGCCAAGGATTCCAAGCGAAACAGGAATTCTTCAATAGGTAATCTTAGTGGTTTACCAGAAAAAGACAAATTCCAACGTTTAAGAGGACTTGTTGATATAAAAATGAGTCTTTGTTGCTGAGAAAAAGGTGGCACGGAGCCAAAACGAGAATTATTTGACACGAAAGGTGTATTTTGAACATTTGAAGAAAATCCGAAAGCCGGCCCTCGACCACTCACGATATAGGATTACAAAAGAAAGAACAAAATTGTATCAACACCTGCAATTTCACAAGAAAAACCGAGAAAACAAAAAGGAGGCCTGAAAGCTAAGTACAGAAGACAGATAGCAGATTTATGCAGACTCGCAAACCTAGCAGTATCCAAAAAGGAAAAGACTTCATTTCTACAGACCATCCAATATTTAAGAAGGCGTGAAAAGGCAAGAATAAATGAGAACCAAAAACTCAAAGCCGAGCGAAGAGATAATAATGAACACATCCAACAACAATAACAGCAATCAACATGAAGAAACAGTCAATTTAATTAAATATGTTCTAATTAGTTTAATAACATTTTTTATAATTAGCATAATTATAACTAAATATATTACAATATACAATAAAAAAAGAGATAGATAGAAATACAAATATATAATAAATTAAAAATAAGATGGTATGAAAAAAAAATTTTTTTTAGAATAATAAAAGATAAATGTTAAGAAAATTTTAGAAGGAATAATTAAATGAATAAATAAACAACAAATAAACACTTTGAAATTATTTTTCATGACTCAAAACCTTAAACAATTAATATGTGAATTTGAAAAAGTTTTGGCCATTTTCAAAAAGAATCCAAATAGAAAATTCTCCTCAGATTATCTGTTGTCTAAAAAATTATTCCTTGAAAAATCAAAAAAGGAATTCTATGAAACGTACCAAATACTATCAAAATCTTCTGATTACACAGCATTTTCAAATAAATATAATACTATATATAGAGAAATACAAAAGATATTAAAATTAAAAACAGAAATTTATGAAAATACTGAAAGTGAGGGAGAAGAAGATAAACAAGACATTATAGAAATAAATCAAATAACTAATAACATCTCAGATCAAAATTTAACAATGTCTAACTTTGATATAGCGACTGCGGTAAAAATAATCCCAGAATTTAACGGTGACCCAAAAACACTAGAGAATTTTGTAAACTTAATTGAATTAATGTCAGAAACTTTAAAATATAATACTGAAATAAGTAAATTAATAAAATTTGTATTAAGAACAAGATTATCTGAACAAGTTAGAAATAAAATAGCCAATGAAGAAACACCTAACAACATAAGCACTTTTAAAGAATTATTTCAAAAACTATACAAATCAAAAAGAAGCCCGCTAAAAATACAAAATGAGTTATCGAAAATTATTCAAGGTAATAATTCGGTACAAAAATTTTCACAACAGATTGGAAAACTCATTGCAGAACTTAATAATGTGCAAATAAATGAACAAGGTGAAGTTAATAAACCCATAATAACAAAACTAAATGATCAATTAGCATTGAATGCATTCAAATCAGGATTAAAAGAACCAATAAAGACAACTATTTTTGCGTCTCAACCAAAAACACTTAATGAAGCAATAAAACTTGCTATTGAAGTTGATGCTAATGAAGATAAAGACAAAAACATCTTCCACATCAGGTATAATGGCAACTATATGTATAAGTAGAAATTACTTATGACAAAATTTTAATAGAAACCATAATAACTTTTAAAATAGAAATAGGAATAACTTAAATAATAATCGTAATAATAATAATAATAATGCATATAGAAATAATAATAATTTCTATAATAACAATTATATGAGAAATAATAATAATTATAATAATAATAATAAGAATAATTATCATAATGGTAGAGATTATAACAATAATAATTACATATAATTATATAATAATAATAATAATAACAATAAGCAACAACGGAATCAAAATAGAAACAAATCGAATCGAACAATAAATGTATTAAATTCGGACGTAAACTTCACAATATTTTCAGATTTAATTAAATAAACTTACAAATTACATAACAATTAAAACAGACATAGGATAAACACTACACTCTTCTAATTGATATTGGAGCTGATATTTCAGTAATAAAAAAAGACAAAATATACCCAAATTTGGAACTAAACGATGAGTGCTGCAAAATAACAGGAGTAACTGACAACGATATATTCTCCTAAGGAACTATAGAAGCCAATTTATTAATAGAAAATGAAAATCTGCCACAAAAATTTCTTGTAGTAGATGATAAATTCCCTATAAATATGTACAGACGGTATTATAGGAAGAGATTTTTTAATTAAATATAAATGTGAAATTGATTATGAAACTTTCATAATCACAATTTGTACCAATGAAACAGATATTATAATACCAATAATGACGCAAATTCCTGAGTATGATTACATCAATATTCCTGCACGCACACAAATTATAAAAGCTATAAATTGCAAAGCAAACGAAGATAGCATTATTTTGAATCAAGACGTTCAAGATGGTGTTTTTATCGCAAATTCAATCATACCTGCGAATGGTGTAGTACATATAAAAATTCTAAACACTTCAGAAAAAGAAGTAAATTTCAAACTACCACCCTTAAATATTCAGCCGCTAAACAACTTTTATGTAATTTATAAAAATAAAAATGTACTGGAATCATCTGAAGATAGATATAATCAATTAAAAGACAAGTTAAATATTAAAAATTTAGATAAGAATACAAAAAATGCACTATTAGAAATTTGTTAAGAATTCACCGACATATTTTATTTGGAAGGTGATCGTCTGACAGCGAATAATTTTTATAAACAAAAAATAAGCATTTCAGATCATAATTCAGTATATATAAAGAATTATAGATTACCACAAACACAAGTGGCAGAAATTAACAAACAAATTGAGAAATTATTAGAGATGAACCCTCAGTAAGTCCTTATAACTCACCACTTCTAATTGTGCCTAAAAAGAGCACTGAAGAAGATAAAGAATAGTAGTTAACTTTAGGCAACTTAACAAAAAAATAATTGATGATAAATTTCCACTTATAAGATTGGATAATATACTAGACAATCTTGGCAGAGCAAAGTACTTTTCTACTTTAGATTTAACAATCCTGTCACAAGGTGAAATTGGAAAAGACTTACCAATTTCTTATGAGCTAAACAAGCCGATAATAGAAAAAGAGTTATTAGGAATATACTGGGCAATCAAACACTTAAGACCCTATTTATATGGTCGAAAATTCATAGTAGTAACCTATCATCGATCTCTAGTAAGCTTATTTACACACAAAAATCCTTCATCGAAAATGACTACGATCAGGATAGAATTGATGGATTAAGACTTTGAAATTGTTTACAAAAAAGGTATGCTAAACACGAATGCAGATGCCTTATCAAGAATAAAATTGGACTCCGATATGCTCAAAGAAATTATACCAACAACGAATGAAATAAATGCACAAACAAGAAATATGAATAAAAATATAAAAAACACTGCAGTAAATGATATTAAAGAAACACAACCAGTTGAGACAGGCCATCTCAGCATTTGGGAATGTTCCTCAATATCAGATATAAAAAACATCAGAAAAGTAATATTTAGAAAAATGAATAGAAATAATAAGAAAAACACGCGTGAAATAAGAAATAATAATTATAATAATATGCCAAAATAAATATTAATAAAAAGGAGGTAATAGTAAAGTACAGTGATAATGCGCAATTGAACTTTGGGGTTATTCTGCAGAAACTATCACTCATTATGAATAAAAATAAAATATATGAATTAGCTATAGCGAACAACGACGCATTATTTGAATATATAAATGTTAATGAATTTAAAGAAATATATAAAATGTTGCAACAAGGTATGATAAAAAAAGGGCAAAATGAAATACGAATGATTATGTATAAACCTCCAATAAATACAGAAAATGAGAATGAGCAAATTAAGATAATAAAGGAATTCCATGATACTCCACATTTAGGAGGACATTCAGGTGTAAAAAGAACGATAAATAAAATAAAACAACGATATACATGGAAAAATCTAAATAAAACGATATGTGAACAATTGTGAAAAATGTGCAAATAACAAACAAATTAGACATACAAAAGAAAAATTAACTTTAACACAAACACGAGAAACAAGCTTAGAGATAATTGAAATCGACACAGTAGGTCCTTTAATACAATCTAAACAATATAGGTATATCTTAACAATGCAATGTCAACTCACCAAATATGTATAAGCAATTCCCATGCAGAACAAGGAAGCTAATACAATAGCAAAGATTTTAGTTGAAAAATGTATTCTTAAATATGGTGCATTCAAAATATTAAAAACAGATATTTTCAAAATACGGCATAATACTTCAACTCCTTTTCATCATGAAACATTAGTAGCAATAGAACGCAATCACAGAGTGTTAAATGAATATCTACTATCATTTGCTCAAAACGACAATTGGGATGAATGGATTCCATACCTCACATTCTGTTACAACATCACACCCACTCTGACAAAGGTATATCAAAAGGTATACCTTTTGAACTAGTTACCAACACAGATTGAAAATAATAAAACCACCCCAATCTATAACATCGAAAAATAAGCATAAGCGCTGGAACTAAAATTTCGTTTACAACAAGCTCATAAAATCGCTAAATCATTGTTAGATATTGCCAAGAAAAAACGTAAAAGCATTGCAGATAGAAATACTAATCCTTTAAATATAAGTATAGGAGATAAGGTATGGTTAAAAGTAGGAAATAGGAAGAAAATGGAACCACTATATAAAGGTCCATATAAAGTAATAGAAACCAATAATGTAAACGCTAAAATAATGATAAATCAACAAATAAAAGAAGACCATAAAATAAAAGCATAATAATGTTAAAACAAAATACATAAAAGTAAAATCAATGACACTAAGTTAATTGTAAACACAAAAAAAAAAAAAAAAAAGCGGCGTAAACTTAAAATTGGGCGTTTTTTGGAAAATCTACATCTTCATGGAAATTCTTCATTTACTTTGATTTCGCTACTTATGAAAATGAGGAGCAGATACTTCACCATACATAGACACTCTACCTTGATATCACTTTGCAATGAATTATCATCACATTTCTTATGGGAACCTTGTAAAGCAGGTTTAAAAATTGTGAACAATACAATTAGAGAAGTAATTGATAATAACAAAATTCTACGACAATTATTCTCCCTCCAATAAAATCAAAGGGACTAGTAAATGATATCGGCAGACTTTCTAAATTTCTTTTTGGTACTATGGATGATGAAGATACAGAACAAATGGAATACCATCTAAAAATTCTAAAAACAAATCAAAATAAATTATATCACATGATGAATTCACGAATTTCTATAATAGTAAATACTATTGAAACATTAAGTAAAAGCCACACAAAATTAGACGAACAATTGAATACTCTTCGACAACATATAACTATGTACTTTAGAGGAAAGATTAACCAATAAAAGTCATTATGACCAGCTATTACACCTTTTTGATGAAGTATCAAATTTGCTAACCATTTCTATAGAACATTTCCTTTTAAAACAGACAGAATTATCTGACATTTTCCATGAAGCAAGACTTGGTAAGCTCGACAAACACTTGCTAAGTTCCAACCTATTTATCGATGCGTTCAAAGAAGTTCAGTTAGAATTGTCACATGACACTCAATTTCCACTTAAACCTACAATAGCTAATATCCAAATATTTGACAAAATAGCTCAAGCAAAACCACTTTATGCTTTCAATAAATTAACGCTTCTTGTATCGGTACCTTTGATTAATGACTTTTACCAACTCTATAAAATAACTAGCATTCCTGCCAGACATAAAAGCAAATTCTATTATTTTATTAAAACAAGTTTCAATTACGTGGCAATCAATGAAAAGCTTAAATAATACATTCTTCTTAAACAAAATGATTTTGAAAATTGCATTAACCTAGATTATGTAGATTAGATTAGATATTTAGGGGCTATAGTTGCACTTCGACCTTTATAGATCTTTTGTACAGCCCGTGCTTCTCATAGGTTAAGGCTTTTAATGAATCCTAAAGTTCTATGAGAAGGTGCACACCAAACTTCTTCTGGTTTTAGAAAAAGTTGATGCATATGTTGCACTCTTTTAGAAGCCAATGCCTCACATTCACATAGGATGTGCTTCGAGGTATCCTTGGCTTCTTTGCAAAATCTGCATTTGTTATCCTCTTTGAGCCCTATCTTACTCAAATGGTAGTTGAGCGGACAGTGCCCAGCGATAAGTCCCGTAATTGTCCTTAATTTATTCCTAGAAATGCCAGTTGAAGGCCTATTGAATTCCTTCGCTTGTATGTTTCCTGGGGTTTTTTCCCAGAAGGATATACATTTCTTTTTCTCCCATTCTTTTATGTAGTAAAGCACAAGCCACAGAAGGGTTCAGGTCCAATAAATTTGGAGTTAGCGCTTTTTTTTGCAAGGGAATCCGCCAGCTCGTTACCCTTGATTTCTTCGTGTCCCGGAACGCACATAAGGTAAACTTTGTTGGTTCTGGCGAGTGTTATCACAGTCTTAAGGCATTCTAATACTAGCCTCGACACAATTTTGTGCGCGTTGAGGGCTTTAAGTGCTGCCTGACTGTCTGAGATTATGTAGACTGTGGTTCTATTGAAGCCTTTTTTAAGGCATTCGGTAGCACACATGTCTATGGCATAGATTTCAGCTTGAAAGACCGATGAGAGTTTACCCAGGGATTTGAAGAGGCTTCTTTTTGGGCCTGCTACCCCTGCGCCCACTCCCGACTCGGTTTTCGAGCCATCCGTATACCATATAGAAGCTCCTTCTTCGAAGGTTATTTTGTTATCGCGCCAAGATTCACGATCCGGAAACAGTACTTTGAACGGCTTCTCAAAGTTTAATGTTCCCTCCATCTCGTCAGTCACTTGACTGATTTGGAAGTCCTTAAATTCTTCTAGGATCTTAAGGTTATGTATCAGATTACCTGGTTTAAGTTTTTTACTTTTCTGATATTTTAAGGCTCAGTTCAGTGCTTCTTTCTTAATTTGTATATTTAGAGGTGGCAAGCTGAGCATGGCTTCTAATGCTGCCGTTGAGGTAGTTCTAAGAGCTCCTGTAATATTGAGACAGGCTAGTCTCTGTATTTTGTTGAGTCTATTTTGAACTGTTATTTGATTTGTCTTTGGCCACCATATGGCTGAAGCATATGTAAGTGTATGGGGCTTATGATGGCCATACGGCCATACACCAATACACCATTTTGGGTTTTAGTCCCCATGTTTTGCCAAAGAGTCTGTTACAATTCCATAGAGCAAGGGTGGCTTTATGTATGAGTTGTTTATTTGTTTGTTCCAAGTGAGTTTGCTATCTAGTATAACTCCTCGATATTTGACTTCACTTGAGAAATTTATCAGCGTGCCTTTTCAAGAAGGTTCCTTTATGTTGGTTTTTTTCTTTTTTGTAAAGGGCACGATGGTCGTCTTGTGTGGATTAATAGAAAGTCCTTCAGCAAGACACCAGTTGTTAATAAAGGTTAAGGCGTTTTCTAGTTGCATAGAGATAATTTACCCATCTGTGCCTCTAGTTATTACCACTAGGTGATCTGCGTAATCCTGTGCTTCGAATCCTAGGAAGTCGAGTTTGCATAGGAGGTCATCAATGACCATAGACCATAATAAAGGTGATAGAACCCCTTCTTGAGGGCAGCCTTTTATAGCTTTAACCGTCATTGATATGTTACCTATGGTGGCTTCGATTTCTCTTTGGTTAAGCATTGCCTTGATCCTGTTAATTGTTGGGAGTTCACACCCTTTAGCTAGGGCAGCCCTCTCAATAGAATCAAATGAGGTGTTGTCGAAAGCTCCCTCAATATCAATAAATGCGCCTAGCGCTATCTCTTTTGCATCCATAGTTTTGTTTAGCTTGTAAACTATGCTATGGAGAGCATTATTAGAGGCTTTTTTGCAAGTATGCTGACTCTAGTATGCTGATCAATTATTTTCTCTATTGTCTTAAGTAGAAAAGAGGATAGTCTTATCGGTCTGTAAGATTTTGGCTGGGCATCGGTTTTTTGCTCGCCTTGGGTATGAAGACTACTTTTGTCTTCCTCCATGGTTTGTGAATGTATCCCAACCTGAAGCTTGCTTTAAATAGGTTTTTGTAGGAGTATTGGGTAAATACCATCTCCTCTTGGCGTTTTGTATAGTTTGAAGTTATTTATAGCCCATAGGATTTTTTCTTTTGTGGATATTTTGTTGGCTAGACTGTATGTTCTACTAGAGACTCTTGTGTGAGTTTCTTGTAGAGTAATCTCGCTCTCTGGGTTTGTTGAACCTGGGAAGTGTGTGCCTAGTAGTAATTCTAGGGTTTCTTCTTGGTTCAGAGTGTATTCTCCATTAGGTTTTTCTAGTAAACCTATTCCATTGGAGTGTACTTTTAAAAGGATTTTGTGAAGTCTTGCTGTGAGAGGTAACTCAGTTACACTCTCACAAAAACTTTTCCAAGTTTTCCTTTTTGATTTTCTGAGTTCTTTATTGTATTCAGTTAAAGCTTTTTTGTACTCAGACCACTCTCTGGTACGTTTAGCTTTATTGAACAGTTTCCTAACTAACGATCTTAGTTTGCTTAGCTCCCGATTCCACCATGGAACGTCTCTCTCGATCCGTTTAGGCTTTATCGGGCAGCTTACGTTAATCGCGTTTATTAGAGAATTCTGTAGTCTAGCCGCTGCTAGATCCAGTTCATCTCTGGTGTCTATTATGCCCTCTTGATCTATGCAATTTTTCAAGAGTTCATCATAAAGAGTCCAATTGGCGCGTTTTGGATTTTGGTTGAATTGGATGCGAGAGACGTTGGCTTTTATGTCAAATCTTATTTGCATATGATCCGACATTGAAGTTTCGTTTGACACATGACAATCCATAATTTTGTCACAGATATTGGTTGTGGATAGGGTTAAGTCTATGACTTCTTGCTTAATGGTGTTTCTAAAGGTGGGTTTATTGCCTAAGTTATTAACAATAATAATTTTACTATTGATATATTCTAAAAGGCACTCACCTCGTTTGTTGGTGTCTGAGCTTCCCCATAAGACATGATGCGCATTGGCATCACAGCTCAGAATCAGCTGGGTGTTGTTCTCCTTGCAGTACTGTATTAATTCTTGCATTGAGCTAGGTGGAGGCTCTGCTTCTGTGATGTCAAAGTAAGCAGAGGCTATTATAGCCTTTTGCTAACCCGACTGTGTAGGCACCTCCATCAGTACTGCAACCAGGTCTTGTGAAATAAATCCTGGAATTGGAGAGAAGTTTAATGTGTTTTTTATTAACAAGGCTGTTCTGGGCCTGTTGGACTTATTGTCGTAAATTAACTTACAGTTTGGTATGTTGAGTCCTTTAATTTGTACTCTCAATGTCCATGGTTCCTGAATTAGTCCCATGTCCATATTGTCCTTGATAAACCTTCGTCAAAGCACATATGAGGCTGCCTTGCAGTGATGAAGGTTTATCTGAATACATTTTATGTTATTGGACATTTAGGTTACCTTTTGGATGGTATTAGGATTGCCGTCCTTTGCCCCTTTCTTGGGTTTGCCTAGATGGCATTTAACTGCCTGATCTGCTTTGGCTTTTTCCGTAGAAGCTTTCAAAGTTGAGGCCATCGGTTTGGCGGGTACTTTATTATCCTCACCTTCCATTGGCTTACTCTTGCTTGCCTCGCTTCTAAGTCGGAGTTTGACTTCTCCGAATTTGAAGCTGATTTTATAGTCATTTTTCATCAACTCAGCTATGCACGACATGTTTGTTATTGTGTCATCTTCGCTATCATGAGAGTCGCTTGAACTATTGTAGCCCTTAGCTTCCCTTATGATTTTGTCAACCTGAGGAACATTTCCCTCTATTGAAGGTGTTGTGGTTGATGCTTTTGAAGGTGCATCTTCCTCTTTTTGTTTTTTGTTTTTATCTGTGTCATAAGTGGTCCCACGAGTATTAGGGAAATAAACGGTCACCCAAGGCAGAGTCCTTGTACCTTGAGAAGGCTTTTGTTAAAACTGGAGGTCGCCTGGTATCCAGAGCTCGCATATTAGCGATTAGGCTCTCCCCTAGCCACGCATCCCTTGGCATATGCTGTTCCACCCTTGGATTGGATGCCCAGGCTACTGTTAGCAGAGACATGACCGTACTGAAGCTCTGTTACCAGTGGCACCACGAGGAGGTCGTAGCCGGACTTCCGACAATTCAATAGTTACGGCATGCTCCATCGGTCTTGTACGATTTCGCATGTTAATCCCCCTATTGAAAGGTCAGCAGCTACCTGCATTTACCTAGACTCAGAATTATTCATATGCAAGGAAAACTTCCTTATTCATAGTCAAAATTTGCAAAATTGCATCATTCGTATAATTATGGGATATCAGAATTGGTCAAACTGCGATATCATGGTCTTTAAAGCCACTAATGAGATGTGGTATCCACTTTCTAAGCCGAATACTTGGATGTACGTTCTCCCTTATGAAACAAATTTAAGAATAAATTGTAATAAACATTTCTGAAAGTGGTATTTTAGAGTTACCCAAATTTACTTAGAAACATTTAGTAACGGAATCAAGAGCGTTAAGCAAACGTCATATTATTTTAACAGCATTTTCATAGACAAAAAAATAAAATTAACAATGCCAATTGAAAATCCTTTGAATAATATGTTAGAAAAACAAAACTCAGAAAACACTGATTAAAAGATTCAAAACAATATATATTGATAATAATTCTTATATTAATAATATTAATTAATGTAATATATGTTATTTTAAGGAGAACTTTTAAATGTAAATTAAGTATAAATAGATCAAACAATAATGTACAACAAAATTAATAAATAAATAAATAAATAAATAAATAAATGAATAAATAAATAGATAAATAAATAAATAAATATTTGTCAAAAAAAAAAAAAATAATAATAATAATAATAGAAAAATTTTATTTCGCTTAAAACTAGCTCATAAACTTTTCTTGTACGTTAAGGGGAGAGGGATGTTGTATAGCAACATTCTTTAAAAATTATTTAAGTAAATATAAACACTTAACAATATTATTTAAAATTTGTTAATAAATATAAACACTTAACAACATTCTTTTAAAACAAAATTATTTAAATTTGTTAAATAAATGTAAACATTTAAAATTCATGAAACATGATACATTCATAATAATCTTTTTTAAATTAAAACATTCTCATGCATATTGCACGCGCAATATTTATCCATATCAATTAACATCCTCTTAAACCACTTTGGTCAACAAAATTTGGTATATTTTCACTTTTTATAATTTATCGCATTATTTGAAATAATTGAAATAAGTACAAATATTTAAAGTGCAACATAAGTAAATTTTGACTACGCGTGTATAATATCGAATTACAGTATATGTGACCATATGCATGAGAATTCATTAATTTCGAAGCGTCGGCGAGCTGTAATTAAGAATCATTATTTGTAAATTGAGGACAGATATTTCAGATTTCAATCAAACAAGACATAGCTAGTTCTACCTTCTAATTTTTGGTATTAAATTGAGTTGTACTTTTAAATTCTTTATTAATTTTTGGTATTAGAAATAAATTGAGTTATACTTTAAATAAAAGAAGTGTTTTATTAAATAATACAATTTATCTTAAAAACGAGTAACACACAACAATCTACAATAAATATACAACAACACGTTCCTTGCGCATTCTCATACTACATCAAGTGTTCTTATGACGACAGCTTGAATAAACTAAGAGTTTAAAAAGGAAAGGACTCACCAACAAAATTTGTACAATCATTGGTTGAAGATATACTAGATATTCATAATAATATCATTATGAAGCCGGAGGCGATGACACTACTCACTGCTTTTGAAGAGAAGAAGCAACATAGTAGTAAGATTTGTCATATATGTAAGAGTAGCATCATTCTTTGAGCCATCATCTGTAGAGTCGAATTTACCCGAGCTTGTTCATTAGATGGTGAATTCTCGCCTCCTCTTGAAATTTGATTGTTCATTTTGATAAAAAATCACGTAAAACCTCAAACTTCGATTCACATACTTTGACACCAAAACAGCTGGTAAACTGAAACTGATGAACTGATGATCTCTATTGTCGAATAAAGACACCGAGTGCGTAAAAACAATGCCTCTTCAGTGAAGAAGTGAGAAATATCAGAATTATCATTTTATCAGTTCGAATGAAACACAGCTATTAAAAAATTTAAAAATCAACTACATTTAACAAATGTTCATTTTGAATTAATATTTATTGTAATATTTACTATAAAGTGATTTTAATTATAAAATTTCACAGCTTTATATACCAAAATTTTTAATTATAAATGAAATGAAATTATGATTAACCAATCAGATTCTTAAGTTTAATCATCTTATTTATTGCTACTTGTAGAAAATGCTGATCTGCAAAATTACAATTCTTAAATTCAAATTCTATACTATGTTATAATTTTTGAGTTGACAAAATATGTGTACAGCAATAGCGAATAATGATGTCACTCATACTTTCAGTGATTAGTTTTTGGATAAAATTATAAATTAAAATAATTGTGTATATCAGTTGCTTGATGATGTTACACATTGATGCAAAACTTAACAAATAACGAATAATTGAAAACGGTAATTTTTAGTAAAATGGAAAGAATATTGTTGGGTTTTTTCGCATTATATAATAAAAAAAAAATTTAAAACAAAACTAACATAAACCTTTAGTAAGTATAAAAAGATAAAGATAATACTTAAGTAAAATAATCTTAAAAAAGAACTTTTTAAAGAAAATTTCTAATCAGAAAAGAAATGCTTTTAAAAAAATGCCATGGTATTCAATTTTAAATTTTTAAAAAAATGTGTATCGATTTTGATTCATTTGAATCCAACTGGCATCCCTGAATTCTTTTTTTATATAAATTATGTTTCTCGTTTCTGTTGTCATTTTTCACTTGGCTTGGCTTTGTCTATAGGTGTGACTTTGATTTTAAAGTTTGTTCGAACTTTTTACAGAACCAACTTTATAATATAAAAGCGTACATTTTTTGAAATTGCAAGGTTGTTAAAAATAACATTGAGTCTAATTGTAACTTTGGTTCTGCTTCAGAATTGAACACCTTGATTATACATATAACAATTGTATTGTTACAGTACGAGAACAAAGCTTCAAATTTCAATGCATAGAATTGAAAAGTATTAAAGTTCTTCTTGACTAGAACTTCAATACTTTTTGATAGAATTAATACTGAATGAGGTTGCATTCTACATCAGAGCTTCATACCCTGGTTGTATATTATTTATATTGTTACAGTTAAAATACGATACAAGGACGGCTTCAAATGCATATAAGATTATACGATCAAATTCCAAAGTTTTTTCCAATCTTCTTTCACAATTTTTCGGGTTATGACTGCCACTTATTTGTTAAAGAATTGGCAAACATTGATGGTGATATAAATTTAATACCATTAAATAAGGAACTGTATGTATCACTTTTTAAAACGAATTTTTGTTAATGAAACTTATACTATTGAATTGAGATTTCTGGATTCTGTAAGTCTAGTTTAGATTCTTTAGTAGGAAATCTATCTCACGAAGATTTGAAAACTGTAAAATCTATATATTCAGAAGAAGAAAATTTCAATTTATTAACACGTGAAGGAGTATTTCCACACGAATATATTAATTCTTTTGAATGTTTAAATGAAACGTGTTTACTTTTACAAAAACATTTTGATAACAAACTAACAAATAGTAAATTTTCTGATGAAGATTACACTGATGCTAAGAAAGTTTGGGAAAAATTTAATTGTAAAAACATATGGGATTATTTAGATCTTTATTTCAAAACCGATGTATTACTTTTAACAGATGTATTTGAAAATTTTAGAAAAGTTTGTAGAAAAATTTATGCCCTGGATCCCTGTCAGTATTATACAACTCCGGGGTTATCATGGGATGCGATGTTAAAATATACTGGAATAAATCTCGAATTATTCACTATGATTATATAAAACCAAAGTATAATGAATAAGTACTTCTTGCTTGCATGGATACAGATTCCTTTATATATTCAATAGAAACTGAAGGTTTCTATAGCGATATTAAAAATGATATTGATTACAAATTTGATACTTCTGAATACTTACCTGATAACCCTTATAATATATCTCTTAAAAACAAAAAAATATTAGGTTTAATAAAAGATGAGAACAATGGTCGGTGTTGAGGAAAGAATTTAATTTAATATTTTGTAATTCTTAATTTTTAATATTAATGTTTAAGTTGCATATTAAGCAAAATCAGCATAGTACACTGACCATCAGTGACACAGTTTTGTAACATAACAATTTGCTTACAAAGTTGTTTACGCTGCAATACGAAAAGAAAGTATTGCGTCAATGAACTATGCTTTATATATAATTTATTGATAACAAAATTATTATAGAATTTTTATGTACTTTCCCCCATTCTATTGTATTTAGGATTAATTTTATGTATAAAAGAAAGTAAATTCGATAGAATAAATCAGTAGATAATTACCTACAACTGGAGTTTTATTTCTCACTTTCTTAAGAACAAGAGTTTCATTGTGTCTTGAGAATTATTATCAAGTGTTCTAGAATTAGAGATTCCTGATATCTAGAACCTTTAAATTATTCACAGTTAGAGGTACCTGATTCTGGATAATTATAAATTCGGTGAATTATTTCGTAACATTTTTTGGTGACCCCGACGTACCCAGAGTACAAGTTAGCGAGATTTTTTTATTTTTTTTTTTGTTTTTTTTTATTTTCAACGTATAGTGTTGTTTTTTTTTTTAAATTTATATCAGAAGTTCGTGTGACATTATCAACATATTGAATATATTTTAATAGTCTCGACATATTTTTCATAAATTGTTTCTTAGTAGAGTATATATGCCGGTTCTAGACCAGGGAGGGTTTTGTGCACAGCTTTTTTGATGACGTCATGAGCTTTAGAGATTTTTGGGTTGAGATATGCGGTGAGAGCTTGAAAGCTTTGAGCTTTTGGGTTGTGGTATGTGGTGTGGGTTGCGGTATGTGGTGTAGCTTTTGTGGTATGCGGATTATGTTTGTGCACGGTGTGGGTGTTGGTATGTGGTGTGGGTTGTGGTATGTGGTGTAGCTTTTGTGGTATGTGGATTATGTTTGTGGTATGTGGTATAGCTTTGATGGTGTTAAGCTTTTTGGTTGTGGTGTGTCACCTTAAAGTATGCAAATTTTTTGTTACAAAATGGCGTCATAACCTAAAAGTATGCGAAGTTTGTTTTAAAAGTATAGTGAAAAGAATTCAAAAATATCGGCTCTGGCCTGGTTGAATGACATCATCATCAGACCTTGAAGCATAGAAAAAACCCGCGTGATTAACATGTGCTTTATCAGTGCTAATCATGTTGAGACATGTTTGTGTAAATACCACCAATTTATTCAATTACCGACACATGCGATGTATATTTTTGCAAAGCTTGCAAATTCCATCCTAAAATAAACAAATGCGAATTCCATTTCAAATAAACTACTAAGATTTAGGGATATATGAATGTTGAGACATGTTTGAGTTTATCGTTGTTTTTGTTATTTTTAATTAAGAATGAAAAAAAAAATACTTACCATATTGTCAGAATACGGATTTGAACCGGGAACCTTTAGAGTTTCAGTCTAACGCTCTCCCAACTGAGCTATTCTGACGATGTTTTTATGTGTATTATATGATGTTTTAATGTTTGTATTTCATGATAAGGATTTCATCAAATTGTGAAATTCTAGTTGGATGTGTGTGTGTGTGTGTGTGTGTTAGTTTATATAGATTTTGTCAGCACTTGAAAAAGAGTGGGGGTAAATTTTGTCAGCACTTGTAAGCAGTTGAAAAAGAGTGGGGATAAGATTTTTGTGTATAAATGGAGACGATTTCTACAAACGACATCAGTTCGTCGTTTAATTTTCAAGTGATTTGATTAATCTTTCGTTTAAAGTTTGTAAAATGAGTGAAGTACAGAAACCTGAAAAAGTAATTTCAAAACAAACACCGAAGACATCAAAAGCAGTTAAACGCAAACAGGAAGATAAACTTGTTAGAGATAAACTACCTAACAAAGTATTTGCTTCTGAGCTGGAAGAGTTAAAATCATTTCGAAACATTATATACTTAAACTTGGGAAATATGGTAAAAAACCATCCATATAAGATCATCAGTGCAGAAAAAGTTAACACTAAATTTGGTGATCGAATTTTGCTTGAGTTAGAAGGAAATCAACGTCTCAATTTACCTGAAAAGTATAATAAATTATCAGATAATGTGATAGCAGGGTTGAACAAGGGAAAATATCACTTAATCAACTATGGTCAAGTAGGAAAATCTTACAGTATAGACTTTAGTGAACTTCAAGAACAACAACAACTACCTCAAGTAACAGAGAATGAACAACAACAACCTATACAATCAGAAACAGATCAGCAATATTCAACAGAAACAGAAGATAATGTGAATTATGATGAATATTCACAACAATTTGATATAAGTTTACCTGGTTTTTATAATGTAATATAAAATACATATAAAATCAATAAAAAACAATTTTTTAAATGAATATCAAGTGTTTTTATTTATTAACTAATAATCAGCAAAATAATTATAATATATTGTTCCAAGAAATTCCTCTATAAGTCTAATAGCTTCTTTAGCTCTATCAGTTTTTTCTCTTTGTTTTTCTTCTATTAAATCACATTCACAAATATTTTCATTGTCTCCAGGATAAGAACATGCAAAATAATGGCCGTTTGATGTATATTCTTCACTTTTGCTGTTGTTTAAATATTCTCTAATATTTTCAATTTCTTTTTTGTTAAAAACAACTTGTCCATATGATTCTGAACCAAAAAATGTATCGAATTCGTTTAAAAAAAAATGAAATATTATCTATTATATCTAGATTTCCTTCTTCTAAGTACTCAATCAATTTCTTGTAAAATTTCAATAATTTTTCAAATTCATTTTTAAATTTGATAACTTTATTTTGTCTATAAGTACAACTACATGTATCTGGTCCGGTAGTTGTATCATCTTTAGCCCAACAACAATCAACGTAATGAGATCCATGAACTGATGTTATTATTTCCATGTTTTCATATTTTTGTATATATTTTCGATAGTAGACAAGAGTTCTCCTATCTTCGTGTGATAAATAATCTGTGTAAAACTCGCTTTCAAAATTCATCTTTACACTCTGAATAATGCTGGTTGACTGTTAATAATTTTAAGCATGAGTTGACTTTTATTTTATTTTATTGATATCAAATAAAAATTGTTGGTTGGTAAACATCAAATATGTAAATAAATCCCAATATCAATAAATAATAAGATTTCGCAAATAAAAAACATTTATTAAAAATAATTTTTCATACATTTTATTTATTTTTTTAATAATTCCTTCTCATCTATCCACGAATTATGTTGATTATTAAATCCTAACCATTTCACAAAAACTTTATATTTTATTTTTCTTAAAATTTTTTCCACTAAATAAAGATCTGGATGTTTGGTTTTAATTATTTCTTTTTCGTAGAAACCTCCTTCAATTGGTTGTCCTTCATAATCCTCTAAAAGATACGTTATGTGATTTGTGTTTTGAACTTTTGTAATCGTGAAAATCTCGGTGGTCCAGTTGGGTGTATATCCCTTCTCAAAAATATGTTTATATTTGCTTATTCGTACTTTTTCTCCAACTTTGTATTTTGGTTTGTGAAAAATTTTTAAGTTATTGTAAACTGTTTTTAATAAAAATTTTTCATTGTTCTTATTAACATCTTTTGGACGCATTTTTATTGTTCGATGAATAGTGTTATTGTACTTGGTAACTAACGCTTTTACATTATCAATCCATTTATATGATCCATTCCTACTGAATTCTTTCCACATCATCTCTTTCAATGTTCTGTTAAAACGTTCAACAATTGATGCTTTCAATGTGCTATATGTTGAATAATGATTAACATTGTGTTTTTTCATAAGTTGATTAAATTGTGTATTATAAAATTCTTTTCCTAAATCTGTTTGTAAATTCGTAGGTGATGATTGTGTTGTGTTAAATATGTTATCCATTGCTTTAGTTACATCTACAGCATTTTTTGTTTTAACAGGGTGTGCCCAGGCATATTTTGAGAAAGTATCAATTACGGTTAATAAATATTTATAATTTTTGTTAAATGAAGAATAATTTCCCATTTCAACTAAATCAGCTTGCCACAAATCATTAATTCCTTTTACTATAACATGTCGCCGTTTAAAATTTTTTCTAGCAGGTTTATGAAGTTCTTCTACAAGTTGTTGTTTTTGCATGATTTATTTTGGCACACTTTCTAATGGGAAAATCGATTGCTCAGGTTTATGTTTTCTCTTTATTTCATCAAATAAAAATTTTTGAATATTTTCAATGTTATAATTTAAACCATATATTTTTTCACGGTAATCTAACAACATCTCATTATTCTTTGCAAGTTGTTGACGAAATGATTCTAATTCTTTGTCTAAATACTCTTTTGTTAGAGAATCCAGAACGGGTGGTGTTGATTTTTTCAAATTATTCAACATCTTATCATTATTTTCAATAAATACTTCTTGTTTTTTCATAAGTTTGGTATGTAAAGCATTAATTTCATTATCAACATACTTTTTTGTTACTGCATCATTATCATTTAAAGGATTTTCAAGATTTTCTATTCGTTTTGAATTTATATTAAAGTTTCCTTCATTTGTTAAAATAAATCCTATTCCTGGTGAACCAGGAGGCCCCCGTTCAGAAGAAATTGTAGCATGATGATGTCTCCGAATAGAGAAACGTCCAAACTTGTCAACGCTCATAATGTAAATAATAAATTTCATGATGTAGAATATAAATTTATACGATAATATCTGCTTCTCTGAGTTCCTCAATTATTGAAACTATCTCATTGTTGTGATTATCATGTCCTGCATGTACAGATGCTAGTAGTAATTTCAATCTATTCACTAATTCGTTTGGATCATCCCAGTATACATAATTAGGTTTTTCTTTCAGTAAATGCATTAATCCAGAGCCAGTATGAGACTCGAACAATCCCTTAATAAGTTTATACTTGTTACTTCTGTTTCCAGATATTTGTCCACTTTCATCATAAGCACGTTTATGTGCATTTGTTTGTATTATAATTTTTTTATAATTTTTGAAGTCCTCGTTAGTACATTTCTTTTTATTAGGATTTTTCAAAAACAATAATTGTATCAAACCAGATGTTAGAGAATAAAACTTTCCATTGATAACAATAGTTTTCTCGTCAATAGAAAACGGAGAGTTTCCTATTTTCCAAATATTTTTATCATGATCTAAATGTGGTCCGTATTTGTAATCAATGTCATCTTCGTTTAATTTCATTTCTTTCAAAAATCGATTCGGTGAATTTGAAAATGTTGGTTGTTGTTGTTGTGATTCATCATCATCAAAACTTTCATCGAATGATTTATGAGAAAAATTAGGTTGTTTAATTGTTTGAGTTGTTTCAAAGTTCTCCTCTAATTTTTTTGAATATTCATGTGGTGTACTTATTGAAAACTCAGTTTTTAGACGTTTAGACTTAAATGGAGTCTCACATTCTTCTTTTATTTCAGTTTTAATATCCGGATAATTAGTTTTATCTACTATTTTTTTCAAAGGTTGCGTAATTGGTTTAAAAACACTTTCCAATTGTATTTCTTCTTCTGCTTTACCAGTTTTCAAAGCTTGATATTTCTTACGAATAACATTTCTTGTTTTTATAATATTCTTAATTAACTCGCTTTCCATAATGATGTTGTTTTAAAGAAAAAACAGCTTAAACAGGTCTTTAAACAGCTCTAAAACAGCTTAAACAGGTCCAAAAACAGGTCTGAAACAGCCTAAACAGGTTCAAAAACAGGTCTGAAACAGCTTAAACAGGTCTAAAAACAGCTCTAAAACAGCTTAAACAGGTCTTTAAACAGCTCTAAAACAGCTTAAACAGGTCCAAAAACAGCTCTAAAACAGCTTAAACAGGTCCAAAAACAGCTCTAAAACAGCTTAAACAGGTCTTTAAACAGCTCTGAAACAGCTTAAACAGGTCCAAAAACAGCTTAAACAGGTCCAAAAACAGCTCTAAAACAGCTTAAACAGGTCCAAAAACAGCTCTAAAACAGCTTAAACAGGTTCAAAAACAGCTTAAACAGGTCTTTGAACAGCTCAGTAGATGAAATAATAATGATATACAACTCTTACACACGTATCTATTTATAATAATATAAAAGTATCAAATCCTTTTCTGTATCGTCCACAATCTAATGAACTATCTTTGTTTATTACTAAAAATCCGTAATTATCTTTCCAACATTTTGAACACATATCTCGAAATTTTTCATATGACATATTTGTATTGACGTGATCATTATAAATATGCTTTAAATTCATTTCATCTTGTTTAAAAATTACAATAAAGTTTGAGTTATCACGTATCAAGTGTTTTGGAATATGTGTATAAGTCTGACATAAGTAAAAGCTATCGATATCCTTATGACGTCCCATACAAAAATATGAACGTATATTATTTTGTTTTTCGCCTGCAACATCATCAAATATAAAAATCGAGTTTCGTTTTGCCTGTTCTGGTGACATTATTTCAGTATTCTCAGAAAATGTGTTGTATCCTAACCCTTTAATTGGCAAAATCAGTTTTTTAAGATACTCATATTTTGGTTGATATAAAGATTTTGAGTATATGTAAATATTTTCAAATTTAAGACCATTCGGGTGTTCAAGTAAACTCATCATTACATTTGTTTTTCCGCAATTCGACGGACCCACAATAATGGCACGTACATTGTTAGGTAATAGCTTACTATGTTTAATTTTATTTGAAGTATTTGTTACAAAATCTGCATTTTTTACATTTAATGTATCACGTTGTTTTATGAACCGCATACTGATAAGAACTAAAGAAAAAACAACTATAAATACATAATTTATAGGTTTTCAACATCATTCTATTTATCTGTCTGTGTGAGGAAACATATAAAATGATCAAATATAATCGAAAAACATTTAGTCGATCTCAAACTCGCAAAGGTAAAGGATTAGTGAATACATTAATCAATAAGTTACCAGTAGAGCTTCATCTTCCTGGTTATCAATATTGTGGACCTGGTACAAAACTACAACAACGTCTTGCTAGAGGTGATCAAGGAATCAATCAGTTAGATCAAGCTTGCAAACAACACGATATATTTTACTCTCAACATAAGGACAAAAATCAACGTCATACAACTGACAAAATATTAGCAGAAAAAGCTTGGGAAAGGGTAAAGGCAAAAGATTCAAGTATTGGTGAACGTATAAACTCTTGGTTTGTTACAAACGCAATGAAAGCTAAAGTGAAATTTGGCATGGGACTTAAAAAGAAATCAACAAATAAGAAGAAGAAGAATAAAGTGAAAACGCGTAAAGTGTTCCGAAAAGCTATTCAAAATGCTCGTAAGATATTAAAAGCACAAAAACCAGAAGAAATGAACAGTGCTATTAGAATAGCATTAAATGCAGCCAAGAACACTATAAAAGGAAAAAAATCATCAATTGAACTACCTCGCATCATACCTATTCCAAAAACAGGCGGTATTTTACCATTCTTAGTTCCACTTTTTGCGGGACTCTCAGCAGTAGGAGCATTATCTGGTGGTGCAGCAAAAATAGCAAAGGTAATCAAAGATGCAAAACAAGCTAGAGAACAACTAGCTGAAAACCAACGACATAATAAAACTATGGAAGCAGTAGCAATGGGAAAAGGATTACAACTTAAACCATATAGGAAAGGTCTTGGTCTTTTTTTAAATCCAAATCCAAAAAACTTTTAAGTAAGCTACCCAATAAACCTCTAAGTGAAATTGATTTAATGAGATATGGTAAAAGTATACCGCACTTTAGAGCTGTATTCATGAAAGATAAACTACCACCAAAACCTTATAAAAATGAGTGTGGTATAGTAAATCTAGATGATTCAAGTGGTCCTGGTACACATTGGGTAGCATATCAGAAAAAAGGAAATCGTGTTGAATACTTTGACAGTTATGGTAATTTGCAACCACCTCTAGAAATTGTTAGATATTTAGGAAATAATATAGAATACAATTATAATAGATATCAAAATTTCAATTCATTTAAATGCGGACACTTATGTTTAAAGTTTCTGTATAATTTTATTGATGTAAATTAGTATAAATAAATGTGTAAAGATAAAACTATTATTCATTTCACTTAAAACCTTCAACATGTCAGTAACATTAACTTTAAGTGGGAATACATCTATATTAACAACTGAATACTTTCCCCCTATAGATCTATCATCTGACTATCTTTGTGGTCTTGTTGATTTTCATACCTATAATTCAATACCTAATGTGGATAGTAGCAATAACTTATTTCATATAGGTTATGAAACTATTAAAATACCTGTGGGATCTTATGAAGTTGATGACATCGCGAATTTCATTCAAAAAGAGCTCGAAAAAACGAAAACTAAGCCTACTATCAAAATACAAGCAAACAACAACACACTCAAAACAGAAATTAAAAGTACACACAACGTCTACTTTAACAGAGACAGATCTATTGGTCAACTGTTAGGTTTCAGTAAAAAAGAATTGGAGTCAAATACAACACATGTGTCTGATTTACCTGTGAATATAACTAAAGTTAACGCTATACGAATTGAATGTAATCTAATAGTAGGATCATACATTAATAATATTCCTGTTCACACTCTTCATGAATTCTCGCCTGATGTAGGACCAGGGTATAAGATAACAGAAGTTCCTAAGAATGTTATATATTTACCTGTAAATGTCAAACGAATTAGTTCTGTTGAAGTAAAAATTGTAGATCAAGATGGAGATTTGATTAATTTCAGAGGTGAAATAATTACAATTAGATTACATTTGAAACCACAATTATAAAATAAGACTTAAAGTATAAAATAAGTAGTCTGATTACTAAAGCTATTATTTCTTATGTAAGTGTCAAGTAGATAAGAACTAGATATGCTGATATACAACAAACATAATAATAATAATAAAAACTCATTCAAAAGTGATAATATCATTAGTACACCATTACCTATTGAACAGACAACAACAACACAAAGAGACCTCATTTCTAAGAAACCATCATCACTAACAATTGAAAATAGAAAATTTTTAGAGTCATTGGGATTTGTTTTGAAAAGCAAACAACATGCATGATATATTGGACATTTTAGAAGAACCACACTTTGATGAAAGTATTACTAAAAAAGAATATCATACTTATTCACCATTTGTAGAATCTTATAACAATAGCGATGAAATACGAATATCTATTCAAAACCAAGATTTATATTTACTACCAAGTGAAAGTTTTATATATATTGAAGGAACTCTAACTAAAGGCGGTGGAACTGTAATACCTGATTATAAACTGAATAATAATTTTGGAGCCTTCTTATTTGATGAAATACGATATGAATTGAATGGTGTCGAAATTGATCGTTGTCGGAATGTAGGAATCAGCAGTGCTTTAAAAAATTACATTTCATTAAGTGAAAGTGAAAGTACAATGCTGTATAATGCTGGATGGACAGGAAATAGTACTATATTGCCTACATCTGGATATTTCAACTTTTGTATACCTCTAAAAATGCTATTGGGATTTGCTGAAGACTACAAAAAAATAGTTGTTAATGTAAGACACGATCTAGTTTTAATTAGAGCAAGAAGTGATGCAAATGCGGTTCAACTACCAGCTGCAGCTGCAGACTATAAAATTACACTCGCAAAAGTCTTATGGAAAGTACCACATATAAATGTAGACGATAAAGAAAGACTAAAACTTCTCAAAATTACTCAAAATGCGAAACCAATTCGTATTAGCTTCCGCAGCTGGGATTTATATGAATATCCCAACATTCCAAAAACAAATCATATCATATGGACTGTTAAAACATCTACGCAACTAGAAAAACCTCGTTTTTTGATATTTGCATTACAAACCAATCGACAAAACCAAAAAGAGACCGATGCTAGTAAATTTGATCATTGTAAACTAGCTAACATTAAAGCTCATTTGAACTCTGAGACGTATCCATATGATAATTTAAATATACTTTTTGAACGTAATCGATATGCGTTATTATATGATATGTATACAAAATTTCAAGAAACTTATTATGGAAGGAACTGTCAACCGCTGTTAAAATGGGATAGTTTCAAGGATATAGCACCAATTGTTGTTATTGATTGTGCTCATCAAAATGAAACAATAAAAACAGGACCTGTTGATATTAGAATAGAGTTTGAGTTAGCTAGCAACGTCAATATTCCTAACAACACTGCAGGATTTTGTTTACTACTACATGATCGAATAATTGAGTACAATCCACTGAATGGAGAGGTTAGAAAACTGATATAAATGAGATTATAAATCAGAAATTTATTTAGTATTTCAAAGAACTTGTGAGAGAATACACATATATCATAAAAATGTTCAATAATAAAAGTGTGGTTATTGACGTTCAAGGATTTCGTGGTATTAAAAATAATTTTGTAGTGAAAGAATTGGCAGTATCATATAATTTTCAAGAGTTTCAACTTTTTATAATAAAACCACCATATCCATTTGAAAATTTACCTAAAAAACAACAAAATCAAGCAAAATGGCTGTTTAATAATCACCATGGTTTAACATGGAACGAAGGATCAATTGATTTTGAAAGTGTTAAGCTATTTTTACGCAAAAATTTAGAAGATACCTCAATATACGTTAAAGGTAGTGAAAAAAAATCCTGGTTGTGTAATATATTGGGTGAAAACTATACAATCTATGATCTGGATGATTTAGAAGCACCAAATTTACAAACAATTCGTAACAAATATCCACAAACGTTAAGATGCCCAACACATAATGGACTTTGTGCTCTACAGAATGTATTAGTTTTAAGAAATTTTGTTAATGAAGAGCTTGCAAAAGAAAATCTTGTACTTGAATTATAAAGAAAGAAAGAAAAAAAAACATGTATTTTGTTTTTAATAATAAATTTATTCATTATAATTAAACTTAAATTTAATTTAATTTATATCTATATTAATCCTAAAATGTCCCCAAGCATATGTATTTATCCCATTTTCTCTTACAAATCGCTTATCATCGGAAAAACTTAAAGCTACTTTATTAATTATTTGTGTATAAATATTATGAATTTTAGATCTAAATACATACATATTATTATTACTATAAAACAATTTCTTTTTATACAAGCAATCTCTATATTTTTCTATACTTAAATTATTAACAATTGTCTTTTTTACACCTTTTGCTTTTTTAATATCTTTTGAATCTTTCACACTTAATGAGTACATTTTCGATCTTAAACCAATAAATTCAGTCATTATACTTCCATTATTCTCATCTTTCATCATACCCAAAACTTTTTTATTTTTCAATGAAATACCATAAGGATTATTGAATGCATATTCAGAAGTATCAAAGTATTTATCAATATCATTTTTGATATCATTATAAAAATCTTCTGTTATATATCTGTTAATAGTATATATAAAAGAGTCAGTATCCATATAATTTATTAAAATATTTTCACCATATTTCGGTTTTATATAATCATAATGAAATTTATACATATTTAATTTTGATAATTCTAAAACACAAAATCCTAAATAAATTGGTTTATCGTAATAAGTATGCATACGTTTCATTTGTATAGCAATCATATTATCAGTAAATTGTGTAGCACTATGAAAATTAGGTTTTGCTATTAAAGCTCTAGCTCCTAATTTCTTATAACAGTTATCCCATTCCGTTATTATTTTAACATCTTTTCTTTTATCAACATTTTCCATAGTTTTTCCAAATGAAGCATTATTCATTAACTTGAAAAAATTTTTATCAAATGCATTTTTTGCAAGTGTACGATGATGATTATTCAAGTAAATGAAACGTTTCATCCATGTTGATTGCTTAAACTGTAATACTCTATGAATATGTATAACTTTAAGACCATGTTTAATACAATGTTGTAGATTTCTATAATGAATAACATATCGCTTCTTGTTTGTTGAATCTGTAATTAATTTAACATGTTTTGAATTTGAAGTAATTTTATTTTCTGAGCAAAATGGTAAGTCATTATGTACATCATGTAATACTTCAGGATATTCTAAATCCACTTCTAAAATATAACCAGTCTCTGAATCTTCAAGCATATTTTCAATATCGATATTTTTATTTTCAATCCATTTAAAATCACCATAAGGAAGAGCTTGTGACATTGCCCAACCATACAAATTGTTTGCATCTACATACATTAAATATTGCGATGGTTTTTGCTCATCATAATCATCCATATATTTATTATTTGCTACAGAATGTCTATGGTAACATTGAGAAATTCCGCCTCTAATGCTTTTTTTAATAAAACTATGCATATTAATATCTGTTAATAACTCAAGTTCAATTTTTGTTTCTTTCAACATTGCATCCCATGATAAACCTGGAGCAGTATAATGTTGACAAGGATCGAGTGAGTAAATTTTTTTACAAACTTTTCTAAAATTTTCAAATACATCAGTTAAAAGTAATACATCCGTCTTCAAATATAATAATAAATAGTCCCAAAGATTTTTGCATTCAAATTTACACCAAACCTTTCGCGCATGATTATAATCTTCGTTATTACATACACTATTTGTCAATTTACTACTGAAATCTTCTTGTGATGGTAAACTTGCTTTATCTAATCGCTCCCATGAACTGATATATTCATATGGAAATACTCCTTTTCTTGTCAACAATATAAATTTCTCATCATCCTTGAACTCTGATCGAACTGTTCCTAACATATCATTTGTTAAATTTTTCGCTAAAGAATCTAAACTAGACTGCATAAATCTATTTGAATCTAGAAATCTCAATTCTATTGTATTCTTTTCATCAACGAAAATTCTCTTCGATAGTGATACATATAGTTCCTTATTCAGAGGAATAACATTTATATCTCCATTAAAATTAGATAACTCCTTTATAAATAAATGACAATCGTATCCAGAAAAATTATGGAAAAATATTGGAAAAAATTTAGGTACACGGTATAATAAATTACATTTTTCATGAGCTGGTCCTCTATATTTGCCAGTTAGATGACAGTGATCTCGAACTCTATTCTTATCTAAAAACTGCTTACAAATATGACACTCTGTACTTTCATTTTGGATTTTGATTTCATTTAATGTTAAATGATTCATTGATTTCGAATTTTCAATATAATTGTGATATAAATGTTTTATATCTTTAATAATTGAAGATACAAATATTTTTGCACAATCTTTTCCTTTGTAAGTTCTGAATTGATTTAAACTGTCGTCAAAGCTACACTTAATATAGTATGCAAAAGCACAAGGCTCATGTTCTTGTACATTTGTTGTGGATGGTAATGATGGATCTGGCATGCATGTACTAATATCCTTTAAAATACATTCAAAATCAGCATATATTACAAAAGGAACATCTAGTTGACGTTCATAATGTTCAAATTTTAAAATACTTTTTTCTTTTGTTGGTATTTTTGTTACTATTTTATTACATTCATTCTTGTGAGCATTCAAGTCATTTTCAGAAGAAAAATATAATAAACATGAGTTACACATATAGATTTGATGGTGATGATGTGTTAACTGCACACTTATTAATCTGAAATTTAGAAATTTTTTGTTAATTAATAAAATTTCATAATTTACACTTACACAATTACATACCTAGATATGTTTTTTACCCATACGTAATGAGATTTTTCTTCTTCTTGTATGAGTAATAAATTTATATGAATTTCTTTTTCTTTAGACGTTGAATAATACGGTCCAATAATTTTATTATCATCCAATCCAAATACATTTATACTGATTTTTGGATTCAGCATTTCAAATTTATAAATATCAGATACTTTTAGTGGGAACTCTAGTCCAGTAAAATCAAGTTCAGCGTCATTTTTCAAAATTATTTTTTCAGATATTATATTCTCAATCTGATACGATGATGGCCTGTCAGAATGTATTTCGATTGGATTCATTGCAGATATTACAGCCCATTTAAAACAATACTCGTCCTCATTCTTTACATTGATGCAAGCTTTTTTATTTTGTATAGATTTTGGAAGTGATATATACTGAGATCCTCTTAAAGGTCTCCATTGATTAATATTAATTTCAACATGAACAATTCTTACTAGAGCCCAACCACTATCTCTTTCTTGAAATTCTTGCATTTTTTTATGAATTTTTCCAACCATCTCTTCATAAACTGAGCATAAATCTTCAATTTTCTGTATAATTGACATACAAGATTGAAAAGATTTAACTGAAAGTGTGATATCATCTTCACCATCATTTCCTTTTGTAATTTTTATATATTCACAAAATAATTCCATATTAAACTTGAATGATGAATGTTTATCAAGTAGATTTCCTAAAGCATTTAAAATATGATCTTTTGATGTATTAAAGAATTTCAAGACATCTAATACACCTTCATCTTTGTTTTCAAGTATATATGTTTCAACTCTTTCTTCAAAAGCGCTTTTGATTACCTTTAAATTTTCATTTAGAGGCTCAGCTGAATTTTTTTTGTGTATATTTGTTCTTAAATGATATGACCAATTCTTTGTCGGAATATCTTTTTGACATGCATCACAAAATTTTGTTGTCGCTATTGACTCAACTGGATTTTTTACTTCAACCGTATGATTCTTTCTTAAATGAGATAATAAATGATCGCTCCTTGAGAATTCCTTTTTACATACTACACAAGAAAGTTTGTCGATGACAGAATCAGAATGGATCTTCTTTTTATGTTCTAATAATTTATCTTTCCTACTTAAATGTTTCTCACAAATATCGCAAATTACACGTTCACCATGAATGCTATTAACATGTCTTTTTAAAACTGATTTTGTTGAAAAATCTTTATTACATAATTCACATGTAAACTTAATTTTTTAATATAAATTTAACTTATTTAAAACTACTGATTCATAAAACTGATATTGCTGTTGATTCACTTACACGAAAGATTAATCAAATCACTTGAAAATTAAACGACGAACTGATGTCGTTTGTAGAAATCGTCTTCATTTATAGTCTTATCCCCACCCTTTTTCCACTGCTTACAAATGCTGCCAAAATACACACACACACATCCAACTAGAATTTCACAATTTGATGAAATCCTTATCATGAAATACAAACATTAAAACATCATATAATACACATAAAAACATCGTCAGAATAGCTCAGTTGGGAGAGCGTTAGACTGAAACTCTAAAGGTCCCCGGTTCAAATCCGTATTCTGACAATATGGTAAGTATTTTTTTTTTTCATTCTTAATTAAAAATAACAAAAACAACGATAAACTCAAACATGTCTCAACATTCATATATCCCTAAATCTTAGTAGTTTATTTGAAATGAAATTCGCATTTGTTTATTTTAGGATGGAATTTGCAAGCTTTGCAAAAATATACATCGCATGTGTCGGTAATTGAATAAATTGGTGGTATTTACACAAACATGTCTCAACATGATTAGCACTGATAAAGCACATGTTAATCACGCGGGTTTTTTCTATGCTTCAAGGTCTGATAATGATGTCATTCAACCAGGCCAGAGCCGATATTTTTGAATTCTTTTCACTATACTTTCAAAACAAACTTCGCATACTTTTAGGTTATGACGCCATTTTGTAACAAAAAATTTGCATACTTTAAGGTGACACACCACAACCAAAAAGCTTAACACCATCAAAGCTATACCACATACCACAAACATAATCCACATACCACAAAAGCTACACCACATACCACAACCCACACCACATACCACAACCCACACCACGCACAAACATAATCCGCATACCACAAAAGCTACACCACATACCGCAACCCACACCACATACCACAACCCACACCACATACCACAACCCAAAAGCTCAAAGCTTTCAAGCTCTCACCGCAAAAAGCTCTAAAGCTCATGACGTCATCAAAAAAGCTGTGCACAAAACCCTCCCTGGTCTAGAACCGGCATATATACTCTACTTTTCTTTTATTTAAATTATCTGTTGAGTAAAAAACAAATTTATCATAAGTTGTTCATCAGTTCTTAAAAATGGAGAATTTAGCATTAGAACAAACTGCATTAGGAAAAGAAATTGAGAAGATTGCCAATACATATTATAGCGATTCACCAGACAAAAACACTAAGTTATTTGGAAGAAAAAGTACGTTCATTGGATATGAACTGAAGCAAATTTGAAGAAAATGACGATAAAATAAGAAACATTTGTGACGAAACGACGACACATCCATATTTTGCAAATGATTATTATAATAATGTTGAAAGATGTTATGATAAACTGAAAAAAGAAATATCGAATCTAATCGGTTATGTACAATCGTCTAAGGAACAATTTAAGAAGGGCACGATAAAACAAACATCAACATCAACAACTAGCAACGAAAATATTTCAAGTGAATCAATTGATGAGACAGTTATTCGTTCAATACGAAAACAGAAAAATACAATAGCAGCATTATAAAACATTTTAGCAGAAATATCGTTTATTGCAGATCAATCAAGGTCATACACTCAAATAAAGATAGCTAAAATTGACCATTACTGGGAACAAATAGAAGATTCAAATGTAGCAATTTGGGAATCTTCAGAAAATGCAATTAAATATGGATACAATCCGCAACAATATTTTAGTTTGGAAAACAAAGTACAAGATATTCTAGTACAACTGCATCAAAAATTGGAAAGTACAAACCTAAATACCAATGCAGTATCAAATCAAATAATTCAGCCACTCATGAAATTACCAAAAATAATACTACCTAAATTTGACGGAGATTATTTAAAGTGGCAACAATTTCATGATCTATTTACGGTGCATAATCAAATATTGGGAAAATCTCAAAAAATGTGGTATTTGAAAATGAATTTGTCTGGTGAAGCAGAAAAACTGATTAGACATTTACAATTATCAGATGATAATTATGAAACAGCATGGAATATTTTAAAAAATCGATACGATAATAAACGATTACTAGTAACAGCATTACTAGATAAATTGATCACTCAGCCAACAATTATCAATGAATCTGCATCATTCATATAATGTAGAATATAAATTTATATGATAATATCTGCTTCTCTGAGTTCCTCAATTATTGAAACTATCTCATTGTTGTGATTATTATGTCCTGCATGTGCAGATGCTAGTAGTAATTTCAATCTATTTACTAATTCGTTTGGATCATCCCAGTATACATAATTGGGTTTTTCTATCAGTAAATGCATTAATGCAGAACCAATATGATCTTCGAACAATTCTTTAATAAGTTTATACTTCTTACTTCTGTTTCCAGATATTTGTCCACTTTCATCATAATCACGTTTATTTGCATTTGTTTGTATTATAATTTTTAATAATATTAATAATAAGAAGACTTTTAATGAATTTGGAGATGTGGAGGCACTCTTTCTTTTTCGTCTATGAGTTTTTTTTATTGTCACTACTGTCATTTGTGGTTTCATTATTCGATGATTCTATATCAGTCATAGATTGTTCATTGGTTTATGGTGTCTCTACTGGTAACGGTGCTAACTGGTGGATAGCTCGACGTAGAGTTCCTGTTGGTGTTTTTAAGATAGCTACTCGTACTTTGCCGTCAGCTCCTAGTATGGTTTCAAGTATGCGTCCCATTGCCCATTTAAATGGCGGAAGATTGTCTTCTTTAATTAGTACTAGTGTACCGACCTGCAAATTTGCGTAATTGCTTTAAAAACACTTTCCAATTGTATTTCTTCGTCTGCTTTACCAGTTTTCAAAGCTTGATATTTCTTACGAATAACATTTCTTGTTTTTATAATATTCTTAATTAACTCGCTTTCATTAATAACGTTTCAAAAAACACAGGTTAAGCAGGTCTTTGAACAGCTTCGAAATAGCTGAAAAAAAGAAACAAATTTTTTATGAAATGGCTAGGATAATCCAATCAGCATAATTCACGGATAGAAGAGAAAGAATTGTAAAAAAACAAATAAAATATATAAAAAAAATTTTTTAAAAAGAGAATTTATTTTATATAAAATACTACATTTAAGCTTAAAATTAAATATTTAAATAAAATTTAAAATTTATTAACTGCCACATGCAGCGAGTAACAATTCTTAAAACATAAACTACAGAAAAAATGGTTATTTAAAATAAAATTATGCAAATCTTCATACTCTAGAAATTCCAAAGCTTGCATCTCAGTCACAATCATATTTGGTTCTGTAGGTATAAAACATATATTTTCTTCATTATCTGAACAAAATTACAGTTGGTCGTTTGCAATATCTCTTCTATTGGAAAAAGCTTCCATGTGGATAAAGAATACACCATCTTCTGGTAAACTCCTTATCAATTCACTTCGATATTCTAGCGTTGTATGCCTATTAGGGATCATTTCTCGACCCCATTGCTGGATAAACATTCTGTAAAGGAATAAAAATTATAATATGTTTAAAACGAAAAGGAGAAGAAACAGCAAAATTATATATAAAAAACTTACCTTTCCATATTGCATGGTATATTTCTATTGCGATAATAATTAAAAATATGCACATAAATGTATGTCAATTTGAAAAAACTTCTTTCAGCCATCGTCTGTAGAGTCGAATTTACCCGAGCTTGTTCATTAGATGGTGAATTCTCGCCTCCTCTTGAAATTTGATTGTTCATTTTGATAAAAAATCACGTAAAACCTCAAACTTCGATTCACATACTTTGACACCAAAACAGCTGGTAAACTGAAACTGATGAACTGATGATCTCTATTGTCGAATAAAGACACCGAGTGCGTAAAAACAATGCCTCTTCAGTGAAGAAGTGAGAAATATCAGAATTATCATTTTATCAGTTCGAATGAAACACAGCTATTAAAAAATTTAAAAATCAACTACATTTAACAAATGTTCATTTTGAATTAATATTTATTGTAATATTTACTATAAAGCGATTTTAATTATAAAATTTCACAGCTTTATATACCAAAATTTTTAATTATAAATGAAATGAAATTATGATTAACCAATCAGATTCTTAAGTTTAATCATCTTATTTATTGCTACTTGTAGAAAATGCTGATCTGCAAAATTACAATTCTTAAATTCAAATTCTATACTATGTTATAATTTTTGAGTTGACAAAATATGTGTACAGCAATAGCGAATAATGATGTCACTCATACTTTCAGTGATTAGTTTTTGGATAAAATTATAAATTAAAATAATTGTGTATATCAGTTGCTTGATGATGTTACACATTGATGCAAAACTTAACAAATAACGAATAATTGAAAACGGTAATTTTTAGTAAAATGGAAAGAATATTGTTGGGTTTTTTCGCATTATATAATAAAAAAAAAATTTAAAACAAAACTAACATAAACCTTTAGTAAGTATAAAAAGATAATACTTAAGTAAAATAATCTTAAAAAAGAACTTTTTAAAGAAAATTTCTAATCAGAAAAGAAATGCTTTTAAAAAAATGCCATGGTATTCAATTTTAAATTTTTAAAAAAATGTGTATCGATTTTCATTCATTTGAATCCAACTGGCATCCCTGAATTCTTTTTTTATATAAATTATGTTTCTCGTTTCTGTTGTCATTTTTCACTTGGCTTGGCTTTGTCTATAGGTGTGACTTTGATTTTAAAGTTTGTTCGAACTTTTTACAGAACCAACTTTATAATATAAAAGCGTACATTTTTTGAAATTGCAAGGTTGTTAAAAATAACATTGAGTCTAATTGTAACTTTGGTTCTGCTTCAGAATTGAACACCTTGATTATACATATAACAATTGTATTGTTACAGTACGAGAACAAAGCTTCAAATTTCAATGCATAGAATTGAAAAGTATTAAAGTTCTTCTTGACTAGAACTTCAATACTTTTTGATAGAATTAATACTGAATGAGGTTGCATTCTACATCAGAGCTTCATACCCTGGTTGTATATTATTTATATTGTTACAGTTAAAATACGATACAAGGACGGCTTCAAATGCATATAAGATTATACGATCAAATTCCAAAGTTTTTTCCAATCTTCTTTCACAATTTTTCGGGTTATGACTGCCACTTATTTGTTAAAGAATTGGCAAACATTGATGGTGATATAAATTTAATACCATTAAATAAGGAACTGTATGTATCACTTTTTAAAACGAATTTTTGTTAATGAAACTGATACTATTGAATTGAGATTTCTGGATTCTGTAAGTCTAGTTTAGATTCTTTAGTAGGAAATCTATCTCACGAAGATTTGAAAACTGTAAAATCTATATATTCAGAAGAAGAAAATTTCAATTTATTAACACGTGAAGGAGTATTTCCACACGAATATATTAATTCTTTTGAATGTTTAAATGAAACGTGTTTACTTTTACAAAAACATTTTGATAGCAAACTAACAAATAGTAAATTTTCTGATAAAGATTACACTGATGCTAAGAAAGTTTGGGAAAAATTTAATTGTAAAAACATATGGGATTATTTAGATCTTTATTTCAAAACCGATGTATTACTTTTAACAGATGTATTTGAAAATTTTAGAAAAGTTTGTAGAAAAATTTATGCCCTGGATCCCTGTCAGTATTATACAACTCCGGGGTTATCATGGGATGCGATGTTAAAATATACTGGAATAAATCTCGAATTATTCACTATGATTATATAAAACCCAAGTATAATGAATAAGTACTTCTTGCTTGCATGGATACAGATTCCTTTATATATTCAATAGAAACTGAAGGTTTCTATAGCGATATTAAAAATGATATTGATTACAAATTTGATACTTCTGAATACTTACCTGATAACCCTTATAATATATCTCTTAAAAACAAAAAAATATTAGGTTTAATAAAAGATGAGAACAATGGTCGGTGTTGAGGAAAGAATTTAATTTAATATTTTGTAATTCTTAATTTTTAATATTAATGTTTAAGTTGCATATTAAGCAAAATCAGCATAGTACACTGACCATCAGTGACACAGTTTTGTAACATAACAATTTGCTTACAAAGTTGTTTACGCTGCAATACGAAAAGAAAGTATTGCGTCAATGAACTATGCTTTATATATAATTTATTGATAACAAAATTATTATAGAATTTTTATGTACTTTCCCCCATTCTATTGTATTTAGGATTAATTTTATGTATAAAAGAAAGTAAATTCGATAGAATAAATCAGTAGATAATTACCTACAACTGGAGTTTTATTTCTCACTTTCTTAAGAACAAGAGTTTCATTGTGTCTTGAGAATTATTATCAAGTGTTCTAGAATTAGAGATTCCTGATATCTAGAACCTTTAAATTATTCACAGTTAGAGGTACCTGATTCTGGATAATTATAAATTCGGTGAATTATTTCGTAACATTTTTTGGTGACCCCGACGTACCCAGAGTACAAGTTAGCGAGATTTTTTTATTTTATTTTTTTGTTTTTTTTTATTTTCAACGTATAGTGTTGTTTTTTTTTTTTTAAATTTATATCAGAAGTTCGTGTGACATTATCAACATATTGAATATATTTTAATAGTCTCGACATATTTTTCATAAATTGTTTCTTTTATTTAAATTATCTGTTGAGTAAAAAACAAATTTATCATAAGTTGTTCATCAGTTCTTAAAAATGGAGAATTTAGCATTAGAACAAACTGCATTAGGAAAAGAAATTGAGAAGATTGCCAATACATATTATAGCGATTCACCAGACAAGAACACTAAGTTATTTGGAAGAAAAAGTACGTTCATTGGATATGAACTGAAGCAAATTTGAAGAAAATGACGATAAAATAAGAAACATTTGTGACGAAACGACGACACATCCATATTTTGCAAATGATTATTATAATAATGTTGAAAGATGTTATGATAAACTGAAAAAAGAAATATCGAATCTAATCGGTTATGTACAATCGTCTAAGGAACAATTTAAGAAGGGCACGATAAAACAAACATCAACATCAACAACTAGCAACGAAAATATTTCAAGTGAATCAATTGATGAGACAGTTATTCGTTCAATACGAAAACAGAAAAATACAATAGCAGCATTATAAAACATTTTAGCAGAAATATCGTTTATTGCAGATCAATCAAGGTCATACACTCAAATAAAGATAGCTAAAATTGACCATTACTGGGAACAAATAGAAGATTCAAATGTAGCAATTTGGGAATCTTCAGAAAATGCAATTAAATATGGATACAATCCGCAACAATATTTTAGTTTGGAAAACAAAGTACAAGATATTCTAGTACAACTGCATCAAAAATTGGAAAGTACAAACCTAAATACCAATGCAGTATCAAATCAAATAATTCAGCCACTCATGAAATTACCAAAAATAATACTACCTAAATTTGACGGAGATTATTTAAAGTGGCAACAATTTCATGATCTATTTACGGTGCATAATCAAATATTGGGAAAATCTCAAAAAATGTGGTATTTGAAAATGAATTTGTCTGGTGAAGCAGAAAAACTGATTAGACATTTACAATTATCAGATGATAATTATGAAACAGCATGGAATATTTTAAAAAATCGATACGATAATAAACGATTACTAGTAACAGCATTACTAGATAAATTGATCACTCAGCCAACAATTATCAATGAATCTGCATCATTCATATAATGTAGAATATAAATTTATATGATAATATCTGCTTCTCTGAGTTCCTCAATTATTGAAACTATCTCATTGTTGTGATTATTATGTCCTGCATGTGCAGATGCTAGTAGTAATTTCAATCTATTTACTAATTCGTTTGGATCATCCCAGTATACATAATTGGGTTTTTCTATCAGTAAATGCATTAATGCAGAACCAATATGATCTTCGAACAATTCTTTAATAAGTTTATACTTCTTACTTCTGTTTCCAGATATTTGTCCACTTTCATCATAATCACGTTTATTTGCATTTGTTTGTATTATAATTTTTAATAATATTAATAATAAGAAGACTTTTAATGAATTTGGAGATGTGGAGGCACTCTTTCTTTTTCGTCTATGAGTTTTTTTTATTGTCACTACTGTCATTTGTGGTTTCATTATTCGATGATTCTATATCAGTCATAGATTGTTCATTGGTTTATGGTGTCTCTACTGGTAACGGTGCTAACTGGTGGATAGCTCGACGTAGAGTTCCTGTTGGTGTTTTTAAGATAGCTACTCGTACTTTGCCGTCAGCTCCTAGTATGGTTTCAAGTATGCGTCCCATTGCCCATTTAAATGGCGGAAGATTGTCTTCTTTAATTAGTACTAGTGTACCGACCTGCAAATTTGCGTAATTGCTTTAAAAACACTTTCCAATTGTATTTCTTCGTCTGCTTTACCAGTTTTCAAAGCTTGATATTTCTTACGAATAACATTTCTTGTTTTTATAATATTCTTAATTAACTCGCTTTCATTAATAACGTTTCAAAAAACACAGGTTAAGCAGGTCTTTGAACAGCTTCGAAATAGCTGAAAAAAAGAAACAAATTTTTTATGAAATGGCTAGGATAATCCAATCAGCATAATTCACGGATAGAAGAGAAAGAATTGTAAAAAAACAAATAAAATATATAAAAAAAATTTTTTAAAAAGAGAATTTATTTTATATAAAATACTACATTTAAGCTTAAAATTAAATATTTAAATAAAATTTAAAATTTATTAACTGCCACATGCAGCGAGTAACAATTCTTAAAACATAAACTACAGAAAAAATGGTTATTTAAAATAAAATTATGCAAATCTTCATACTCTAGAAATTCCAAAGCTTGCATCTCAGTCACAATCATATTTGGTTCTGTAGGTATAAAACATATATTTTCTTCATTATCTGAACAAAAATACAGTTGGTCGTTTGCAATATCTCTTCTATTGGAAAAAGCTTCCATGTGGATAAAGAATACACCATCTTCTGGTAAACTCCTTATCAATTCACTTCGATATTCTAGCGTTGTATGCCTATTAGGGATCATTTCTCGACCCCATTGCTGGATAAACATTCTGTAAAGGAATAAAAATTATAATATGTTTAAAACGAAAAGGAGAAGAAACAGCAAAATTATATATAAAAAACTTACCTTTCCATATTGCATGGTATATTTCTATTGCGATAATAATTAAAAATATGCACATAAATGTATGTCAATTTGAAAAAACTTCTTTCAGCCATCGTCTGTAGAGTCGAATTTACCCGAGCTTGTTCATTAGATGGTGAATTCTCGCCTCCTCTTGAAATTTGATTGTTCATTTTGATAAAAAATCACGTAAAACCTCAAACTTCGATTCACATACTTTGACACCAAAACAGCTGGTAAACTGAAACTGATGAACTGATGATCTCTATTGTCGAATAAAGACACCGAGTGCGTAAAAACAATGCCTCTTCAGTGAAGAAGTGAGAAATATCAGAATTATCATTTTATCAGTTCGAATGAAACACAGCTATTAAAAAATTTAAAAATCAACTACATTTAACAAATGTTCATTTTGAATTAATATTTATTGTAATATTTACTATAAAGCGATTTTAATTATAAAATTTCACAGCTTTATATACCAAAATTTTTAATTATAAATGAAATGAAATTATGATTAACCAATCAGATTCTTAAGTTTAATCATCTTATTTATTGCTACTTGTAGAAAATGCTGATCTGCAAAATTACAATTCTTAAATTCAAATTCTATACTATGTTATAATTTTTGAGTTGACAAAATATGTGTACAGCAATAGCGAATAATGATGTCACTCATACTTTCAGTGATTAGTTTTTGGATAAAATTATAAATTAAAATAATTGTGTATATCAGTTGCTTGATGATGTTACACATTGATGCAAAACTTAACAAATAACGAATAATTGAAAACGGTAATTTTTAGTAAAATGGAAAGAATATTGTTGGGTTTTTTCGCATTATATAATAAAAAAAAAATTTAAAACAAAACTAACATAAACCTTTAGTAAGTATAAAAAGATAATACTTAAGTAAAATAATCTTAAAAAAGAACTTTTTAAAGAAAATTTCTAATCAGAAAAGAAATGCTTTTAAAAAAATGCCATGGTATTCAATTTTAAATTTTTAAAAAAATGTGTATCGATTTTGATTCATTTGAATCCAACTGGCATCCCTGAATTCTTTTTTTATATAAATTATGTTTCTCGTTTCTGTTGTCATTTTTCACTTGGCTTGGCTTTGTCTATAGGTGTGACTTTGATTTTAAAGTTTGTTCGAACTTTTTACAGAACCAACTTTATAATATAAAAGCGTACATTTTTTGAAATTGCAAGGTTGTTAAAAATAACATTGAGTCTAATTGTAACTTTGGTTCTGCTTCAGAATTGAACACCTTGATTATACATATAACAATTGTATTGTTACAGTACGAGAACAAAGCTTCAAATTTCAATGCATAGAATTGAAAAGTATTAAAGTTCTTCTTGACTAGAACTTCAATACTTTTTGATAGAATTAATACTGAATGAGGTTGCATTCTACATCAGAGCTTCATACCCTGGTTGTATATTATTTATATTGTTACAGTTAAAATACGATACAAGGACGGCTTCAAATGCATATAAGATTATACGATCAAATTCCAAAGTTTTTTCCAATCTTCTTTCACAATTTTTCGGGTTATGACTGCCACTTATTTGTTAAAGAATTGGCAAACATTGATGGTGATATAAATTTAATACCATTAAATAAGGAACTGTATGTATCACTTTTTAAAACGAATTTTTGTTAATGAAACTGATACTATTGAATTGAGATTTCTGGATTCTGTAAGTCTAGTTTAGATTCTTTAGTAGGAAATCTATCTCACGAAGATTTGAAAACTGTAAAATCTATATATTCAGAAGAAGAAAATTTCAATTTATTAACACGTGAAGGAGTATTTCCACACGAATATATTAATTCTTTTGAATGTTTAAATGAAACGTGTTTACTTTTACAAAAACATTTTGATAACAAACTAACAAATAGTAAATTTTCTGATAAAGATTACACTGATGCTAAGAAAGTTTGGGAAAAATTTAATTGTAAAAACATATGGGATTATTTAGATCTTTATTTCAAAACCGATGTATTACTTTTAACAGATGTATTTGAAAATTTTAGAAAAGTTTGTAGAAAAATGTATGCCCTGGATCCCTGTCAGTATTATACAACTCTGGGGTTATCATGGGATGCGATGTTAAAATATACTGGAATAAATCTCGAATTATTCACTATGATTATATAAAACCCAAGTATAATGAATAAGTACTTCTTGCTTGCATGGATACAGATTCCTTTATATATTCAATAGAAACTGAAGGTTTCTATAGCGATATTAAAAATGATATTGATTACAAATTTGATACTTCTGAATACTTACCTGATAACCCTTATAATATATCTCTTAAAAACAAAAAAATATTAGGTTTAATAAAAGATGAGAACAATGGTCGGTGTTGAGGAAAGAATTTAATTTAATATTTTGTAATTCTTAATTTTTAATATTAATGTTTAAGTTGCATATTAAGCAAAATCAGCATAGTACACTGACCATCAGTGACACAGTTTTGTAACATAACAATTTGCTTACAAAGTTGTTTACGCTGCAATACGAAAAGAAAGTATTGCGTCAATGAACTATGCTTTATATATAATTTATTGATAACAAAATTATTATAGAATTTTTATGTACTTTCCCCCATTCTATTGTATTTAGGATTAATTTTATGTATAAAAGAAAGTAAATTCGATAGAATAAATCAGTAGATAATTACCTACAACTGGAGTTTTATTTCTCACTTTCTTAAGAACAAGAGTTTCATTGTGTCTTGAGAATTATTATCAAGTGTTCTAGAATTAGAGATTCCTGATATCTAGAACCTTTAAATTATTCACAGTTAGAGGTACCTGATTCTGGATAATTATAAATTCGGTGAATTATTTCGTAACATTTTTTGGTGACCCCGACGTACCCAGAGTACAAGTTAGCGAGATTTTTTTATTTTATTTTTTTGTTTTTTTTTATTTTCAACGTATAGTGTTGTTTTTTTTTTTAAATTTATATCAGAAGTTCGTGTGACATTATCAACATATTGAATATATTTTAATAGTCTCGACATATTTTTCATAAATTGTTTCTTTTATTTAAATTATCTGTTGAGTAAAAAACAAATTTATCATAAGTTGTTCATCAGTTCTTAAAAATGGAGAATTTAGCATTAGAACAAACTGCATTAGGAAAAGAAATTGAGAAGATTGCCAATACATATTATAGCGATTCACCAGACAAGAACACTAAGTTATTTGGAAGAAAAAGTACGTTCATTGGATATGAACTGAAGCAAATTTGAAGAAAATGACGATAAAATAAGAAACATTTGTGACGAAACGACGACACATCCATATTTTGCAAATGATTATTATAATAATGTTGAAAGATGTTATGATAAACTGAAAAAAGAAATATCGAATCTAATCGGTTATGTACAATCGTCTAAGGAACAATTTAAGAAGGGCACGATAAAACAAACATCAACATCAACAACTAGCAACGAAAATATTTCAAGTGAATCAATTGATGAGACAGTTATTCGTTCAATACGAAAACAGAAAAATACAATAGCAGCATTATAAAACATTTTAGCAGAAATATCGTTTATTGCAGATCAATCAAGGTCATACACTCAAATAAAGATAGCTAAAATTGACCATTACTGGGAACAAATAGAAGATTCAAATGTAGCAATTTGGGAATCTTCAGAAAATGCAATTAAATATGGATACAATCCGCAACAATATTTTAGTTTGGAAAACAAAGTACAAGATATTCTAGTACAACTGCATCAAAAATTGGAAAGTACAAACCTAAATACCAATGCAGTATCAAATCAAATAATTCAGCCACTCATGAAATTACCAAAAATAATACTACCTAAATTTGACGGAGATTATTTAAAGTGGCAACAATTTCATGATCTATTTACGGTGCATAATCAAATATTGGGAAAATCTCAAAAAATGTGGTATTTGAAAATGAATTTGTCTGATGAAGCAGAAAAACTGATTAGACATTTACAATTATCAGATGATAATTATGAAACAGCATGGAATATTTTAAAAAATCGATACGATAATAAACGATTACTAGTAACAGCATTACTAGATAAATTGATCACTCAGCCAACAATTATCAATGAATCTGCATCATTCATATAATGTAGAATATAAATTTATATGATAATATCTGCTTCTCTGAGTTCCTCAATTATTGAAACTATCTCATTGTTGTGATTATTATGTCCTGCATGTGCAGATGCTAGTAGTAATTTCAATCTATTTACTAATTCGTTTGGATCATCCCAGTATACATAATTGGGTTTTTCTATCAGTAAATGCATTAATGCAGAACCAATATGATCTTCGAACAATTCTTTAATAAGTTTATACTTCTTACTTCTGTTTCCAGATATTTGTCCACTTTCATCATAATCACGTTTATTTGCATTTGTTTGTATTATAATTTTTAATAATATTAATAATAAAAAGACTTTTAATGAATTTGGAGATGTGGAGGCACTCTTTCTTTTTCGTCTATGAGTTTTTTTTATTGTCACTACTGTCATTTGTGGTTTCATTATTCGATGATTCTATATCAGTCATAGATTGTTCATTGGTTTATGGTGTCTCTACTGGTAACGGTGCTAACTGGTGGATAGTTCGACGTAGAGTTCCTGTTGGTGTTTTTAAGATAGCTACTCGTACTTTGCCGTCAGCTCCTAGTATGGTTTCAAGTATGCGTCCCATTGCCCATTTAAATGGCGGAAGATTGTCTTCTTTAATTAGTACTAGTGTACCGACCTGCAAATTTGCGTAATTGCTTTAAAAACACTTTCCAATTGTATTTCTTCGTCTGCTTTACCAGTTTTCAAAGCTTGATATTTCTTACGAATAACATTTCTTGTTTTTATAATATTCTTAATTAACTCGCTTTCATTAATAACGTTTCAAAAAAACACAGGTTAAGCAGGTCTTTGAACAGCTTCGAAATAGCTGAAAAAAAGAAACAAATTTTTTATGAAATGGCTAGGATAATCCAATCAGCATAATTCACGGATAGAAGAGAAAGAATTGTAAAAAAACAAATAAAATATATAAAAAAAATTTTTTAAAAAGAGAATTTATTTTATATAAAATACTACATTTAAGCTTAAAATTAAATATTTAAATAAAATTTAAAATCTATTAACTGCCACATGCAGCGAGTAACAATTCTTAAAACATAAACTACAGAAAAAATGGTTATTTAAAATAAAATTATGCAAATCTTCATACTCTAGAAATTCCAAAGCTTGCATCTCAGTCACAAGCATATTTGGTTCTGTAGGTATAAAACATATATTTTCTTCATTATCTGAACAAAAATACAGTTGGTCGTTTGCAATATCTCTTCTATTGGAAAAAGCTTCCATATGGATAAAGAATACACCATCTTCTGGTAAACTCCTTATCAATTCACTTCGATATTCTAGCGTTGTATGCCTATTAGGGATCATTTCTCGACCCCATTGCTGGATAAACATTCTGTAAAGGAATAAAAATTATAATATGTTTAAAACGAAAAGGAGAAGAAACAGCAAAATTATATATAAAAAACTTACCTTTCCATATTGCATGGTATATTTCTATTGCGATAATAATTAAAAATATGCACATAAATGTATGTCAATTTGAAAAAACTTCTTTCAGCCATCGTCTGTAGAGTCGAATTTACCCGAGCTTGTTCATTAGATGGTGAATTCTCGCCTCCTCTTGAAATTTGATTGTTCATTTTGATAAAAAATCACGTAAAACCTCAAACTTCGATTCACATACTTTGACACCAAAACAGCTGGTAAACTGAAACTGATGAACTGATGATCTCTATTGTCGAATAAAGACACCGAGTGCGTAAAAACAATGCCTCTTCAGTGAAGAAGTGAGAAATATCAGAATTATCATTTTATCAGTTCGAATGAAACACAGCTATTAAAAAATTTAAAAATCAACTACATTTAACAAATGTTCATTTTGAATTAATATTTATTGTAATATTTACTATAAAGTGATTTTAATTATAAAATTTCACAGCTTTATATACCAAAATTTTTAATTATAAATGAAATGAAATTATGATTAACCAATCAGATTCTTAAGTTTAATCATCTTATTTATTGCTACTTGTAGAAAATGCTGATCTGCAAAATTACAATTCTTAAATTCAAATTCTATACTATGTTATAATTTTTGAGTTGACAAAATATGTGTACAGCAATAGCGAATAATGATGTCACTCATACTTTCAGTGATTAGTTTTTGGATAAAATTATAAATTAAAATAATTGTGTATATCAGTTGCTTGATGATGTTACACATTGATGCAAAACTTAACAAATAACGAATAATTGAAAACGGTAATTTTTAGTAAAATGGAAAGAATATTGTTGGGTTTTTTCGCATTATATAATAAAAAAAAAATTTAAAACAAAACTAACATAAACCTTTAGTAAGTATAAAAAGATAAAGATAATACTTAAGTAAAATAATCTTAAAAAAGAACTTTTTAAAGAAAATTTCTAATCAGAAAAGAAATGCTTTTAAAAAAATGCCATGGTATTCAATTTTAAATTTTTAAAAAAATGTGTATCGATTTTGATTCATTTGAATCCAACTGGCATCCCTGAATTCTTTTTTTATATAAATTATGTTTCTCGTTTCTGTTGTCATTTTTCACTTGGCTTGGCTTTGTCTATAGGTGTGACTTTGATTTTAAAGTTTGTTCGAACTTTTTACAGAACCAACTTTATAATATAAAAGCGTACATTTTTTGAAATTGCAAGGTTGTTAAAAATAACATTGAGTCTAATTGTAACTTTGGTTCTGCTTCAGAATTGAACACCTTGATTATACATATAACAATTGTATTGTTACAGTACGAGAACAAAGCTTCAAATTTCAATGCATAGAATTGAAAAGTATTAAAGTTCTTCTTGACTAGAACTTCAATACTTTTTGATAGAATTAATACTGAATGAGGTTGCATTCTACATCAGAGCTTCATACCCTGGTTGTATATTATTTATATTGTTACAGTTAAAATACGATACAAGGACGGCTTCAAATGCATATAAGATTATACGATCAAATTCCAAAGTTTTTTCCAATCTTCTTTCACAATTTTTCGGGTTATGACTGCCACTTATTTGTTAAAGAATTGGCAAACATTGATGGTGATATAAATTTAATACCATTAAATAAGGAACTGTATGTATCACTTTTTAAAACGAATTTTTGTTAATGAAACTGATACTATTGAATTGAGATTTCTGGATTCTGTAAGTCTAGTTTAGATTCTTTAGTAGGAAATCTATCTCACGAAGATTTGAAAACTGTAAAATCTATATATTCAGAAGAAGAAAATTTCAATTTATTAACACGTGAAGGAGTATTTCCACACGAATATATTAATTCTTTTGAATGTTTAAATGAAACGTGTTTACTTTTACAAAAACATTTTGATAACAAACTAACAAATAGTAAATTTTCTGATAAAGATTACACTGATGCTAAGAAAGTTTGGGAAAAATTTAATTGTAAAAACATATGGGATTATTTAGATCTTTATTTCAAAACCGATGTATTACTTTTAACAGATGTATTTGAAAATTTTAGAAAAGTTTGTAGAAAAATGTATGCCCTGGATCCCTGTCAGTATTATACAACTCTGGGGTTATCATGGGATGCGATGTTAAAATATACTGGAATAAATCTCGAATTATTCACTATGATTATATAAAACCCAAGTATAATGAATAAGTACTTCTTGCTTGCATGGATACAGATTCCTTTATATATTCAATAGAAACTGAAGGTTTCTATAGCGATATTAAAAATGATATTGATTACAAATTTGATACTTCTGAATACTTACCTGATAACCCTTATAATATATCTCTTAAAAACAAAAAAATATTAGGTTTAATAAAAGATGAGAACAATGGTCGGTGTTGAGGAAAGAATTTAATTTAATATTTTGTAATTCTTAATTTTTAATATTAATGTTTAAGTTGCATATTAAGCAAAATCAGCATAGTACACTGACCATCAGTGACACAGTTTTGTAACATAACAATTTGCTTACAAAGTTGTTTACGCTGCAATACGAAAAGAAAGTATTGCGTCAATGAACTATGCTTTATATATAATTTATTGATAACAAAATTATTATAGAATTTTTATGTACTTTCCCCCATTCTATTGTATTTAGGATTAATTTTATGTATAAAAGAAAGTAAATTCGATAGAATAAATCAGTAGATAATTACCTACAACTGGAGTTTTATTTCTCACTTTCTTAAGAACAAGAGTTTCATTGTGTCTTGAGAATTATTATCAAGTGTTCTAGAATTAGAGATTCCTGATATCTAGAACCTTTAAATTATTCACAGTTAGAGGTACCTGATTCTGGATAATTATAAATTCGGTGAATTATTTCGTAACATTTTTTGGTGACCCCGACGTACCCAGAGTACAAGTTAGCGAGATTTTTTTATTTTATTTTTTTGTTTTTTTTTATTTTCAACGTATAGTGTTGTTTTTTTTTTTTTAAATTTATATCAGAAGTTCGTGTGACATTATCAACATATTGAATATATTTTAATAGTCTCGACATATTTTTCATAAATTGTTTCTTTTATTTAAATTATCTGTTGAGTAAAAAACAAATTTATCATAAGTTGTTCATCAGTTCTTAAAAATGGAGAATTTAGCATTAGAACAAACTGCATTAGGAAAAGAAATTGAGAAGATTGCCAATACATATTATAGCGATTCACCAGACAAGAACACTAAGTTATTTGGAAGAAAAAGTACGTTCATTGGATATGAACTGAAGCAAATTTGAAGAAAATGACGATAAAATAAGAAACATTTGTGACGAAACGACGACACATCCATATTTTGCAAATGATTATTATAATAATGTTGAAAGATGTTATGATAAACTGAAAAAAGAAATATCGAATCTAATCGGTTATGTACAATCGTCTAAGGAACAATTTAAGAAGGGCACGATAAAACAAACATCAACATCAACAACTAGCAACGAAAATATTTCAAGTGAATCAATTGATGAGACAGTTATTCGTTCAATACGAAAACAGAAAAATACAATAGCAGCATTATAAAACATTTTAGCAGAAATATCGTTTATTGCAGATCAATCAAGGTCATACACTCAAATAAAGATAGCTAAAATTGACCATTACTGGGAACAAATAGAAGATTCAAATGTAGCAATTTGGGAATCTTCAGAAAATGCAATTAAATATGGATACAATCCGCAACAATATTTTAGTTTGGAAAACAAAGTACAAGATATTCTAGTACAACTGCATCAAAAATTGGAAAGTACAAACCTAAATACCAATGCAGTATCAAATCAAATAATTCAGCCACTCATGAAATTACCAAAAATAATACTACCTAAATTTGACGGAGATTATTTAAAGTGGCAACAATTTCATGATCTATTTACGGTGCATAATCAAATATTGGGAAAATCTCAAAAAATGTGGTATTTGAAAATGAATTTGTCTGGTGAAGCAGAAAAACTGATTAGACATTTACAATTATCAGATGATAATTATGAAACAGCATGGAATATTTTAAAAAATCGATACGATAATAAACGATTACTAGTAACAGCATTACTAGATAAATTGATCACTCAGCCAACAATTATCAATGAATCTGCATCATCTTTAAAAGCATTACATGATACAACAAAAGAATGTTTACTGAGTTTGCAAAATTTAGGATTATCAGTAGAAAAATACTGGGATCCAATCGTGGTACATATGTATATTAATGAAAAAATTAGATAAAAACACACATTCCTTGTATGAGCAATCGATATCTGCACCAAGAAATCAACAAACAGTTGAAGAACTTTTGAAATTCATAGAACTTCGTTTTCAAGCATTAGAAGCCTTAGGACATAAATCGAATTCATCAAAGCATCAAAACAAGTCAAACAAGTCATCAGTGTTAATGGTCAACAAAAATATCAAAAATGAGTGCCCAATGTGTAACGCAAATCATGCCATACATATATTATTGTGAGAAATTTTTGAAATTAAATTCAATGGAATGACAGAATAAAGCAAGAGAACTGAACATACGAGTATGTATCAATTGTCTTAGAAAAGGACACTATAGCACAAAATGTACTTCAAGAGGATGTCTGAAATGTAATAAGAAACACAATACATTATTACATACATCAGGACCCATGCAATCGTCAACTTCAGATAAAATTGAACAAAAAGATAAACAGAAAGCAGATGATGTGACAAAATTTACAAATTTGACTGCAAGAACCTCAAATGCCCAAGAAGGATATGTATTTTTAGGCACAGTGTTGGCAGAAACAAGGAAAAATTTTGCCATGCAGAATACTTCTAAATTCAGGATCACAGTTAAATTTTCTAACTGAAAAAATGCGTAAACATCTCAATTTGTACACAAGTGAATCTGGACATTTGTGGCATTGGTGACGCTACAGTTAAAGTTACAGATAGAATACACCTGAAAATTAATTCAAGAATCAATGACTATAACACTCAGGTGGAGGTACATGTCATAAAAGAAATATCATCAAAACAACCTCAAAGATTCATAAATACAGATGGGTGGAAAATGCCTAATAATATCATGTTGGCAGATCCTGGATTCTACAAGCCACAAAGTATTGATATTCTTTTGGGGGCGGAGATTTATGGCGAAATAATGCGAAATGGACAAATTAGATTAGGTGAAAAACTGTCAATACTACAAAACACTATCTTTGGGTGGATGATTTTAGGAAAAGTGTCCAACATGGAATACAAGAAACCATTTTGTGGTGTGACAAACCAAGAATTAGAAGATCAATTATATCGATTTTGGGAAGTTGAAGAATTTTCATCAAATATAGTTAGATATGTCAATTAATGACAAAAAATGTGAAGAATATTTTCAAAATACAACGATACGAGATAATAATGGAAGATTTGTTGTGAATCTGCCGATGCTAAGCGATGTAAGATTACTTGGAGAGTCCAAGAATATTGCGTATAAAAGACTTCTAAGTTTAGAAAAAAGGTTGGCAAATGATACAATATTGAAAAATCAATACTGTGAATTCCTACGGAAGTATATTCAGTTAGGACACATGCGAGTTACATTATCGAACATAAGACATATAGAAAATATATGTAATGATAATATGACTTATGTCGATAATGAAAAATCTAATGATATTTTAAATAAATTAAGAATAAATATAAAAAATTAAGAAATTGCAAAATTATATTTTTTTCAAAAATTAAGAAAGGAAATAATAATGATTACGTTAACACTTTAGCTTACATACGAACGGAAATGATGAAATTAATAAAATTGATAGAATACAAATTAATTGTCAACAGTAAATGATTAGAAAAGCAATTTTTATAATAATTTTCAATATTCTAGAATTTGTTATACGAAGTGTAATAATAGATTATAATAAGATTAAAAGCTAGTCTTAAGACCAATTTCAAATTTGTAAGAACGACTCTGAAGAGTTCGTTGTAGAATTTATATTCCTAAAGTTAAATAAAGTTTCTTTTTAACTGAAGTTAAAGGTGTTTGTTTTCTTATTTAATTTTTTTTTTTGTCTATTAAAGTATACAAAAAACTTAACTGGCGCAGTCGGTAGGATCCTTTTCCGAAGAATAAGGATCCAGTGTTCGAATCTACTAAAATTAAAATTAAAATTAAAATTCATCAATCTTTTTATGGTACTAAACGAAAAAAAAAGAAGGAAAGAAAGGAATTTTTTTTTTGAAGTGATAAACAAAAAACAAAAAAAAATTAAAATAAAACTAATGAGTTACTATAAATAATATAAACGAAATAGTGGAAGAAAAATAAATATTCTGCATATATGAATAGTTAATGTTGAAATATTTTAAAAGATAATTAAAGCAATTTTCCATAAACAATTAACTTGATTTTTCGGAAAACTTTGTGAGTTAATGGTAAAAGATTGTGCAAGAAAAAATAGAGAGAAAGTGTTTTTTAACAACAGGAATTTAGAAGACAACAACATAATGGATGAACAAGCGATCCAACACCTAAAACAGATTATCGAACAAAATCAAAGAGAGATAGAAGCTTTACGGCAACAGTTGGCCCAACAAGACAGGACTCCTCAATTCCAGCTCACAGCAGATCAAGTTCTAAATAGATTCCAGCATATTAAAACTTTCACCGGCAAGGGAGACTATAGCCTACAAGAATTTATCCATTCCGTTGAAAATGTAGCATCTCTATGTGCTAATAATGTACCTCTAATGCAGTTTGGCCTACAAATGATATTTAAAGAGAAAATACAGGGAGATGCAAGGAGGTGTATCCAACGCCTTGGCGACAATCTAACATGGGAACAACTGAAAACAGAGCTAAAAACGGAATTTAGACCAAGGAAAAGTTACAAGAAATTATTTGATGAATGTCGCAACCTAAAAGTAAGTAACCTCAAAGAATTATTTGATATTATTAGATCAATAAATTATTATCAACTCAATGAACTGTATGAATTCGACAATAATAAACCCTCTAACTACAGCCCGGATAATAATGATAAAAATCTTGTAGATATAGTGAAATATATGTTAACAGGTAGTTATAGGATGAATATTAAATATAATATGACTATAAATGAAGTATTTAATGTTTTTGATGAGTTAGGATTATTAGAAGAAAGCGATGTAATTCATTATAATCATAGAAGATTCTGTAGAGATTCTAGAAATAATATACAATGTAAGAACGTTAACCGTAGTGATAATAATACTAATAATCGTAACAACAATCGTAACAATCAAAATAAATATAGCTCAGAAAAACCTAAACAAAACGAATTACTTCAACGAGACAGAAGTACTTCTGACACCGCCAACTCTAGACAGTACAGACAGGAAAACAACACAAGACAAGGACAGGTTAACAAAAATTATTCTGGACAGTTTAGAAAAAATAATACTAGCTACAACAACAACAATAGCAACAATCCTATAACCCCTATGGAAATTGATAATATTCAACAAGAGGAAGATGTAAATTTTCAAAACGAACCCTCGAAAACCGATTACCGATAGTAACTCTCACTATTGATAATACAAAATTTAGATGTCTTATTGATACCGGGTCCGAAACAAGTGTTCTGAATGAAGGAACATTTGCCAATTATCCTCAAACTAATCTCCCAAAACCCCTTTTTTACTCAACTCTAAATGGTATTTCTAAAATCGAAAATCAAGTAATAACACCAATACCTGTTGAATTTAATAAAATAGGTACCTTACATTGGAAAGTGATGAAATTGACAGGTCGCAAATATGATGTCATAATAGGTCAAAATTTCTTAACCCCCCTTAAAACTAAAATAAATTTAGTACAGAAATATATTGAAGTATTTGATAATAAAATAAAATTCGAGAATAATGACCATTATTATATTTTAAACGAAATATGTAATTTAGAAACTAATAACATCGACGAATTAAATCTAGAACACCTAAATTTAGAAGAAAAACAAAACCTAGTCAAAATACTGAAAGAATATGAAAAGTTATTTTATAAAGATGGAGATAAGTTAACATTTACCCATGAAGTCCAACATGAAATCGTTACGACAACCAGTAACCCTATATACTGTAAAATTTATCGATATCCTCGTATTCATGAACAAGAAATTGAAAAACAAATTAAAGAAATGCTAGAACAAAATATAATTAAACCCAGTAATTCTCCTTATAATAGCCCTTTATGGATAGTACCCAAAAAGGTAGACAATTCTGGCCGTCAAAAATGGCGTATAGTAATCGACTATAGGAAATTGAATGAAGTTACAATAAGTAACAAATTTCTGATCCCAAATATAGAAAGCATTTTACTTAGCATTGGACTTAGCAAAAGGGTTTCACCAAATTTTGGTAAAATCAGAAGACAGAAAAAAAACAGCCTTCTCAACCCCATTTGGGCATTATGAATTTGTCAGAATGCCATTCGGGCTTAAGAATGCCTCTGCTACCTTTCAATGCCTCATGAATTCTATATTGAGAGACCTTATAAATAAAATCTGCGTCGTCTACTTAGATGACATCCTGATATTCAGCACATCTCTTGAAGAACACCTAAACAGCATCAAGAAAGTATTCAATAAATTAAAAGATGCTGGTCTTAAAATACAAATAGATAAATGTAATTTTCTGAAGAAAGAGACCGAATTCTTAGGGCATACCCTTACTCAAAAAGGTGTTAAACCAAAGCAAAACAAAATAAAAATCATTCAAGAATTAAAGTTACCAACTACTATAAAACAGATAAAAAGTTTTCTAGGAATCACCGGTTATTACAGAATATGCGAGAATAGCTTACCCCATCACTAGATACTTGAAGAAGGGAATGAAAATAAATCAAAATGATCCCAACTATATTAGTGCTTTTGAGAAATTGAAAAAGATAATCACGAAACATCCAATCTTAAAATATCCGGATTTCAACAGAAAATTTAAATTAGTTACCGATGCTAGCAACTTCGCTATCGGGGCAGTATTACTGCAAGATGGTCATCCGGTTTGCTACGCTTCTAGAACCTTAAACGATCAGGAAAAAAATTACTCCACCATAGAAAAAGAGTTGTTAGCGATCGTCTGGGGTACAAAGTATTCTAGGCCTTACCTATTTGGAAAAGAATTTGACTTACAAACCGATCATCAAATTAAATGGCTATTAAATGGCTTCACACAAAATATTCAGGGAAAGACATCAATCCAAGACTTCAAAGATGGCACATATCCTTGGGGGAGTATAACATGTGTTGCGACAGCTATATTAATTTTTTTTTATGGGTATATTTTTTTGTACGCCACTGTACAAATTCAGTTGGCTGTACATTAAAAATATTATAATTCAGTTCATATTGAAAAATATAGTCTGGAATTCATTGGAATTGCAACTTAAAATTCCAATAAATGAACTGTAAACCAAAATCCGTTGCACACAAGCAACAAGATTTGTAATCCATTTCATTTAATTGGCGTGATTTTTTTATTATATTTAAGAAACCACGCGACTTCTAGAAAATGTATGAGAATTACACATTTTAATCCATACCAAAATTCTCTTAATTTCTACTCACCTTTTTTTTATTAAAATTCAATTTTTTTAAATCTCTTAAAAATCTAAAATACTTGCAATGGTGTTTGCCGACGGCTAGTATATCATACGTCATATAATATTTAATACCCGTAGAAATCATCCCATATAAAAATTGTTATATTACTTGACCCACACAAATTCATTATGACCTATTTGTTCATATAAATAGCATAATGATATATTAAACTCATCAAGTAATATATGGAATATTCAAGAAACTTAATGATAATTCATATACCTGCTTACCCACAAAAATCTAATGACCTCTTACAATAAATGCGTAATGAGATGAGCCCCAAATCATGTTACATAAGCGAGGTAAAAATGTACAACGAGGTTCGTAATTCATTCCAGTCTAGTATTTCTTTGAGTCCAGTTGCATCATTAATTTTTGTGAAGATAAGAAACAGAAAACTTTTGATTTCTATTACATTTTTTTTAAAGAAAAAAAATAATAATAATACATATATACATTAAATTTTACGGCCTCCGTAGTTAAGTGCCGACGGTGTTAATTTTTTTGAAAAAAAAAAAAAAAAAAAAAAAAAAAAAAAAAAATTATAAAATAATATAAAATTTTAAGTTTTTTTTTGGTGGATAGCGACAAAAGGTAGCTCGCATTACACAAAATTTACACAAAAAAAAAAAAAAAAAAAAAAAGGGAAACAAAACAAAAAGAGAAAGTGGTAGTAGGTTCCGAAGTCATGTGGTTTTGTAAATTTTGCAATTAAAATTCTTTAAATCATCAAAAAAATATAATAATAAAAAAGAAAACAAAGATTTATATATCTAGATATATATATACATATGTTTACATATCAAAAAAAAAAAAAAAAAATAAAAAATAAAGAAAAAGAAAGAAAAAAGCAGAATAATGACGTGCATTAAACTCGAAAAACGAATCAAAATTAAAATTTGTTTTTTTAAAAACCATATACCTTATTGTTTGTAATGGTACAAAAAAAAAAAAATATTAATAATTATAATACAGAATAAGTGGAAATAAAAGAATTCCAGTTTTAACTAATTTTGTTAATTATGAAATTGTGAGAGTGTAGTCCTAAAAGCAAATTAAATTTAGGTGCGATTTTAACGCATTTATCATTTTATATACTTATATAATTCATAGTGAAATTAAATTGTATAAAAGTTTGTACCTAAAATTGTAAAACAAAACAAAAGGAATTTTTTTTTATTATTGAAACAAAATGTGAATAGTTGTCATTTAAATAATAATAATCCAGTAAAAGTTTCCTTTTTTTTAAATTTTTTTTAAAAAAATTCTGATAGTGATAAAATTGCCAATTTCAACTTTTAAATATAATTAACGTATAGGTGAACTTTAACCCATGTGTGAATTTTGCAATGCATAGTGATTTTGACAGGGTTAAGTTGAGTACAAATCTACTTTAAAAATCCTTAAATAAAATTCATGTGAGAAAAAAGTTTGAAATAATGTCAATCGAAGGAACACAATTTAGTACATAATTTACATTTGGTCGATATTTTTTTAAATTCTGTAATCCAATCTATAAATTTTTATTTCCTTAGGCAATTGAGTTTATGCATAAATTTAAATACATTTCATAAAGTTACTTTGTAAATTTGAATAATTTAAATACTATTAATGAGTAAAATTGTGAACAATTTTTTTTTGAAAATGAAACAGTTTAACGTAAAGGTAACATTTACTTTAAAAAGGTAATGATAAATATAATCTATTAGAATAAAAGAAGAATTTAAAAAAAAAAAAGAAAATAAAAAGAAAAAAAAAAAGGAATAGTATAAATGAATTAACGAGTTATAATAATACCAACTAATGGGGCTTTTGGAGTCAACCAGATCCTCGGTACAGCTACGAGGGACCCGATGCAGCCACCCTACAGACTCATAGGCAACCCACCCCCAGGACATCCAGATAAGTGAAATTTATATAAAGTTTAGCTTAGGTCCAAAACAAAACAAAAAAAAAAAAAATTTTAAATATGAACAAATAAATGAATGTTATGAAGTAGATACTATACATTAAGACTAACATAATTAAATCATTAGATACAGATAGAATTTTAAATTACAATAGATATATGGAATTTAACTATAGGCATCAGTGAAACATAAAAGAAAAAAAAAAAAGAAAAAAAAAGAAAAAAGAAAAAGAAAGAAGAAAAAAAAAGAAAGAAAAAAAAATAATAAAAAGAAAATAAAAAGAAAAAAAAGAAGAACCAAGTAGAACAGATCATCTTCACTTAACTGATTTCCATTTTGCTTATCAATTTTTAATCAAATCTATATATATGTATATTTTTTTTTTCTCTTTCCTCATGAGATATAGAATTTTGTTTGTAAATTTGAAAAAGGGAACAAGAATCTTTTTTGAATAGTACTAAATTTAGACAAGAAGAAAAAAAAAATGTAATAAATTAATCAAGTACGACATGTAAAATAAAATATAAAAAAAAATTAATAAAAAAAAAAATAAAAATAACAAAACACAAACGGAAAATAGAAAAAAAAAAGGAAATTTAAATAAAACAATAATATCCTGGAATTAAGTAGGAATTTTTTTTTGTTAATAAGAGAGAAGAAGAGGGAGGGAAAAAGACAGAAGAAAAATGTATATTTTTGTGTGTACAAAGTTAAATAAAGAAAAAAAAAGATGACAGATCAAGCAAAATGATTTTTTAGTTAAATCCTGGTTCTTGGAGGCTATGAGATGGGGTCCGAGCGGACCTAAGATTCGACCGCGGTTGGTTGATGGATCCTTTTTTTTATAGTGAAGGTTTGCCCATTTCACTCTGACGATGGTCTTTTCTTCCGCCGTTTGTTGCTTTCTATCTTCTTTTATTATTCCGTTGGTTTGGAGTTGGTGACAGTGAAGTAGGCTTTTCTTTTTTCTTGGACATATCTTTTACACATGAAAATTGATTATATTAAAGGTAAAGATAATAAAATCGCTGATTTCCTCAGTCGAATCAATACTGATACTAACGAGATTAATTTATTACAAAATGAAATAAAAAACGACACTTTAGAAACTGAAAATTTGAGTTTCAACAAGTTATTCCATATTAGAAGAGATTTAGATATAAAAAATGAAAAATCAAAAGAAGAAACTGAAAATTTGAGTTTCAACAAATTATTTCATATTAAAAGAGATTTAGATACAAAAAATGAAAAATCAAAAAAAGAAACTGAAAATTTGAGTTTCTTTAAAAATCCAGAATTTGAGAATGTTAACGAAATGAATGTTATAGATGCAGTCTCAGATAATGCAACCATTCATTCACAAGAAGAAAACTACGATGATCATACCATTTACAGTAACTACTTTGATTCTACAATGGTTAATATTATATTAGTATTATTTATTTTCATTTTTTTTTCTTTCTTTTTTTTTTTTTGTAACAAGGACAAATTTTTATCTTTCTCAAATAAATCTCAAAAAAAATGTTATTAATTTTATTACTTTAATTTAAACTCCCTAGTATAAATAGTTGCGCATTTGTTTTTGTTTCTTTCATTATTTCCTAATTTCAAAAAAAAGGCATGGAAATTATATATGAATATATATATATTTATAAATTTTTTTTTTTTTTTTTCTTATTTTTTTTTCAAAATTTAGCTTCATAAACAAAAATAATTTTAATCTGAATTATTTATATTTTTTTTTCTTTCTTGCTGATAAAAAAAGACCTAATATAATCTAAGTATTTAACAATACCAAAAAAAAATTGTACATATCTAAAATTCTGGAATTCATGTAGAGGCGACGATGTAGATCCTGGTGTGCTGGTCTGGCCAGATGCAGACAGGTTAAAGTCCCGCGCTGTACCAAATCGTCAAATTTTATTTGTTTAATCTTTTTTTTTTTTTTTTTTTTTTTTTTTTTTTTTTTTTTTTTTTTATTTTATTTATATTTTAATTACATTTTTAATATCACTAGAGTAACATGAATGGTCATTATATTGTTTAGTTAATAATTAATTTTCTTGAAATTTTAATTAAGTTAACTTTATGATTTAATATTTCTATTTTTTTTTCTCTTTTTTTCTTCTTCTGCACATATTTATATATATACGATTTGCCTAACTAATTTTTTTTCTATTTCTATTCTTCCCCTTCCAGTTCCATTTCACGAAACCTATTACTTGTTTTTTTTTTTTTTTATTAATTTTTTTTTTTTATTTATTTTTTTTTTCAAATTTTGATTTTTGTTTAGGCTTATATGAAAATTATCATTTTTGAATTTTCGCAAAAAAGAAAAAAAACCGTAAACTACACCTTTTGGTTGTAAATTGCATATTTCTTTGCCTCTTTATATAGTATAAAGCACAGCAACTAATCAACAGTATAAAGCACAGCAACAATTCAACAGTATAAAGCACAGCAACAATTCAACAGTATAAAGAACAGCAACTAATGCTTTATTATTTTTTTTTTTTGAATGAATTATGTCTCATCACTTTTTACACCTTTTCACACCATTAATCTTTTATTTAACACATCCATCACTTTCACATTTATTTTAATGAATTAAAATCTTTTCCATAGATTTTTTGTTTTCTCCATTTTTTTTTCTTAACAGATTTCAAAGTACACTACACACTACTTTATGTGCCTAGATCGTCTCCCAATAAAACCATTTAAATATTTACACAAAATTCTAACACCCCACGCTCAATGGTACCGACAACGTCGAACGTCAATGTGAACGACAAAATTAGAAATAGATCTAATTGAACGACAACGTCAGAATGGATGTTGCCATTGAACGAGAACAATGGTAGTTTCATTGAATTTAATTGAACGTGTCGGTGATGTTCGACGTTGTCGGTACCATTGAGCGTGGGGTGTAAGGATAACTCGAATTTCAATGGAAAATGCCATAGGCTTTGTTATATTTAGGTATATATGTATATATTGTTGATTATATAGCGAAACTATGTATTAACACTGGCGCTAAAATAATGCCAATTCACACGTACGATATTTTAAATATGAAATTCTCGGAAATTTATAAAACCACATATTTATGTTGTTACTAGTTTTTTTTTTTCTTTTCATTTCTATGTTTTTAAAAAAAAAAATCCGTATTATTTGTTATTTTCTGGAAATTTGATTTAATATACGATTAAATCTTAATTTTCTTTATTTTTTAGTTTTTTTCTTTTTTTTTTTTTTTTTTTTTTTACTTTTGTAATTAGATATTAAAACAAACAAAAAAATACAAAATATTAGAATTAAATTTAAACAAAATCTTTTATACTTGATTATTTAAAATTTTACCAACAATCAAAAATAAAATCCGAACCTCAATCAAGAAAAGCAAGCCCCAGACTAAAGCGACAAAGAAAAAAAAGAAAAAGAGACCGATTAAAATTGTACCTCCCTTATATATCCCTAATTGAAGTAATTTCTCTATGCATCTCTTAATTAGCTGTAGTCAGCAGTGCTGCCGTTTTTACTACTATAGTAGTATTTTTACTCCTCTTCCAATACGTTTACTACTCTACTCCTCCTTTGATAAATCTACTCCTGTCTTCTGACCACGAGTACTGCTTGATTATCTTAAATGTATGTGATACAATGAATGACTCAACTCAGTTCTTTTTTTATCAACTCTATGCAACTCAGTGTGTTTTGCTGCACAGGAAATATTATGAATAATGGTAACACAGGATTGGCATTTTCTTCTTTGTATTTTCATTGTTTTTTGATGTTTTGTCATTTCACAATTCACATTCTTACTGCGAACTTCTTTGTTTGTACTTTAATTTCAAGTGGTGTTATAAATTAATACATAATAAAATTTTGTGCAGTGAACCAAAGTTATTAAATGTAAATATGTACTAAAAGCAAAAGCTGAAAATGGACAGGTAATTTTTAACTTTATAATAATTAAATTAAAACCAAGTAAATTTATGAAATTTTGCTATGAATTTTTATAGATTTCTAATTAGATGTGAGGAAAAAAATGATTCACCTTTATAAGGTAGTACTAGTACAACATTGAATTTGCCAGAAAAGAAACAACAAAGCAAACCTGTCATGTCTACTAATGAGAATAATTGCGATATTAGTGAACTCAGAAATTATAGGTAATTATCGTATTTATAATTTTTTTTTGCATATAATATGTTGGATGAATATTTGTATTTTTTTCTAATAAGAAATGCAAATGGTGCCGAAGACAATAATGAAATTGAAATAAACATTGACTTGCCTGATGACAATAAAAGTGCACCTGTTGAAAAAAAGTTAAAAACAAAGAGGAAATATAATCAGAAGTTTAGAGATGTTTGGAAAGAACAATATCCATGGATCAAACATCAAAATGGAAAATCTGACTGCTCTTTGTTGTTTACCTGTTCCACCAAATAAAAGCCATTTAGAGAGACACAGTGAAAGTTTGAAGCATAAAAATTTGGAGAAAACATTGCGAAATCAGCCAAATTTGATGAAAAAAAGGAAGAATTCAAAGCAAAAAAATGCAAACTGAAAATAGCAGAACTTCAAATTCTTATGTTTATTATAGAACATAACCTACCTTTTGTTTTAATTGATTCTTTGTTATTACTTATCAAATCTGTTGCTAGTGATTCGTCACTTGTTAAAGAATTACAAATGGGAAGAACTAAAGCAACTGAAACTACTTGTGGTATACTATTAGAAGAATCAAATTCAATAATATCAAATATTTAAAAAAATCAAAAGTTTTCTTTGATTATCGATGAAACCACCGACATATCTACTACAAAATGTTTAGCTTTAATTGTGCGATTTTATGATTTTAATATGAAAAAAGTGAGAGATAGATTCTTTGGACTAATTGCTTTGAAAACTGCAGATTCTAAGGCTATATTCGAAGCAATAGTCAATTTATTTGGCAGTCTTAAAATTCCGTTTGAAAATCTAATTGGTTTTGCTAGTGATAATGCAGCAGTAATGACAGGGCATTTCAATAGAGTTAAAAAATTATTATTAGAAAAAAATCGGCATATTTTTTCAATAAGATGTGTTTGTCATTCATTACATTTGATGTCTTCAGCTGCAGCAAAATCAATCCCTCACAAAATTGAAGTTCTAGCAAGAAATATATACTTTTACTTCTCTCACAGTCCGAAAAGGCAAGAAATATTAAAAGAGTTTCAAGAAAATTTTAACGTCAAACCACACAAAATTTTAAAATTAGCAGGAACCAGGTGGCTATCATTAGAAAGTGTGATAAATCGTACACTTGAGCAATGAGATCCACTCAGACATTTTTTTCTGTTAACATCTTTTGATAACGAAACCAATGCAGATTTGGCTAGTAAAATTTCTGTGGAACTAAATGACGAAAACAGATTTTTCATGATATTTCTATTTTATATTTTAAATTTGACAAACAAAACTAATCTCCTATTTCAGTCTGAATTACCTCAAATTCAGAATTTAATAAAAACACTGTCAAGTTTTTATAAGATAGTGTTAAGCAATTCCATTAAAAAAGAATTTATTACCGAAGGAAATTGTATTACCATAAATTTAGAAAACTCCTCTTATTTTAAAGGTATCAAAGATGTGTATGTGGGCCCAAAAGCGGAATTGTTTTTGAAAAAAATGAACTTTCCCACAAAACATATAATTGAATTAAAAAAGACCTGCAGAAATTATTATTTAATTTTGTGTCAACAATGTAAAGATCGTTTTGATTTGTCTAATGGAAAACTTCTTGCTTTGCAAGACATTGATCGTTTAAGTTTGGCTGAAAGCGCAACAACATTAATTTTAGAGTTTCCAAATTTAGTAGAAGAATCTGATATAGATTCTATAGATTGTGAGTGGCGCAGTCTTTTGTATCAATCATTCATTTCTAAAGATTTAGACTGTTCAACATTTTGGTCAAATGTTTTTGACTTAAAAAATAGTTTAAATGAAAAATTGTATCCTAATCTGACTAAATTCATAAGTGCTTTATTGTGTCTTCCACATTCGAATGCATCAGCCGAAAGGACATTCTCGCAATTAACATTAATAAAAACTAACAAAAGAAATTCTTTTGACGTGTCTACAATTAATGCAATTTTAGCCAGCAAAGAATTAAGTTAAGTTTTTTTTGAATTTTGTTTTTTTTTTTATTTATAACTACCTAATTGAATTTTGTTATGTTATTTTTTATTTTTATTATTATTTTTTTTAATTTAAAAAAAAAAATAAAGTTTATGAAATAAATGGAAAATTAAAAAAACGTTTTTTATTTTTTATAGAAAGTTTTCTTATAATTGCAAATATGTGTCATGCATGCTATAATTCAACTTTCTTGTATTTATCTGATTTCTTGTGATTTTACTACTATTTCTTAAAATCTACTCCGCTTGAAACGTCAATTCTACTACTCATAATTGTATATGGAGAATTTGTGAGTTTTTTTTTTTTGATGTCTACAACGAAAATTGAGTAATCTCATGTACCCTCCAGAAATCGCATGATTTATAGTATATAGTATATAGAATAAAGGAAAATCACGCCATTTCCAGAACAATGAAATGGATTAGAAATTTTTGTTGCTCGTTTGCAACGGATTTTTGGAGTACAGTTCATTTATTGGAATTTTAAGTTCCAATTTTTGGAATTGCAGACAAAACCATCCAATATGAACTTAATTAAGAAATTTTAATGTACAGCCAACTGCAATTGAACAGTGGTGTACAAAAAAAATAACCTGTATGAAAAATAAAATTTTGCTGTCGCAACATACATACATATATTAGAGAAGATGGAGTTAGCACTTATGAATGGGTCATTTTAAAATAACATAAAACATTAGAATAAGAAAACTAAAAAAAAAAATGTATAGGTATATAATAAAATAAAAAAAGATTGAGATTAAAAAAATATTATTCAAAACAATTTCTTGCACTTTTTTTTATTTCAATAATCATAATTTTATTTAAATCTATAAATTGAATCAATGTGTAACATCATCAAGCAACTGATATGCACACATTATGTTAATTTAGCAATTTGTGAGCGATGTTTTAATTTATAATTTTATTCAAAAACTAATCACTGAAAGTATGAGTGACATCATTATTCACTGTTGCTGTACACATATTTTGTCAATTCAAAAATTATAACATAGTATAGAATTTTCAATTTAAGAATTGTAATTTTGCAGATCAGCATTTTCTACAAGTAGCAATAAATAAGATGATTAAACTTAAGAATCTGATTGGTTAATCATAATTTCATTTCATTTATAATTAAAAATTTTAGTATATAAAGCTGTGAAAATTTATAATTAAAATCACTTTATAGTAAATATTACAATAAATATTAATTCAAAATAAACATTTGTTAAATGTAGTTGATTTTTAAATTTTTTAATAGCTGTGTTTCATTCGAACTGATAAAATGATAATTCTGATATTTCTCACTTCTTCACTGAAGAAGCATTGTTTTTTCGCACTCGGTGTCTTTATTCGACAATAGAGATCATCAGTTCATCAATTTCAGTTTACCAGATGTTTTGGTGTCAAAGTTTGTGAATCGAAGTTTGAGGTTATTACGTGATTTTTTATCAAAATGAACAATCAAATTTCAAGAGGAGGCGAGAATTCACCATCTAATGAACAAGCTCGGGTAAATTCGACTCTACAGACGATGGCTGAAAGAAGTTTTTTCAAATTGACATACATTTATGTGCATATTTTTAATTATTATCGCAATAGAAATATACCATGCAATATGGAAAGGTAAGTTTTTTATATATAATTTTGTTTTTTCTTCTCCTTTTCGTTTTAAACATTATTATAATTTTTATTCATTTACAGAATAATTATCGAGAAATGGGATCGAGAAATGATCCCTAATAGACGCACAACGCTAGAATATCGAAGTGAATTGTGGCAGTTAATAGATTTTAAATTTTATATAAATATTTAATTTTAAGCTTAAATGTAGTATTTTATATAAAATAAATTCCCTTTTTAAAAAATTTTTTTTATATATTTTATTTGTTTTTTTACAATTCTTTCTCTTCTATCCGTGAATTATGCTGATTGGATTATCCTAGCCATTTCATAAAAAATTTGTTTCTTTTTTTCAGCTATTTCGAAGCTGTTCAAAGACCTGCTTAACCTGTGTTTTTTTGAAACGTTATTAATGAAAGCGAGTTAATTAAGAATATTATAAAAACAAGAAATGTTATTCGTAAGAAATATCAAGCTTTGAAAACTGGTAAAGCAGACGAAGAAATACAATTGGAAAGTGTTTTTAAAGCAATTACGCAAATTTGCAGGTCGGTACACTAGTACTAATTAAAGAAGACAATCTTCCGCCATTTAAATGGGCAATGGGACGCATACTTGAAACCATACTAGGAGCTGACGGCAAAGTACGAGTAGCTATCTTAAAAACACCAACAGGAACTCTACGTCGAGCTATCCACCAGTTAGCACCGTTACCAGTAGAGACACCATAAACCAATGAACAATCTATGACTGATATAGAATCATCGAATAATGAAACCACAAATGACAGTAGTGACAATAAAAAAAACTCATAGACGAAAAAGAAAGAGTGCCTCCACATCTCCAAATTCATTAAAAGTCTTCTTATTATTAATATTATTAAAAATTATAATACAAACAAATGCAAATAAACGTGATTATGATGAAAGTGGACAAATATCTGGAAACAGAAGTAAGAAGTATAAACTTATTAAAGAATTGTTCGAAGATCATATTGGTTCTGCATTAATGCATTTACTGATAGAAAAACCCAATTATGTATACTGGGATGATCCAAACGAATTAGTAAATAGATTGAAATTACTACTAGCATCTGCACATGCAGGACATAATAATCACAACAATGAGATAGTTTCAATAATTGAGGAACTCAGAGAAGCAGATATTATCATATAAATTTATATTCTACATTATAAAATTTATTATTTACATTATGAGCGTTGACAAGTTTGGACGTTTCTCTACTGAGAGACATCATCATGCTACAATTTCTTTTGAACGTGGACCTCCTGGTTCTGTAGGTTTACCAGGAATAGGATTTATTTTAACAAATGAAGAAAACTTTAATATAAATTCAAAATGAATGGAAAATCATCAAAATCCTTTAAATGATAATGACGCAGAAACAAAAAAGTATGTTGATAATGAAATCAATGATTTACATACCAAACTTATACAAAAACAAGAAGTATTTATTGAAAATAATGATAAGATGTTGAATAATTTGAAAAAATCACCACTACCCGTTCCGGATTCTCTAACAAATGAGTATTTAGACAAAGAATTAGAACCATTTCGTCAACAACTTGCAAAGAATAATGATATGTTGTTAGATTATTGTGAAAAAATATAACATATGGTTTACATTATAACATTGAAAATATCCAAAAATTTTTATTTGATGAAATAAAGAGAAAACATCAACCTGAGCAATCGATTTTATCATTAGAAAGTGTACCAAATAAATTATGAGAAAACAACAACTTGTAGAAGAACTTCATAAACCTGTTAGGAGAAATTTTAAACGGCGACATGTTATAGTAAAAGGAATTAATGATTTGTGGCAAGCTGATTTAGTTGAAATGGGAAATTATTCTTCATTTAACAAAAATTATAAATATTTATTAACTGTAATTGATACTTTCTCGAAATATTTCTGGGCACATCCCGTTAAAACAAAAAATGCTGTAGATGTTACTAAGGCAATGGATAACATATTTAACATAACACAATCATCACCTACAAATTTACAAACAGATTCAGGAAAAGAATTTTATAATACACAATTCAATCAACTTATGAAAAAATAAAATGTTAATTGTTCATTATTCAACATATAGCATATTGAAATCATCGATTGTTGAATGTTTTAATAGAACATTAAAAGAGATGATGTGGAAAGAATTTAGTATGAATGGACCATATAAATGGATTGATAATGTAAAAGCGTTAGTTACCAAATACAATAACACTATTCATCGAACAATAAAAATGCGATTATTTATCAGACGAAGATAGGAGAACTCTTGTCTACTTTTGAAAATATATACAACAATATGAAAAAATGGAAATAATCACATCAATTCATGGATCTCATTACGTTGATTGTTGTTGGGCTAAAGATGATACAGCTACCGGACGAGATACATGTATTTGTAGTTATAGACAAAATCAGGTCATGAAATTTAAAAATGAATTTGAAAAATTATTGAAATTTTATAAGAAATTGATTAGTTATTTAGAAGAAGGATCTCTGGATATAATTGATAACATTTCAATATTTTTAAATGAATTCGATATATTTTGTGGTACAGAATCATATGGACAAGTTATTTTTAACAAAAAATAAATTGAAAATGTACGAGCATATTTAAATAACAACAAAAGTGAAGAACTTACATCTAACAGTCATTATCTGGGATGTTCTGGTTCTGAAGATAATGAAAATAATATTTGTGAATGTGATTTAATAGAAGAAAAACAACAAAAACAAGGATAGAGCTAAAAAAGCTATTAAACTTATAGATGAATTTCTTGGAAAAATTTATTATAATTATTTTTCATTTAAAAAAATGGTTTCTTTTTATTAATTATATTTATAATTTATATTACAGTATTATAAAAACTAGTAAAACCTATATTAAATTTTTGTGAATATTTATCATAATTCATATTAGACTCCGTTTCTGTTGCATATTGCTGATCTGCTTCTGATTGTATAGGTTTTTGTTGTTCATTCTCTGTTATTTGTGATTGTTGTTGTTGTTGTTCTTGTTGTTCTTGAAATTCACTAAAGTCTATACTGTAAGATTTTTCTACTTGACCATAGTTGATTAAGTGATATTTTTCTTTGTTCAAACCTGCTATCACATTATCTGATAATTTATTATACTTTTCAGGCAAATTGAGACGTTGATTTCCTTCTAACTCAAGCAAAATTCGATCACCAAATTTTGTGTTAACCTTTTCTGCACTGATAATTTTATATGGATGCTTTTGTTAGGTAGTTCATTTCTAACAAGTTTATCTTCCTGTTTCCGCTTAACTGCTTTTAAAGTCTTCAGTGTTTGTTTTGAACTTACTTTTTCAGGTTTCTGTACTTCACTCATTTTACAAACTTTAAAAGAAAGATTAATTAAATTACTTAAAAATTCCACGACTAACTGATGCCGTTTGAAGAAATCGTCTCCATTTATAGTCAAAAATTGTATCCCCACCTTTTTTTTTTACTGTTTAAAAATTACAATAAAGTGAATAAAGTTCGCATTTCACAACTTGATAAAATCCTTATAAAAAAAAAAAAACATATCATTTAATACAATCACAAACAATCGTCAGAATAATTCAGTTGGGAGAGCGTTACACTGAAACTCTAAAGGTCCCCGGTTCAAATCCGGGTTCTGACAATATGGTAAGTATTTTTTTTTCATTATTAATTGAAATAACATAAACAACGATAAATTCATAGATTTGGAATATGCATTTGAGTATATAGTCACATAAAGCAACAATCATCGTTCTAATATTCCATTTCTCACATTATATGTACTAGAATTTCACAACTTGATGAAATCCTTATAAAAAAAATATATTAAACGTTTAACTTGAACAAACATGTCTCAACATGAACAACACTGATAAAGCATACGTAACAATTTGAATATAAATATAGCTTTTATATAAACAATTGTATGATTATTCTAAAGTATTTGATTATTAATTAATGCGAAATCTTAGTTTTTGTTTATCGAATATCGGAATTTGTTAGTAACAAAATACATCGATGATCTAATTTTTTTAGTTTTATATTACTTTAATCGCTACCACACACACAAATTTTTAATCAATATACATTCTTGTTGTTACCATACGCAACCTTCTTTAGCTATTTTAGACACACACATGATGTACACACATACCTACATTTTTGCAAACATTGCAAATTCCATTCTGAAGTTTCATAAAAAATTATTCAACAATTAAATATTACACACTTGTATAGCTATTTGAAACAAAAAATTTACATATACCGTAAAGAGTTAAACAAAAGTAAGTATTTATGTACGAAATATATATATCTTAACATTTAGAATCCAATTTACATCATATAACCAATGACAATATTTTCTGTAACAGTCTAATTATTCTAGTATACTGAAATAGTCAGAACTAGTTGACCTCCAATCTCAAAGTTTGGCCTCCAATCTAAGAGCTGTTTTAGCTCTTTTTATTATTCTCAGCATTTTTTCTTAATTTCTCACTTTTTTAAAATATATTCTCTTTTCTAACTATTTTCCATACAATACATCATTCTAATAGTTCTCACTACTATACACAATCATATGGAAACAGTTTTCCTTTTGCTGCATATTCAGATATATGGTAGAATACATACCATTTGATTTAGTATAAGAATTTAACCAATTTTTGTGAGGAATTAAAGACATAGGATTTGAGGGTATATTTCAAGAAGAAAAAGTATACAAGTAGCTAATTTGCATATGATCACATTTATAAACTTTAATGATAATTTACATATCAAATTTATTAATTTGCATATCAAATTTGATCGTTTATCAGGTCACATATAATTTTGATATCAAAATGATATTTTTAGAAAATAATTTTATTGATAAATTCGATCAAAAATCCTTAATTTTCTAGCACTAAAAATCATTTTTGCACCAGGCAATCAGAATTCATAGATCAAAAATTCGAGTAATATACAAAATTATCTACAATATAGGATATGAAAAGTTTTTTTATTGTGCTTATGTTCTATAGAATGTCATTTTTAGTATATATTGAATGTATTTTAAATGGGAATGTTTTATAGTATTTGTGAAAGCAGGTTTTTTATTTTTCAATAATAATATCCATTGATATACATAATTGTATTAGGACAGACGCTGATATACTTTCGTTTGATAGTATATGTTGACGGTAACAAAAAACAAAACAAGGAGGTGTTATACACATGTTTATCTTCAATACATAATATCACTTCAAATAGAAAAAAAGATCTTTTTTCCTTATTACCCTTTATACCTTACCTCTATACATTTTTCAATACAAAAGACTAAAAATATAGTTAATCACCGTACAAAAAATGTGTATATGTGTTTGAAAAAAATTTACAAATTATTTACTTTATGCGTAAATGTTATTTTTGTGTTTTGTTGTTTTTGGAAAAGATATATGATATGTATGGTATATGAGAAATGAGAAATGTATGCATATAATGGGAGCTATTGGGAGCTATTGGGAGCTATTCAGAGCTATTCTGTACACATTCTTTAGTTAGCAGATTTTTCTACTAAGAAAGTTGGCAGAATAAGATGGTAGCAGATTCTTTAAAATTCGTATTCTGGTCACAAATATTTTTCGAAATCTTTATGAAGCTTTCAACAGAAATTCGAAATCTGCTAACAAATGTCACTTTGAAGAAATTTTTTTTCCCAGCTCGGTATAGTAAGAATCATCTAAAATAATATGACCAAGAGAATAATACACTCAGATGTAATTTAAACCGTTATAAAAATATGTAAATAAACATGTTCACAGAAGTTGTTACAACCTCCAATGTATATACACTATCTGTTGTTTACATTTTGTAATTGAATAAATTTGTAAATGAAAATGAAAAAAAAATGAAACATTAGTAAAAGAAAATCATAGAAACACTTTTCATATTACAAAACTTTCTAAAATAAAAGACTTTGAAAAATATATAATTTTAAACTGTCCGATATAATAAGTAAATAAAGAAATATTTTTTGGTAAAGTCATCAGAATTGAGAAGAAAATTATTTGAAAGTTAAATAAGTTACGAAACTTATTAATTATGATATGAAAGCAAAAAACATAAATTTATTAAAAAAAAATATTTTTAAACACAATTTTTTCATCACATCAAATTTAATCATTGTCGACCTTTTATTAGAATTAGCCGTATATAAAGGGATGTTTCTATTTATTTCCATAAAAAATTGCACCTATTTAAATAGAATAAAAAACATTAAGTCAAGGAAATACATACTGCTACAAAAAAGAAGAAGAAGATTGAACTACGTACAAAAATTTAATAACTATAAAAGCAAAAAAAGAAGAAGAAGATAGAGCTGATTATAAAAAGAGAGAAAGGAAAATGGAACCGAGTACAAAATTAATAATTATAAAAAAAGGAAGAAGAAGAAAATGGAATTAAACACGAAATTTAATAATTTTAATAGTAAAAAAAAAAGAAGAAAAAGAAAATAGAACTGATTATAAAAAAAATTCTAATTATAAAATGGAATTGTGAGGAAGTGAAGGAAGTGAGCCCAGTAGGAAAAATAGACGACCAAAAAAACGTGTGTATAGAATAGGGAATTTATGAGAAGGCAACCCTGATAAATCTTTAAATCAAGTTAATCACAAATTTAAACACTGTGACAACCCTGCGGTTTTGACGGATAGTTTTATTTTAACGTGTGGCCGAAAAAATGTAAACAAAGGCTTACTCCGCGAATTAACCTCAAACTTAATTTCGAAGTACGTCGCGGGTGAAAAGTTAAAAAATAATAATAAAATAATAAAAATAAAATAATAATAATAAAATAAGAAGAATTAAATTAAAATAGTGCGAAATAAAAATAAAAGTGAAAGAAGAAAAAAAAGTATCGGAATAGATAGTGTTTTGAAATGAAAACAGGTTAGTGTGGAAGTGCGTATAGAAAAGTTAATGTGGAAGTGTGTAAAAAAAAAAAAATGTATAGAATAGTAAAAAAAATGAAAAGTTAAAGTGAAAGTTGAAAGGAAAATGGGAGGTAAGTAGAAGTATGTGTATAAAAGAAGGATAAGGGTGAAATAATAAAAAAAGGAAAACAAAAATGAGGTTGAAGTGAAGAAAAATGTGAAAGGAAGAAAAAGTGGATGGAATAAGAGAGGGGGATGTATAAAGGGGTAAGTAAAACAGAAAGTGAAGTTTAGAATTTAAAAGCAAAAAAAAAATAATAAAACTTACGTACTGATGTGTAAAATTAAGTGATGTAAAAAAAAAAAAAAACAGAAGTGATTAAAGAATGTTAGCTAAAAAAACTATTGAAAAATAAAAAAGAAACAACTTATTACGTGGGAAAAACTAAAAAAAAATTCGCAAAAAAAAATCGCAAAAAAAAACTCGAGAACTACCGCACTGAGCACTTGGAAAAAACTATGTCTTGGGTGTTTTTTGGTGGTACCTTTTATAGTGTTTTCTAAAATTCGCGAATTTTCTATGGAAATTCTTTTGTTAGATTTCCAGTGAGGTAAAAGAATTCTTTTACTCTCACTGGAAAATCTTCAATCTCTTTGCAGAAAATTCGCGAATTTATTGATTTTTCCGTCGTTTTTGTTGTGTTCATGTAGTGTTGTTTTTGTGTAGTGATTTTCCATTGTGCTTGTTGTTTGTTGTTGTGTGAAAGAATTCACGTGTGTGCTTTGTTGTTTTTGTTTTGTGTTTGTTTCCTTTTATTGTCCTTTCTCTTTTTTTTTTTTTTAAATTATTTTATTTATTTTATTTAGGATTGGGCTGTATTAATAGGGGCTTCTGGTTTGGGCACCAATTTTAATAAAATTTGGTGTTCAATTGGAAGTTTCTTTTATTTACAGCATGTTGTCATCAATTTACATTTATTATTTAATTTTTTGATTATTTGCGTATTAATTATCTTCTTTTTTCAGAAAAATAGGACGACGGGGTGTTGTGTTGGATTTGCTCAAAAGGTAATTTCTTCCAGTATAATTTTAATTAGGTTTACTAATGGAATTTTTCTTTTGTATATTTTAAATTCTTCAACATTGTAACACTGCCCCCCGCGAAGAATGCTCAAAGTTCCGACTGAGCATTAGTCCCATGCTCGCCGAAAAGTAGTGATTATATTTCTAGTTGATGTCCGTATTGTGCTCGTTTCCTAGTTTACTTCAACCCTAGGACTAGTAGTCTAGACACGATGTCATTGGTGCTAATTTTGCGTTTGTAAGTTTTTGCCTCGCAAATTTACTCAGTTTCACTTGCGTTCAATCTTTTCAAGGTGTTTTAGAGCTGAATCACACAGCTCTTGAAACAGAATAAGGTTTTTTTTTTTTTTTTTTTGCACTTGACAGACGTGTCTTTTTTTTTCCTGAACACTTTTACAGGGTCACCAACTTAGTTAGGCATTTGTGGTGAGGACAGAGTTACCGTGTCTTTTCACTATTTCCTGAAAAGAAGATATTTGATTTAAGACTTGATGGCTGGGTGCTACAAATAAAAGAAACTTTGCTTCAGACTATTGAGGGTTGTTGGACCGAGATAAAAAAAAAGAAAGAACAAGGGGAAAAAAAGGAACAATGGAAACAGCAACGTAGCCCACCAAGCATCCTCCTCACAACAACGTTTTTAGCAACAGATGGACGTCGACCATTTTGATCCTCTCAGCGTTTCACTACATCCACTGACACTAGGCTGGTTGATGTACGGCTGCTATAGGGTTTCTGAAAAGAATCTTCGAAATTATTGTTAAAATATCTGTTTTCAAAAAGGTAGTGTTAAGTACGATGGGATGTTCGATTATTTTCTAACGGGTGTCAATCGGTCATGGTGTACCACGGATTTACGACTAGTGACGGTATTTCTGATACGATAAACGACATCAGTAATTTTCTCTAGAATTTCGTATGGACCGTCCCAGTGTTTTTGAAGTTTCGGACACCGACCTATTCTCCGTTTCGGATTATATAGCCAAACGAGATCTCCGATTTCGAACGGTTGAGCTTTAGCAGATAAATCGTACCGATCTTTCATCCTGCGACTAGCGTTAGCTAGCTGGACCCGATTGAACTCGTGTACCTTGCGTAAACGTTCTTGTAATTGAAGTACGTATTCAGGAATCGAATTCGCTGGGGTGTCAGGAGGGTCGCCAGTGACTAACTGTATCGGTAAACGGAGCTCTCTACCAAAGTTCAACATAGCAGGAGTTTGTTTAGTACTTTGCTGAACTGCTGACCGGAACGACAAGAGTAGAAACGGTAGATACTCGTCCCAGTCCCGTTGATGGCTTTCAACAAACTTGGCAAGATAATCTAGTATTGAGCGATTGAACCTTTCGACCAAACCATCACTTTGTGGATGTAGGGGGGTCGTTCTAGTCTTGTCGACACGGAACCTTTTCATCACCTCAGCAAAGACTTCTGACTCAAAATTTCGACCTTGGTCAGAATGGAGTTGGAGGCACAATCCAAAACGTGAGAAAACGTGAACGATCAGGGCTTCAGCTACTGTTTCAGCGGTCTGGTCTTTTATAGGGATAGCTTCAGGCCACTTGGTGAAGTAATCCATCACGACGAGGATATATCGGGATAGATTTTTGGTGACTGGCAGGGGACCAAGGATGTCGATGGCAATCCTTTCGAAAGGGGCACCTGAATTTCGGACTTGAAGAGGGGCTTTCAACTTGGGTATTGGACCTTTCCTTTGTTGACATACTACGCAACGTGAGCAGTAATTTCGAATATCTGTGGAGTATCCGGGCCAATAATACCGCTGTCGAACTTTTGCCATGGTTTTGTCGATTCCAAGATGTCCTCCACTTGGTGAGTCGTGCACTTGTGCCATCACGTCTGCCTGCAGGTCTCGGGGGACCAGAATCTGCAAAACAGGCTGTCGGTTCACTTCGAATCGCCGGTATGCCACGTCGTTTTTAAGAACCAGAGATGAAAACATAGCCCAGTAGCTCTTAACCGTTGGTTCGCAATTGCTGATGGTTTCCACAGCAGGTCGTTCGCCATCCGTCAACCAACGTTTTACCTGTGCCAAGCAAGCATCTCCGTCTTGTAGCCGTGACATGTCTCCTACGACTTGAAGCAACCTGACTGCGACATTTTCCTTCTCCTCGAGGCGACGACAGTAGCTGCAGGAGACGGATTCGCACGGTCTTCGGGACATTGCATCGGCTTTGCCATGGCTTTTTCCTGGTCGATGTTGAATTTCAAAGTTGAACTCCTGTAACCTCTCGATCCAGCGAGCAATTTGTCCTTCAGGTTCCTTATGCCCAGTTCCACAGTGGAAGCTTAAGCAGAGTTTAACTCTTAAACTAAGTTTAAGCACATTTTTCAGTTTCACAGTGCAGGCTTAACTGTTAAACTGAGTTTAACTGGAGTTTAACTTAAGCCGTCAGAATTGAGAGCTTAAGCTCTATTTAGGGTTTAAGTATAAGCAATATAAATTTCTTTTTTGCTCTGCAAATTTTTCGTTTTGACTTTTTTTAATATTATAATACCTTTTTTTAATATTATTTATTTTTTGAATAAAATTATTTTTCAATTTCTTCCTGTTTGTCTGTTTTTTTTTTTTTTTTTTTTTTTTTTTTTGATTCAATTATATGTTTATATTTTATATGTACCTACAATGTATGTACATACATACATTTGTATATATTATATTTTATTATTTATATTATATACGTATATATATATAGTATACTTTTTTTTTGAATAATGAATAAAATAATGTTAAAATTACTTTAAAACAAAAACAATAAAACAAAATAAACCTATATGTATGTAAGAAAAATATTATTTATATATACATACATATATTTTTTTTTAGTTTGTTCACAGTATTTGAAAAAAAAAAACTTAAAATGTCACAATTGTCACTGCCATCTAGCGGCTAAACAATGACATTTACAAGTTCCATATGTTCCAACCTAAATGCATTCACAATGACAGGTTTAACTAAAGATAGTTAAGCTCCAAAAATAAATTGACTGAGAAACGAAAAAAAATTTAAGTGAAGCTTAAGCTATATTCTGCGTTTAACTTAAACTTAGCTTAAACTTCCACTGTGGAACTGGGCATTAAAGTTCATAAGCCAACGAAACGAAGCGTGGTCCATTCGTAGAAGGAAAGCTTTACCGAGAAAGTAAGGTCGGAAATGTAAAATGGCTTTGACGACAGCGAGCAGTTCTTTACGCGTTACACAGTAGTTCCTTTCGGGGCGACTGAACGTTTTACTGTAGTATTCTATAACGCGCTCTTGACCGTTTTGGACTTGTGAAAGAACTGCTCCCCACGCCAGGTGACTTGCATCGGTGTCGACTATGAACGGATCTGAGTCGTTGGGCTGCGAAAGTATTGGAGCCGAAACCAGTTTGTCCTTCAGGCTATTAAATGCATTCTGGCACTCCTCCGTCCACAGGAACTTGGCACTCTTCTCCGTAAGGGCAGTTAGAGGTTTAGCGATTGTAGAGAAGTCTTTCACGAACCGTCGGTAATACGCACATAAACCGAGGAAGGATTGGACGTCCTTTTTCGAGGTTGGAACCGGCCAACTTTTAACAGTTTCGAGTTTTTCGGGATCGGTTGCCAATCCTTTCTCGGAGATAGTATGACCGAGGAACTTGACTTCTCTCTGACAGAGATGACACTTTTTGGGAGAGAGCTTGCGACCTGCGCGACGAAGACGCTGGAATACCTCAGCCAGGTTTTTTATAAGGACATGAAAAGATGTGGCATGTACCAAAAGATCATCCAAATAACCTAAAGTGACGGTATAAGGGACATCTCTCAGTACAATTTCCATCAGCCGCTGGAAAGTAGCTGGGGCGTTGGTTAGACCAAAGGGCATAACGTTAAACTCGTATAAGCCAGAACCTATACTAAAAGCGGTTTTTTCTCGGTCCTCTGGGTGCATTTCCACTTGGAAGTATCCCGACACCAAATCTAAAGAAGCGAACCAGGAGGAACTACCAAGGGCTTCCAAGGTAAGAACGATGCGGGGTAGGGGGTAGGAGTCCTTTTTGGTGACGTCATTGAGCTTTCGATAATCCACACAGAACCGAAGCGATCCATCCTTTTTGGCCACTAGTACCACCGGAGAGCTCCAGGGGCTAGTAGACGGTCGAATAACTCCTTGCTCCAGCATTTCGGCAATCGATTTCTCTGCTTCCATACGGCGAAACAGGGGTATTCTCCGTGGTTGCTGTTTAATGGGCCTCGCAGCACCAGTGTCGATTCGATGTTTTAGAATCGTCGTACGGCCGATGTCGGAGCTGGAAGTGGAGAAAGGAAGGCAGGAGTAGGCTGGAAAAGATTCGCTCGCAGGTACCACAGATTGGATGAGCACCTCTGGATCGGAAGGGGTAGGAGAAGGGTGATCCAGGTGGTGTTCCCAGTCTTCCCCAGTAGGACTTTCAAGGAAAGCAGGGGTAGGGAGGAGGCTGAACCTTTCCAGCTCAAAATTGGAAAGGTAGGAGTGAACTGGAAAGAGTTCGCGTCCAGTAGGAGTAGAAGGGTTGAACTCTTCCGGATCAGCAAAGGAAGGAAGGATGTGATCTGGGAGGGGTTCGACCTCTTCATTCGGTTCGCCCTGAAAGGTGGTGTTGTTGCGACCCATATGCTTTGGTCCTATTGTAAAATTTTATTCGACCGGTGACCCGGGCCGTGGAGGACGTGGCTGGAGCCTTGGAAATGGGGATGGGGCTCAGCTTCGGCTCCTTTAAGCTGAGCGATCCTCGTTTCCCGACTCCTCTCTGACTTTCTTCGTGTCTCCGCCCCTGGGTGACACCGTCGCTCGAGCGACCTTGAAATGTTTTCGGCTGGCCCGAGTTGCGCCCCTGCTAGCCTCCAAGCGAGTCGCCAGCGCTAGAGCAGCTTGCAACGTACCCGGGTCAGTCTCTCTCAACCTCGTCTGAATATCCGCGTCCGCCAGTCCGTTGATAAATTGTCCCAACGTAATACGGCTTTTCGCGGTCTCAGGGCACTCTGGAAATGCCAGGCATACCAGCCACTCGAGGTCAGTGGCAAACTCAACCACCGATTCCTTGTCCTTTTGGGACCGGTGGCAGAATTGCACGTGAGCCACCGAGCGCTGGTATTGACCGCTGAACCGTTCGTCCAGGGCGTTATCCAGCAGGGTGAAGCAGTCCCGCACTTCCTGTGGCAGCGTGTAGTAGAAGGTTTCCGCCGTCGACGTCAGGTGCGCTGGTACATATACCGCCAGGTCTTCGTTGGTCCAACCATTCGCCTTTGCGACGACCTCCAGGCGCTTCCGATATGCCTGCCAGGGCTCCTTACCGTCATACTCCCTTAGATTGACTTTGACCCTGGCGGGAGCTCTGCCGGACGCAGTTGGGTTATGCGCGAGGTCGTCCAAGTACCCCGTAGACCGCCTAAATTCGGGTACAACAGGAGGTAGTCCGAAGCGCTCAGAATAATGTGGAAGATTGGCTCTGGTCGTTCTTGTGGTGCCCTCACCGAAGTTTCGAAGGAAGGGGTCTACTATTACCTCGCGGTCGAAGGCAGGAGGGGTAGTGGTCCTGTTGGATCGCGATTGATGATCGAACTCGGCGAAGGCAGGAGGAGCAGCATTTGCAGCGGGGTCTGTGGGCTGATCACCAGCGAAATTGGGTAGCTGATCGGCACAAAACTGGTTCATTGCCTGTGGGCCACCACTCGCATTGCCACGAACAATTGGAGGTGGCGTAGGCAAATTCGCCAACTCCGATAGGTTGTGGAATCTTGGGGTCGGTGATTTACCACGTGCCAAGGCGGGGTTAGCTTCTTCTAATGCAAGGATTCGTGGTAGGACTGTATTGTTCATTACTTGTTGCGTTTGCCGGAACTCCTCAGCCATTGTCCTCACTAGCTCAGTAAGGTTAGTTAGTGCGTCGCCAAGGACAGCAAATCGGTCGTCACCTGCATCCGAACCATTGGTAGAGCGAGACATTTTTGATAGAAGTTGGTAGAACAAGGAAAGCAACAAGAGGTTGGTTTTATAAAAGCAACGAAGTTGGGGTGTCTGTGGAGAGGTTTTTATTTAAAAAACCGATCGGACCCCACACACTTGACACCAATGTTACAAAATTGGCTTTTTGAGCGGAAAAAAAGGAAAAGAAAAAGAAAAAAATCTTCCTCAAGAGAGAGAAAACAAAACCTTTGCCAAGAAAATCAAAAGGAAAGAAAAAATAAGGCGTCCGAGAGGGATTTTTTAAAAGACAAAAGCAAAGAGGATGTAGGTAAAGGGGCAAAGCTGTAGTAAAATGAAATAAAACACAATTTATAATTTAACAAAATTTTCTATTGTTTATTAAAAAAAAAAAAAAAAAAAAAAGAATTTATAATCCTACAACTCCTATGCAGCAAATTAAAAAAAAAAAAATAACCGAATAAACAAAAAAATAATTTCGTAACTAAAAAAAAATATAGCGGCAAAAAAAAAAGGAAAAATTTAATGTAAAAAAAATAATAATAAAAGAAGAAGAAGATTGAACTACGTACAAAAATTTAATAACTATAAAAGCAAAAAAAGAAGAAGAAGATAGAGCTGATTATAAAAAGAGAGAAAGGAAAATGGAACCGAGTACAAAATTAATAATTATAAAAAAAGGAAGAAGAAGAAAATGGAATTAAACACGAAATTTAATAATTTTAATAGTAAAAAAAAAAGAAGAAAAAGAAAATAGAACTGATTATAAAAAAAATTCTAATTATAAAATGGAATTGTGAGGAAGTGAAGGAAGTGAGCCCAGTAGGAAAAATAGACGACCAAAAAAACGTGTGTATAGAATAGGGAATTTATGAGAAGGCAACCCTGATAAATCTTTAAATCAAGTTAATCACAAATTTAAACACTGTGACAACCCTGCGGTTTTGACGGATAGTTTTATTTTAACGTGTGGCCGAAAAAATGTAAACAAAGGCTTACTCCGCGAATTAACCTCAAACTTAATTTCGAAGTACGTCGCGGGTGAAAAGTTAAAAAATAATAATAAAATAATAAAAATAAAATAATAATAATAAAATAAGAAGAATTAAATTAAAATAGTGCGAAATAAAAATAAAAGTGAAAGAAGAAAAAAAAGTATCGGAATAGATAGTGTTTTGAAATGAAAACAGGTTAGTGTGGAAGTGCGTATAGAAAAGTTAATGTGGAAGTGTGTAAAAAAAAAAAAATGTATAGAATAGTAAAAAAAATGAAAAGTTAAAGTGAAAGTTGAAAGGAAAATGGGAGGTAAGTAGAAGTATGTGTATAAAAGAAGGATAAGGGTGAAATAATAAAAAAAAGGAAAACAAAAATGAGGTTGAAGTGAAGAAAAATGTGAAAGGAAGAAAAAGTGGATGGAATAAGAGAGGGGGATGTATAAAGGGGTAAGTAAAACAGAAAGTGAAGTTTAGAATTTAAAAGCAAAAAAAAAATAATAAAACTTACGTACTGATGTGTAAAATTAAGTGATGTAAAAAAAAAAAAAAACAGAAGTGATTAAAGAATGTTAGCTAAAAAAACTATTGAAAAATAAAAAAGAAACAACTTATTACGTGGGAAAAACTAAAAAAAAATTCGCAAAAAAAAATCGCAAAAAAAACTCGAGAACTACCGCACTGAAAAAACTATGTCTTGGGTGTTTTTTGGTGGTACCTTTTATAGTGTTTTCTAAAATTCGCGAATTTTCTATGGAAATTCTTTTGTTAGATTTCCAGTGAGGTAAAAGAATTCTTTTACTCTCACTGGAAAATCTTCAATCTCTTTGCAGAAAATTCGCGAATTTATTGATTTTTCCGTCGTTTTTGTTGTGTTCATGTAGTGTTGTTTTTGTGTAGTGATTTTCCATTGTGCTTGTTGTTTGTTGTTGTGTGAAAGAATTCACGTGTGTGCTTTGTTGTTTTTGTTTTGTGTTTGTTTCCTTTTATTGTCCTTTCTCTTTTTTTTTTTTTTTTAAATTATTTTATTTATTTTATTTAGGATTGGGCTGTATTAATAGGGGCTTCTGGTTTGGGCACCAATTTTAATAAAATTTGGTGTTCAATTGGAAGTTTCTTTTATTTACAGCATGTTGTCATCAATTTACATTTATTATTTAATTTTTTGATTATTTGCGTATTAATTATCTTCTTTTTTCAGAAAAATAGGACGACGGGGTGTTGTGTTGGATTTGCTCAAAAGGTAATTTCTTCCAGTATAATTTTAATTAGGTTTACTAATGGAATTTTTCTTTTGTATATTTTAGGTTTTTCAACATTGTAACAATACTTAAAAACTATGAGATCAATATGTAGGTCAAGGCGTAAGTGCTATATAAACCAGTAAATCACTTAAGGTGAATGCCATTGTACGGTATTTTGTCCATTTTACAATATTATGTAGTTTTAAATTTTTGTATTTTATTTTTTTTATAAAGTATTAAAAAGATACTTACCCTCAAAAATCAGCATTACACACACACATATAATAATTATTATAAACCAATATAATAAAATTTAATTCACTTCACTAATATTTAATCACAATCTTAATTTCTAAAACAGAAAAAAACAGCTGTAAAAATTATACATATATATATGTATACTCATAACAATTCCATATAATAGCATATTCTCACACACACATAATAATGATCATATGGGTAATAATGTAAACAAATTTGCAACATTATATGTATTATATAATATTATCGAATTTCGAAATCAACGAAAAAATTAAAATTTTAAATTCAAGAATGAGCTTTACTATTGGAATTATCTGGTTGCGCCATCTATTATTGCTTAGAAAACTAAAATTTTATAATTTCAAAAAAAATTTAAAGTGGAATCTCTAATGCTTTTACATGCTTTTTGACAACAGATAGTGTATAAGCATTGGTGGTTATAAAAACTTCTGTACACATGTTTGATCACATAATTTTACAACGATTTATATTACACTTGAGGTTGACTCGACCAATTGTAACTATAGTGTGAGTGTATTATTCTCTTGGTCAAATTATTTTAGATGATTCTTACTATACCGAGCTGGGAAAAAAAATTTCTTCAAAGTGACATTTGTTATTTGAAATACTATTATAGGGATACATAAAGGCTTTCTCAAACAGCAAAATATGTATATACCATATGTACATATTGAAAAAACAGGTATAATTTTTTGTTTGAAACTAGAAAATAAATTTACAAGTTGAATACTTTTTAAATATTTTTATGCATTAATTTTAGATCGTGTTGAATTTATAGTATATTTCAATATATGCATTAAAACAAATTTTTAGAACGACAAATGGGAATTATGAAAGTTTTCTCATATATTTTTTCGTGAGAGATAGAAACTTTTCGTCTCTCACACTTCCCCGCACAGGTCAACAAATTTTTTGAAAACTGCTGATTTTCGAATGTACTGCCAGTGAACCTCTCTATCAGCGTTGCCACTCAAAAAATTATTTCCGTACCATTTATATTCGAAAATAGTACCAAAACTGGAGCAAAACTACTAAAAAATAATTTTCAAGATATTTATGTATGAATTGATACAGTACATGATGTACTCATACACTCCGTTTCAAAATATAGCCTCACCTATACCATATGTGTGTATCTCATATAAGGAGTGGAAATTTACCAAACCTTTGTTCTAGGGATTTGAGAGACCTTTAGTGGTAGAAAATATTTTGAAATAAAATTGCGGGAAATACCCACCTATTTGTAACAGTTAAAGGAAAAGCAAAAAAGTACCTATAAGACCCGTTGCAAAATATAGCCTCACTATCATTCAAAGTGAATTTTTAAAAGTGTTTCAAGGTTTTTGAGTATTCTTTTTTATTTTCTGTATTTTGTGACTAGTTCTCAAAATTTTTAAAACAAATATGGCGCGGGGCAAGGTGTTGGATAAAACCGAAATTGAAATTATTAAAAAAGTAAAGGTGAAAACAAGTCGAATCGAAAAATTACAAAAATGCTAGGCCAAAATCCAAGGGCCATCAATAATTTTTTTACAAATGAAGAGGATAATCTTATTCCAGAAAACTTGGCCGGCCACCAAAAATAACACTTCGAGTGTACATAAATGTAAATAAAGCTACAAATTTAATAACTCAATTGAAAAAACATTAATTATACATTGAAATTGTTTAATATTCAAAGAAAAAATAACAAAAACCTAATAATTCTTATTTAGTTAATAAACATAAAATAAATAAAAAATAACAAAAACATAACAATTCTTATTTAGTTAATAAACATAAAATTAATAAAAAATAACAAAAAAGTTCTTTTCAATCCAACTTATTATCAAAATGTATATTTTAATTGTAATTTTTCCTTATTAAGAAAAAAGTAGTATGTATCTGTTTGGGTTCAAGCTTATGGCTTTTATTATTCCACTTTACTTTTTCAAAATAATTCTTTTGCCGACCAAACATAATGAAGTTCTTTACTTTTAAGTAGCTCTTTTGCTAACATTATATTGTTAATAGCTTTCATTTCCAGTTTATTTCTTAACTTTGTTTTTACTAAAGCAAATTCTGAAAATTTTCTTTCCGCTGTGGCCGAACTGTGGGGCAAAATTAACAAATCGAAAACAAAATTTGTCAAGTCTTTGAAAGAGTATTCGCCAGAGGCATTTTTTACATTACTGATCTTTATCCAGTAGTCGTTTAAATCGTCTTCCTGGTTAAATTCAATTTTAGACAATTGAATCAATTTCCATTGTAATGACAATATTTCAATATCACATTTTATTAAATGAGAAAAACTTTGTAATAATGGCATTATTGGTTGATTTAAAACTTGCTGCGGTTGAATAACACATAAATTTTGCAAATCATAATTCCTGAAATCAAATCTTGACTTTATTTGCTCTAGAAGTTCTAAATAGAAATTTAGCATATTACTTTTAATATTAATAATTTTTTCTTCTGGAAAACCTTCTTCTTTTAAATAAATTTCAGTTTTTGTACCTATATATATATCTTTTACAGGTAAATATTTATTTTTATCACAAATATTAATTTCATCTATATTAATATCCTGCACATATTTATTGTCCATAAAATTAATGGCTATTAATTTGTACGTGATTTCCATTTGAGAATATAAGTATGGCAACCGACTTTTTTCTGATTGAAATTCTTTGTTTAAATTATTGATGACATGTAAAATATAAGATAAAAAAAGAAAATAAATTTTAAATTCAGAACTCATTGATTCTTCTAATTCAGTCAACTGAATTCCATTAATTTCTAAGGAACAGGATATGAAATACAGTCTCAATGCATTCCATTGTTCGATAATTCTGTTTATGACATTTTCCAAAGATAACCATCTTGTCGAAGATACTCCTAGTATTTTGTGTGACTTAACTGAGCAATAGTCTTGAAATTCTTTAAATTCAGCGATCCGTTTTGAGCTGTGTCCGAAAAAATTGAAAATATTCCTGCACAATTTTTCCACTGCTACAGGAAGTTTTTTACAAGCGTATGATGTGCATAAGTGTAGTGAATGGCAAGTACATTTTATGAAAAATAAGTTTATATTACGTTGTTTAAATTTAGCTTGAACTCCGCCAAACTCTCCTGCCATAACGGTAGCACCATCAGTCGCTTAACCTATTAAATTTTTGAGTGGAATTTCATGTTTGTCGAAGAAGTTTTTTATAGTCTCAAAAATATTATTAGCATCAGTTTTAATCAATTCTAAGAAGCTGAGAAATCTATCTTTGATAACTTTCGTATTTTTATCTACATATATATCTAACTACTAGAACCAATGCTTTTTTTGAAGTAATATCAGTGGTCTCATCTATTATGAGAGAGAATCTGTTTTCTTTTATTTCAGAAATTATTTTTTCAATTGCTTTATTTCCAAGTTTTTCAGCAACAAAATTAGACTTTGTTCTTGCACACTGCAGCGCAGATGCAACTTTAGAGTCAGGGCAACATTGACATAATAAATCCATGATACTTAATGGTAAATTATGAGTTATACAGAACATAACCATAGTTATTTCAGCCAAATATATTTGGCGCTTCAAACTGCTTTCAGTTTTATTTAATAAAGACTCTATTTGAATTTGATTCCTTTTTTTCTCGACATTACCTTTATGATAAGAAGTTTCTTCGTGACGTTTAAGATGGCTTACATGGTTTATCAATTACTTTTCACAAAACTTGCAGTAGCAGTTGCCATTATTTTCTTTGAGCCAAGAAAAAGTTGTTAGCCATTCACTCCGAAATTTTCTTTTATCTGCATCTTCCTTCACCTTTTTTTCATCATCCTTACAATTGTGACTAAATAAAATAGTATTTAAATTTAATTTTCATTTCAAAACAAATTAAAACAAAGCAACTACCTATTTGAACACTGATAATTTTCCTCTTCATTTATACCTATAGTCTCAGGTATTTTTCTTTTTATAAGATATCTAAAAAAACTGATCTTTTAATACTTTATAAAGACAAAAATATATTTTTTACCTGTCCATTTCTTATTACTTATTTTATTTTTTCAAAAAGCAAACGCACGTCGCAAAACAATTGAAATTAATTGTGCCGCCATTTAAATATAAAAAACAAATTATGTCACCTCGCTATTTTCTAATGTGTCAACTTTCAAACATTTTTACAAAGTGTAAGGTGTAAGAGATCTGAAATAGGGTTGTACAGCATCTATAATTACAAATCGGATTGTTTTTTGATGACAAAATAAATTTATTTGAACTGAATTCAGACTTTATAAAAAAAGTACCATTTTAAAAAAAAAGTACCATCGTACCAGGAGCAAAAAAAAGTACCAATTTTGGTTAAATTTAACCAAAGTGGCAACGCTGCTCTCTATGTATCTGCTCTGTGATATAACTCTGAAAAAAATTTACAATATATACGACATTCATATATGTATGTATGTACATACAAACACAATCACATAAAAAATTATTCATTATCATTGATATATATTCGCATATTATGATAAATATTCAACAATTTTTTAATTTAATTAAGTAAAGAGCAAACATCATTTTTTGATTTTAATAAATTATATAGCATAAATCGTTTGAAAAAATAAAAAAACAACATATAGTACATATGTATGTTGTTCCCTATATATGGTAATATTAAAAATGCATAAATACATAAGATGCTTACGTTTATGATTATGTTTATCATAATGATATTCATAGAACTTTATAAAATATACTATACATATATGATATCATATAAATATTATAAGCCTTGGTCCAGAAACACTATATCTATACTACTCGGGTTTATTAGAATGCGGACGATACAGAAAAGGATTTGATACTTTTATATTATTATAAATATACATATATACGAGTGTATGAGTTCTAGCTATATCATAATTATTCTAACTACTGAGCTGCTTAACCTGTTTCAAAGCTGTTCAAAGACCTGTTTTAGAGCTGCTCAAAGACTGTTTAAGCTGTGTTCTTTTGAAACGTTATTATGGAAAGCGAGTTAATTAAGAATATTATAAAAACAAGAAATGTTATTCGTAAGAAATATCAAGCTTTGAAAACTGGTAAAGCAGACGAAGAAATACAATTGGAAAGCGTTTTTGAACCAATTACGCAACCTTTGAAAAAAATAGTAGATAAAACTCATTATTCGGATATTAAAACTGAAGTAAAAGAAGAATGTGAGACTCCATTCAAGTCTAAACGTCTGAAGACTGGATTTTCATGTATACCACATGAATATTTAAAAAAGTTAGAGGAGAACTTTGAAACACCTCAAACGATTAAACAACCTAATTTTTCTCAGAACTCATTAGAAGAAAGTTTTGATGATGATGAACCACAACAACAACAACCAATATTTTCAAATTCACTGAATCGATTTTTGAAAGAATTGAAATTAGAAGAAGATGATATTGATTACAAATACGGACCACATTCAGATCATGATAAAAAATTTTCATACTTTCAGATGGTGACGTCATTTAGAGACAAAAAAATTGCATAGTGGTAGGTGATGACGTGATTTTTTGCTCCTGCATTATCCAGAACGTACTTATCTATACTAATAACAACTTACACGTTCTAATAAAAAAGTATCCAAATTCTATACTTTGTTTACAAGAAACAAAGTTAAAAGAAGATCAAAATCCTGTACCTAATAAAACATTTTAAAACTTAAAAAAAAATAAATCTACAAAAACCATAGCACATGGAGGTGTTGTTATACTAGTCGATAGCAATATAACGTACAAAGAAATTAAATTACAAACTCAACTACAAGCAAACGCAATAGAAATATATAATACAATCAAAATGACAATTAAAAACATACATATATTCAAACACGACACTCAAATCCTTAGATATTCAAAACATAATATTATAAAACAAGTTAAAAATTCATATATAATATTAGGAGACTTAAATGCACATAATCCACTTTGGGGGTCAAATAATCGAAATAAAAAAGGAAAGAAATAGAAAAATTAATACATGACCACAACTTAAATGTAATGAACAGAAAACAACTAACACATTTTAATTTCACATCCAAAACATTCAGCTCAATAGATATAACACTATGCAAACCAATTATACAAAACTATTTTGACTGGAAAATTGAAGAAAATCTATTTGGTAGCGATCATTTTCGAATCATAATAACATCACAGATACAAACATATGCCAAAAAAAGAAAAACATACAAAGTACAAGCAGCAAATTGGGATACCTATAAAAAATAAATCGACTTCCACAAATCAATCACCGAATTCGACGGCACTAAAACAATTAACGAATATATCACTACTAAAATCATACATGCAGCTTCAAAATCAATGCCAATGACGAACGCTAAAAACTATTAGAGACAGGTACCATGGTGGAACGAAGAAATCTCATATGCTATAAAAACCAAAAAAAGATTATTTAGAAAATATAAAAGAACAATGAATGAAACAGATTTAATAAATTTTCTAAAAATGAGATGCCAAGTGAAAACATTGATTAGATACCACAAAACATGGGTATCCACCATTTCACACAAAACGTCAAGCAAAGATATATTCCAAAAAATTAAGTTCATCAACAATAAAAACAACTATCATAACATAACAACAATAAAAATAAATAACCATTACTCGTATATATCTAATACAAATCAAATAGCAGAAGAACTTGCCAGTAACTTTAGTAAAATCTCAAGCGATAAGAACTACAACAGCAACTTCTTAAAAATCAAAAACCAAATTGAACGCACATCAATTGAAAACCCTATAAACACAAATCAGTTCTAGAACACCAAAATCACTTTACAAGAATATACTCTCAAAGAGAGTAAGGGTTCATCACCAAGAAACGATTTAATACATTATGAAATGCTAAAAAATCTTAAAACAACACAAAAAATCTATACATTACAACTATACTATATGGAAAACAGGACAAATACCAAAGAAATAAAAGAAGCAAATATTAATACCAATACTTAAACCACAAAAAAGCTCCGAAAATTGAGATAATTACAGACCTATATCACTTACCAGCTGCCTATGTAAATTATTAGAAAGAATAAGTAATAAACGACTAACATGGTTCCTAGAAAATAATAATAAAATAGACAAAATCAATTTGAATTTAAAAAAAACCGAGGTACGCAAGACGCGTTAGCGTATGTAGAAAGTGAAATAATTGAAGCATTTAACAAAAATGAATATATTTTAATAGTATTCTTCGACATAGAAAAAGCTTTTGATAGAATATGTAGAAGAAGCATAGTTGAAGAACTAAAAGACTTCGGTATTGGAGGTAAAATGTTCAATTTTTAAAAAAACTTTTTAGAAAATAGAACCTGTAAAGTACAAATAGGCGACATTTGCTCTAGAATATACAATATACAAAACGGCATTCCACAAAGATCAGTACTAAGTACAACACTTTTTCTACTCGCAGTTAACAACATAAAAAATGAAATACAACTACCAACTAAACACGTAATATACGCAGACGATTTAATCATATTTACAAAAATCAAAAATCTCAATAATGCACAAAAAACAATACAGAACACAATAAATCAAATAAAAATATGGGCACAAAAAAAAAGGCATTAATTTTGTTGATGAAGAAGAACACATGTAGAGTCGTTTGTATGAAAAAACAAGAAAAGTTATTTTCCTTCATAAATGTTATTTTTATTATTATTAAAACTTGATTATTAATACAATGATATTTTACACTTTAATTTTATTACTTCAAAATAACTCTTCTTAATGTGGACCGAGAGAATGTCTGCGGTTCAAATGATTTTAAAAACACGTTGTTAATTACCACTTTAATAATGAGTCACAGATTCACCGAAAAATAATGAAGAAAGTACATATACCCATTGTATATGTATCACAATGAAAAATATAGCAGAAGGCTACCACGATTAAGCCGACTTATTGCTACCACGATTGAGCTGTGACTGAATAAACATGCACTGAACTTTGCTGATGAATGCTGAATATGAGCTAGTACACACGATCACTGTCTTTACTATAAAGAGCCAGTACTCACACGAACATTCTCTCGCCCACCTTGAAAAGACCTACTTTTCAAAATTACTAGTTATCAATGTGAATTATGAATATAATACAAAATAATACAAAAAATGAATTTCAATTAAGATACATACATGTATGATTAAATTTAACTTAAGTTTTATATGGAATTAATAAGAATAACTTTGCAATTGGACGTTTTATTAGTCCATTCTTGGTACGAACAGTGACGACTCTTACAAGTTGGTCATCTCCGGGATGTGTCTCAGTAATTCGTCCCATTAACCATTGTCCTGGTGGATAATTATTCTCTATTATCAAAACTAAATCTCCAATACAAAAATTTCGCTGCTGCGATTGCCACTTGACTCGTTGTTGAAGTATAGATAGATATTCGTTTTTCCATCTTCGCCAAAAATGTTGATGTAATTGTTGAACATATTTCCACCGGGAATTAAGACATTTTTCCTCAATCTTTATAGGTACCTCAGGTACTGACATTAATGAACACCCTGTAATGAAATGTCCAGGTGTTAAGGCCTCTAACAAATCTGAAGTTGCAGTCAGCGGTATCAATGGTCTGGAATTAAGATAGAATTCGATCTGACATAGAAGTGTATAAAATTCACTGAAGGTCAGATTTGAAGCTGATGCTACTCTTTTGAGATGAGATTTGACACCCTTAACTCCAGCCTCCCACAGCCCACCGAAATGTGGAGCACCTGGAGGAATAAATTTCCATTTTATTTCATTCTCAGCAAAATAACGATGAATTGACTCTAAGTTTGAGGTATCTGAAAAATACTGATAAACATCTTTTAAGTGTCTTACCGCTCCTTTGAAATTTGTCCCATTATCGCTGTATAATGTGTGTATTGCTCCTCTACGAGCGACAAATCGTTTAAAACTGGCTATAAAGCCTTCAGTAGATAAATCATCAACTAGTTCTAGATGTATGGCTTTGGTAGACATACATATGAAGAGAGAAATATAACATTTTTGTTGTTTTGCTCCACGTCCTTTCCAAGTTCGCACACTGAATGGTCCAGCGTAGTCCAGACCACTATGTAGAAACACCTTACCCACTTGCAGTCGAGAGCTGGGCAGATTACCTAGTTTTTGTTTACTTGTTTCGGCACGATGACGTACGCAGATGACACATTTATGAGTACATTGTCGAATAAGTCTTTTGACTCCAAAAATCCAAAATTTTAATAGAATAGTAGATTCCAATAATTGACCTCCAGCATGAAGAAGTTGATGATGATAATGATGAACTATCAGTTCGCTAAGTATATTATCTTTTGGCAATATTATTGGATGACGTTAATTAAATGAAATATTTGCATGTTTAAGCCTGCCTCCGACTCTTAAAATATTATTTTCATCTATAAATGGATTCAATGGCAATAATTTGTTTTTGGTCGAAAGAGTTTCTTCCTTTTTTATTGATGAAATTTCACTACCATATGCAGTGGCGGCTCGTGGGGAAATCAAATGGTGGGGCTGCTTAAGGTTTCAAGGATATTAGCATTAGAATCAATGTTAACACGTTTTTCTGAAAAATCCGTTTTTCAACTTGAAAATATCCGAACTCTCCTATCCGATTGTTTTGAAATTTTTGCAAGGTATTTTTCTTATTATTCTCTACGAAACTACCTCTGACATGCAAAAGATCCTTTCGATAAGATGCGAGTTGTAGAGCGCTGAAAAAACTACGCGCATCAATGCTTAGGCTCCCAAAGTTGTAGAAAAAAATGCTCAGAAACATCGTTTTTTGTGGAGAAAGTTTATTTAGGTTTCTGCTCTGTTTTCAACACTTTCAAATATTCCGGTATGTCGTTTTATTTAGAATCCTTACATTTTTAAAAAAATGTAAAAATTAAACAGTTTCTTAGACAAAAATCCTTTTTCTTAAATTTGTTTTTCAGCTTTATTTTAAAACTTAAAATAGTTGTGTCAATCTAAATCATCATTGAAGATTTTGTAAGGAATTATGTATTTGTATTATTTTCTCAGTTCACGGTTGAAAATTTTTGAAAGCCTAATAAATATTTTTGACTAGAAATATATTCTTTTTTGCCTAATTTAAAGGAACAAATCTAAATACTATGTAGATAATACCATTACAAGACACAAAATTGTTTTTCAAAAATATATACATATATACATATATTGTACATTCCTATGTACATATGTACAGAGCTTAAAAAATTTAATCCTTTTATACAATTTTGTTGGTAAATTTTATTCTACTAAATTAAAAAATTTATCCCCACTCCTACTCCTGACAACCCATTTATTTACATAGGTGAAATGTTTCTTTAAATAGTACTTCTTATTTTATTCAAATTAATACATCATAGCCCAAGATATAACATCTTAAAGTTGGGAAGTCATAATCCTTCCATATAAAAATTTAAAACAAAAAGAATGAATGAATTTTATGTGCAATGAATAAAAAAAACAACAAAATTTAAACATTATGTTGGGTTGGATTAGAAAAAATTGAGATAATGAGAACGAACATTATTTTGTATTGATAGAAAAGAAGAAATGTACTTTATTTGTATGTTTACAACATTGGGCAATCAACCAACAGCCCCGTGGTATAAACGAATCATACAGTTTGTATAGATGGATCATGGAACGGAAGAAAAACGAACATGTATCATTAACACATTTATGTACATGGTAAAAAATTTCAAATAAATATTAATTCATCAGAAAATTGTAAAAAAATTTATTGAAAATTGATTCAAAAAGTTTATAAAGTTTAATAAATTGTTCCAAATTAATATTTTCTCATTGTAAAATATGAAACGAATTTCATAAATGGAGTAAAAAAAAGTATTAATTATAAAAAATAATATGATTATAATAAAATAAACATCATTAATGAATAAAAATAATATGAATATCTATTGTTTTTAAAATTCATAACAATTTTTACAAATATAATTTTAAGGTGAAAAATTTATAATGAGATGTAAATTTTTTACTATGTAAATCCTATGAGAAAGAAAATTATGAGACAAATTTGTGTTGTATTGTTACTTGGTAAGACGCAACATTTTCTCAATTTAAGGGCAGAACTGAAATTGCCCCATGAACATAAATTTCTTCTGAACAAAAATGAATAAAGAGAGAGAATGATTCATACACGAATATATGAAATAATACTCATTTATAGGGCTATTGTTAAACTGCCCCATTGAGTATGATCACTATGATTTTATTGATCATACAAAAAGAATATTATACAAAGAGAATTGAAATATTTTGAACCATATGTATTGTATCATGTATGTACATATACATAATATATTGTTGTAATATATACATATATATTATATTTCACTTCTCTTTGCATAGATTTGCATCGGTACACATGTACTTTGAACAATTTACAGGAAATTATTTTTGATTTTTCTCTACTTTTTTTATGTAATTTTAAATTTATTATAATTAATTTTATGCAATTTAAGGTGAAATTCTTTGTAGGGCACTGCCCCATTTGCCCTTAAGGTAGAGCCGCGTCTGACCATATGCTTGATTTTGTAGATCTCGGCTAGTGATAAAATCTAAATTTACTTTTACATGACGACATCTTTTACCAATTCGCATGATCCATACAGTAATACGTAATAGCTTAGACAATGAAGAATATCTATGTAGCAAATCAAAATTTATGTTATTAACTGCTGTTAATGTTTTAGTTCTTTTTTGTTCCAAATCTGTGTTATATGAAGTATGATGTGTTGACAAATCATAATGTGGATCTTGCAGGAAATCTGGACCATTCCACCAGATTTCACAAGAGATCAAATCTCGGGGGTAAACACCTCTTGATGCTGGATCTGCTGGGTATATGTCGCCAACAGTTGAAAGCTAATATTTCCAAAATATATGAAGTTCGATTACTCACGAACGTACTCCACCTACGAGGAAAATCATTTAACCAAGCCAATACTATAGTCGAGTCAGACCAAGCATAGCATTCGTAAACTTCGATATGTAAAACAGATTTTACCCAGGCGAACAATTTTGCAAGTAGATGTGCTGCGCAGAGCTCTAATCTGGCGATACTAATTTGCTTTGTAGGAGCAACCTTTGTTTTAGCTACTAACAAATTCATTTTGACTTGATTGTGGTCAATTATTCGGACGTAAATTGCAGCGGCGTAGGCTCTCTCGGAGGCGTCTGCAAACCCATGAAGTTGTATGTGTGAAGCTGCTTTCATTTGTAACCATCGCGGAACCTTAATATCACGAATATCAGTGAGTTGATCACGTATCAATGTCCACTTTGTTAATATATGAGGTGGTAGATTATCATCCCATGCAATGCCAGACATCCAAATTTCTTGCATTATTATTTTCGTTAATGAAATACAAGGAGCAAGAAGCCCAAGTGGATCAAAGATTCTTTAAATAATGGAAAGCACTATTCGTTTTGTCATGATCTGATCATTTGGTAAGTTCACGTTAAATGAAAAATAATCTTCTTTAGGACACCAATTCAATCCTAATGTTTTTACTATCGTGTCCTCTTCAAGTACCAGATGTGAATTATTTTCTCTTAGATCAACAGGTATACTGTCTAGAAATTCTGTGGAATTTGATGCCCATTTGTGAAGTTGGAAGTGACCTGAGTTCAATACCTTTATTATCTCTTCCTTATTCAAAATTGCGTCACTCACAGTATCAGATGAATGCATAAGATCATCCACATAAAAACTATTGATCAATAGGTTGGAACCACGCTGATATAACTCTTCGTCTTTCGCTAGTTGTTGTAGTACCCTTAAGGACAAAAAAGGAGCACATGATGTTCCATATGTGACTGTATTTAATTCATATTCTTCTATCGGATCGTGAATAGAGAATCTCCATAGGATTTTTTGAAATTTTTCTGAACATTTTTTGAATGTCTGCCACATAACCAATCTTAGCCTTACGGAATCTAACTAATATAGCTGTCAATTCACTATGAATTTTTGGACCAGTAAATAATAAATCATTCAAACTAACGCCATTTGTTGTTTTACTTGACCCATCAAAAACCACCCTAAGTTTTGTCGTAATACTCTGTTCTTTTATTATGCCATGATGAGGAAAGTAAAAATTAAGATCATGTTCTGGAGATATGCAAACCTTGGACATATGACCACTTTGTAAATAATCCTGCATAAATTCCTTGTATGCCAATTCATACTTTGAGTTTCTAGTAAAACGCCGTTCTATACCATTTAACCTGTTTATTGCAATATTTTTAGAATCATGTAAATTGTTTGGAGGTTCCTTAAATGGCAGGCCATATACTGTCCATTTGCTAAACGAATATGAGTAGTCCTGAAATGTTGTTCGCAAGCTTCTTCGTCAGGAGTTAAATGGGCACCTTGTTGTATCTCTTCAACTTCCCAAAATTTTTGTAACATTTTATCAATATTTATTGTAGTAGAAAAACAAGATACTTGTTGTTGTATTTCCACATTTCCAGATATGACCCATCCAAATGTAGTTTCTATGGCCATTAAGTGACTTTTCTCATCCATAAATTTTCCCCCAAGTAATGATCTAAACAAAATGTCCGAACCTAAAATAATTTCAATTTCTCCTGGTACATTGAAACGAGGATCTGCTAGTTTAGTGATGTTTCGAACTTTAGAAGCTGTAAATGAATGAAGTTGTATTGGAGGAGAATCATGAGCCAATTTTAATAAAACAAATGCTGAAATGTTAAATGTTGTTGTGTTAAATCTAGACTTCAATTGTAGCTCGACCTTGCCTCTAGATTGGAAATTATTAGTTTTAGAATTACCTATTCCTGATATGAGCATACGAGCATTCATTCTTTTTAGTTGCAAACGTTGAATACAAGACTCTGATATTAAATTGACTTGAGACCCTGAATCAAGTAAGGCTCTACAATATTGAAAATTACCTGTTGAATCTTTGATCATTATTAGCGCAGTTGGAAGTATATTCATGCATTCATTAGAAAATTTATTACTGACAGTGAGAGCTTGTGAATTATTTAAAGTAGGTATGTGTGTGATCGAACCTTTATCAATCCTATCTTCAGATTTAATATGTAATAGCGAATGATGCCTTTTACCACAGTATTTACACGTAGAAGTTGTTTTACAATCTTTAACGAAATGTTTTCCCTTCAAACAATTAAAGCACAGATTCTGTTTGCGTATCAAATTTTGACGTTGAGACATATCCATTTTAATAAAGGATGGACATGCATAAATATAATGATTTGATCTACATATAAAACATAATAGTACTGATGATGAATGTATATATCTAATTCGTTGTGGTATAGAGGATGCTTGTGTTGGGAGTGTACGTGAAGATTTGAAATCTTTTGAAGTTTTATATGTAGCTGATAGCTCATAAATTCTATTTTCTAAAAATTCAAGCAATTCATTGAATGTTGGTTGAGTCGTTGTTGCAGTTTTACGACGCCATAATTGTGTTGATTCTGCATCTAATTTCGATGTTAACATGAAGTTTAACAAAGAATCCCATTGGTCTATTGGTAATTTCAATGCACCTAATGCATTCACAGATTCATGAAACAGGTTTGTCAAATTTCGAAGGCCATTAATGGAAACTATCTTTAATGGTGATGCATCGGTAAGAGCTTGCAAGTGTGAGTCTATTATAATGTTTCGACGATCATATTTCGATTTCAATAATTCAAATGCGACAGTTAATTTGCATCTGAAATTCCTAAATGCCTTAATACAGAAGCTGCTTCACCTCTTAAGGCGGTTTTCAAATATTGAAACTTTATTGATGATGAAAGAGTACTATTATTATGTACCATACTAACATATAAGTCGAAGAAGGATTGCCATTCGCAATAATCTCCACTAAAAGGTGGTATTTGTATGGTAGGCAATTGTACCTTAGGTTGAATTTCCGTAATAGTAGTTTCTCTATTAGAATTATTTACCTGTGAATTTGGAATTGAAGAAACCAACCTTTCTAATACTTGTGACATCTGGTTCTGTGTTGCACATATTGTCTCCAACGTTGTTGATAGATTTTGTGTTGTAATCGGAACGACACTTGGTTGTTCAGATTGTTCTGACATTATCACTGTTCTACATTTCACTGCAATAGAAAAATATTGTTCATCCACAACATACCGATATTCTAATTCTGTGTTTAATTGATTGTCTTCGGACAACGATTCAATTTCCGATTGTAATACATTAAATTCACTGTATATGGTATCGAGTCTTTCAAATCTTATTTTTATTTCTTCTGTATAAATAGGAACTACATTTAGCATATTATTTACGGATGTTTCTAATTTTGTTAAATTAGACTTAATAATCGACCGTTTCCTTTCTAATACATTCATATTTATTAATGATTCAATTAAATTCACACTTTAAAAATGAGTAAAAAATATATTATCCAATATGACGTCACAACGGACAATTTCGAAATTTAATGAATAACTTGCAAATAGCAAACCGGTAACACTGATTATGAAAATCCACGTGTGTAAATGCATGTACGTATAATCAACGAATACTGATTTTAAATTACACTTTTTCATAAACCAAATTATTTGATTGTTTATTCACAATATTTATTATTACACAATTTAAATGAAACTTATTATTTCACACGTTTTTAATTTATGAAATTTATGATGAAACCACCACTACATTCAATCGGTCCCTGCTCGGCGCCATTATGTTGATGAAGAAGAACACATGTAGAGTCGTTTGTATGAAAAAACAAGAAAAGTTATTTTTCTTCGTAAATGTTATTTTTATTATTATTAAAACTTGATTATTAATACAATGATATTTTACACTTTAATTTTATTACTTCAAAATAACTCTTCTTAATGTGGACCGAGAGAATGTGTGTGGTTCAAATGATTTTAAAAACACGTTGTTAATTACCACTTTAATAATGAGTCACAGATTCACCGAAAAATAATGAAGAAAGTACATATACCCATTGTATATGTATCACAATGAAAAATATAGCAGAAGGCTACCACGATTAAGCCGACTTATTCCTACCACGATTGAGCTGTGACTGAATAAACATGCACTGAACTTTGCTGATGAATGCTGAATATGAGCTAGTACACACGATCACTGTCTTTACTATAAAGAGCCAGTACTCACACGAACAAATTTTTCACATACAAAAACAATATCCAAATCCCACACTAAATATAGATACATAACACACCAATTACATATGTAAACGAATACAAGTACCTCGGACTAATATTTGATAAAAAACTAAACTGGGAAAGCCATATAAAATACACAAAATCAAAAGCAATGAGAAACATGAATGTAATTAAGATCCTAACCTAAGTAACACAAACTTTGGATCAGATAGAAAATTACTAAGTATTAATAATACATGATGCAATCGTACAATTAATAATAAACTGCGGTAGTCATATAAACAACAACAAATAAAACAAAACTAAAACAACTAGAACCAGTACAAGATTAGATTATAAGGGGCTATTATTGCACTTCGACCAATAGAGATCTTTTGTGCCGCCCGTGCTTCTTATAGATCTAGGCTTTTGATAAATCCTAGGATTCTATTAGAAGGTGCGCACCAGATTTCCTCAGGTTTGAGAAAAGGCTGATGCATGTAGCACATTCTTTTGGAGGCCAATGCTTCGCATTCACATAGAATGTGTTTTGAGGTTTCCTTGTCCTCCTTGCAGAATCTGCATTTGTCATCCTCTTGTAGACCTATCCTGCTTAGATGGTAATTTAGTGGACAGTGTCCGGTAAGGAGACCTGTGATGGTCCTTAGCTCCTTTCTATTGAGGTTGAGTAGTTTCCTGGAAATATTAGCTGAAGGCAAAATGAATTCCTTTGCTTGTATATTTCCAGGAGTTTCTTTCCATCGGGAGATGCATTTTGCCATTTCCCATTTTTTTATATTGTTTTTTGTGTGACTCCTAGGCAGACCGCAGAAGGGTTCTGGCCCAAGGAAATTAGAGTCGGCACCTTTTTTCGCTAGGGAGTCCGCCAACTCATTTCCTTTGAAGCCTTTGTTTAAACTCATAATAAATTACTTCATAGTTAGAATAAGCAGAATAAGCATAAAAAGGCATAATAAACATAATAAGTATAATAAGTAGGTTATAAGGTAACAAATAAAATTATTAATCGCATAAATGCATAACTTGCATTTTTTACAGTGCATTGAACTAAGTACGGTCAATGTAACTATTAACATATGAATGATAAAATGCTTAATTAACAATTAGATACCTTTAATATTATGTGAATGTTGAAATTATGTTATTTACATTTTTCAATAGAATTACATTATGAGAACTTTATTACCTAAATTTGATGTATTGATTACCATTATTGAATTTTATTATATGTAATTGTTATACGTAGTTTTAGTATAGTATTGATTAATATATAAAGGGCTGATGAATGAAATAAAATTATTAGCTATCCAAATTTCAGAGTGGTTTGATTTTAGCTAGTTGACAATCAATTATATTCTAGAATTAGAGTAACCTAAGCTCTAGAATATTTGCTTTGGACTTAGAGTAACCTGAGTTCAAATAATAATACAAGGAACCAGAGAAACCTGGTTTTTAATAATATCATAGTTTTATACATATTTTTTGGTGACCCCGACGTGATCAATTATTGAATAGTAATTGATCAAAAACAGATACGCATAAGGTCTTGAGACAGACAAAATCAATTCAATCGCTGTTGATAATACAATTTTACTGACATAATCAATTTAATCACTGGTTAATAGTACATTTTTGTGTTTTAATCGCTACTAATATTCGTATATATATAAAAAAAAAATATAATACATATTTTTTGGAAAAAAAGGAGATACATATATTTTTTTTGAAAACAAAATACATATAACTGTTAGTGCATCATGAGCATAACAATGGATACGTTGGCAATGTCCCAAACAACACTTGGCAAGGAAATTGAAACCGTCATCACAACATACAATAACGATTCTCCTGACAAGAAAACGGTTCCATATCTGGAAGAAAAATTAGCAAAATTAGACAAGGCATGGACCAAGTTTGAAGAAAACGATGACAAATTTAGAAAATTTGAAAATGCGACTGGACATCAATACTTCATAAGCAATTATTATGATAGAGTAAAAACTGCTTATGAAAAATGTAAAACGGAGATTGTAAATCTCATTGAGTATGCTACGGATCTATCAATAGGAGCTACTGCGCAACAGCAGCCAGCAAAATCTGCACAAGCAACATCAGAGTTATCAATAACATCAAATAAAGGCGAAAATAATATGGAAATAGCTTCTAAACTTATTAGAAGACAAAATTTTAACATAAAGGCACTTGATAACACCCTAAAAGGAATCAAGGTTACAGAACAACAATCAAAACAATATTATTGTATGAAAATTGATACAATAAAACAATATTGGAATCAAATACTATTAACCCATGTTAATATATGTGAACTGGCAGATAATGTGACCATATTTGGTTACAACCCAGATAACTATTTTAACATGGAAAACAAGGTACAAGAATATTTAATATCATTGCAACAAAAACTTGATGAGGCATCGAATACAATACAAGCTCATTCAGAACAAAACACAATTCATGAAGCGACACCACAAGGTCAAGGAAGTTCTACAGTAAGGCTTCCAAAAATTTCACTTCCTAAATTTGATGGAAATTATTTGAAGTGGAGACAATTTCACGACTTGTTTGTTCAGATGGTTCATAACCAATCAATGGGATCTGCGCAAAAATTATGGTATCTAAAAACGAACTTAACTGGCGAAGCTGAAAAATTGATTACGCACTTCACAGTAACTGATAATAACTACCCAATAGCATGGAATACATTAATTAACAGATATGAGAACAAACGATTGTTAGTTAATGCATTATTGGAAAGACTAATGTCACAATCAGCTATCAGCAATGAAAATGCTTCAGCATTAAAAGTACTGCACGATACCACTAAAGAATGCTTATCAGGATTACAGAATTTAGGTTTAGAAGTAGAAAATTGCTGGGATCCTATGATAATGCACATTCTGATGAAAAAATTAGATAGAAATACGCACGCATTATTTGAACAATCTTTAAAATCGCCAAAGGACCTCCAATCACTTGAGCAGTTATTGAAGTTTTTAGAAAATCGATTTCAGGCATTAGAGGCTCTCGGTTCAAAACCGAGTGGTCAAAGGATGTCCCAAAATTCCAATAAACCAACTGTTTTAGTTACCAACAAGTCAACTGGGTGTCCAGTCTGTAAACAAGGCCACGCAATTTATTTTTGTGAAAAATTTAAAAACTTATCTGCGCATGACAGAAATCTCAAAACAAAGGAACTTAATTTATGTCTTAATTGCTTAAAATTTGGACATCATGCATCTCAGTGCTCATCAAGATCATGCTTGAAATGTGGTAAGAAGCATAACACCTTACTACATATGTCATCTATATCAAAGGGAGATCAAAAAACGGACAAATCGATAACTAAACAATCACCAACTTCAAATAATGCAAATATAACCACATGTAATTTAGCTTCGCAACCAACTGAAACTAAAATTAATGACAGTTATGTATTTTTGGGAACTGCCTTAGTGGACATTATGGATAAAGATGGACGAGCTGTACCAGGCCGTTTATTGTTAGATTCTGGATCACAAATAAACTTAATTACTGAAAAATTACAACGAAAATTGAATTTTACTAATGCCCCAGTTAATATTGACATTTCAGGAATCGGAGATAAAAAATTGAGAATCAAGGATAAGCTCAATATAAAATTAAAATCAAGATGTAACAGTATGATATTAGAACTGGAGGTATACGTAATTAAAGAAATAGGAACAAAACAACCACATCAATTCATTAATATTAACAACTGGAGTATGCCAACAAATATTCAATTAGCTGATCCCTCCTTCAACAAACCACAAAGGGTGGATATTTTACTAGGTGCAGAATTATATGGTGAAATTGTGAGAAATGGACAAATGAAACTGGACGATAATTTGCCTATATTACAAAATACAACCTTCGGTTGGATGGTTTTAGGAAAGGTGGCTAGTATGGATTACAACAAACCATTCTGTGGCATAACAAATATGGAATTAGAAAAACAATTGCAACGATTTTGGGAAATAGAAGAATGTCCAGATAATCCAAGAATGTCGGACAATGATCGCAAATGTCAAAAATTTTTCAACTCTACTACAAGTCGAAATCATGAAGGACGTTTTATAGTAAATATGCCGATATTAACTGATCCAAAATTACTAGGAGAATCGAAAGAAATCGCTTACAAACGACTAATCAGTATGGAGAAAAAACTACAACGCGCACCCTCATTACAAGAACAATATAACGAATTTCTAGAGGAATATTTAAAATTAGGTCACATGAAGGAATTAGATCCAAAGGAACTTACTTCACCGTATTGTTTTCTACCTCATCATTATGTTTTGAAACCTACCAGTAGCACAACAAAACTACGAGTAGTTTTTGATGCCTCCGCAAAAACTTCCAATAATCTTTCATTAAATGATATAATGTTGATTGGTCCAAAAATTCAAGACGATCTGCTAGCTATAGTTTTGCGCTTCAGATTGAAAAAATACGTATTCACTGCGGACATTACAAAAATGTACAGACAAGTTCTGGTGGCAGAGGAAGATCGTAACCTACAACTTATAATGTGGAGAAAACATCCAAATGATGTAATCAGATATTATCAGTTATGCACTGTTACATATGGCACAAAAGCCGCGCCATTCCTAGCAGTAAGCTGCTTGAAGAAATTAGCAGAGGAAGAAGGACACAAGTACCCATATGCAACACCGGCAATTAAGGACTTCTACATGGATGATGTCATGACTGGTAGCAATGACTTGAATAAAGCGCTTCAAAAACAATCACAATTACGCTCCTTGTTGAAGGAAGGAGGTTTCGAATTACGTAAATGGTGTGCCAACCACCCAGCACTAGTACAAGCTTTACCAAATAAGGATTTAGAGGTTCAACTAGATTTCAACGATCTAGGAGATGAGCACGTGCGGACACTAGGTATGGTGTGGCATCCTGTTGCAGATGTATTCAAGATTACAACATCGTTGAAGGATTTCGAAAATATTACTAAAAGAACAGTGCTAGCCGATATAGCCCGTATTTTCGATCCGCTCGGCCTTGTTAATCCCGTTGTTGTGATGGGTAAAATTTTCTTACAAGGATTATGGAAACAAAAAATTGATTGGGATGAAGAATTACCGGTAGAATTCCATACAGTGTGGACACAATTCAGGAAAGAACTACCTAAACTCAGTGATGTTAGTTTTAATAGGCATATGTTTAATACCGAAAAACCTAACAATGTGGAGCTTCACGCTTTTTCCGACGCAAGCGAAAAGGCATACGGTGCAGCCATATATCTGAGGTCTAAGGACGAAAAAGGCAAGATAACAGTCAGATTGTTTTGTGCAAAATCTAGGGTGACACCAGTAAAACACACAACAATCCCAAGGTTAGAGTTGTGTGCAGCAAAGCTTACTGCAAATTTAGTAAAATATGTCCAGGAAGTTATCAAAATTAAATACGAGGATATTCATTACTGGACTGATTCACAGATTGTCATCTCGTGGTTGCAAGGTGATCCATCCATTTTAAAAACCTTCGTAGCTAACAGGGTAACGCAAATACAGGAGCTAACGCAAAATAAGGTATGGAAGTATATAGAATCAAAGGAAAACCCGGCTGATTTAGTATCGCGAGGACTCTTTCCAGAACAACTAAAAAACTCAAAATTATGGTTCGAGGGTCCGACATTTTTAACACTACCAAAAAGAATGTGGCCAACTCATAAGTCACAGACAATTAGAGTAGAGCAGGAAGAAAAACCAAATAAGGTTACACTAACTGTCACAACACAAACCCATACACAACATATTATAGATCGAATAAATCACAATAACTCATTCAAAAAATTGCAACGGGTTATGGCATATATATTAAGAGCAGTAAAACTGTTCAGAGGAGGAAAACTATACCATTCATTCAATTCATTTTTAAGCGTTGCAGAATTAGAAAACTCCACAAAATATATTATGAAGGAAATTCAACAAATGAGCTTTAAAGAAGAAATTCATGCACTAAAAAATCAGCGACCATTAAACAAAAATAGCAAATTAATAACATTAGCTCCGTTCATGGATAATGAAGGCATACTTCGAGTAGGAGGCAGACTAGAAGCAGCAGATATTGGATACAATGCTAAGCATCCAATACTCGTACCAGCCGACAACGTTGTGGCAAAATTATTGATGATATATTTACACAATACTAACCTACATGCAGGACCTCAAGCTCTACATGCGATCTCCAGACAAAAATACTGGATACTAAATGGTCGAAATATCGCTAGGTCTGTAGTAGTAAATTGCGTGCGCTGTACAAAATTACGACCAAGGTTATACACACAACAAATGGGCAATTTACCAGCAGATAGAATCCGAAGAGCAAGACCATTTATCAACTGTGGCATAGACTTTTGTGGGCCCATCTATACACATTTTAAGATTCGTGGAAAAAGGCCACAAAAGTCCTACATCGCAGTATTCTGTTGTTTCGCCACAAAAGCTATCCATTTAGAAGTCGTATCGGATTTAACAACAGAAGGCTTCCTTGGTGCACTTAAACGTTTCATTGCAAGACGAGGACTTTGTGAAAACATCTATTGCGACAATGCGACAAACTTCGTGGGTGCAAAGAATCATCTGGACGAAATAGCACGAATAATGATGACCAGTAAATCTCAAGAAAAAATAACGAATATGTGTCTAGAAAAAAGAATTCAATTCCACTTTATACCACCACGGTCACCTCATTTCGGCGGCCTATGGGAAGCGGCAGTAAAATCGACTAAGACGCTACTAGCACGTACTACAGGTACAGCTGCACTCACCTACGAAGAGTTGTCAACAGTAACAGCAGAAATTGAAGCAGTGCTAAATTCAAGACCCCTTACACCGGTATCAAGTGACCCGAGTGACTTAATGGCATTAACACCTTCACATTTCTTAATAGGAGAACCGCTAACATCAGCTGTAGACACACATCAAGACCAACCAAAAATGTCACTATTAACAAGGTGGCAACTTGTTAGTTATCTACGACATGAATTTTGGCGGAGATGGTCAGAAGAATACCTTAACGAACTCCAAAAAAGAGCGAAGTGGCACAGTCCAGTTCACAATATTCAACCAGGCACGATGGTCATACTAAAAAATGAAAATTTACCCCCCTTGAAATGGGCATTGGGCCGAATAGTGGAAACTGTTCCCGGTAAAGATGGAAATATAAGAGTGGTAGATGTAAAAACATCAAATGGTATATTCCGACGTGCAATACATACACTTGCACCGTTACCAGTGGAGCTATCAGAAGAAGAATCACCACAGGATGTAGAGATGACAGAAGGAAATGATGAAAATCAAAGTAATAATGATAAAGAGGATGAAAATAAATCAAGAAAACGGAAAAGATCACCTAGTAATAACCCATCATTAAAAGTATTTTTATTAACTATTCTAATGCTTCCATTACTAACATATGCTGCACCTGTCATAGTAGACCAAATACAAGTGCAAGAATTAAACAACAACGCTGGAATATATATTGAAAATGTAGGTAAGGCTAATCTTATATCTAACTATTGGAAGCTGGTAGTTTATTATGATCTAAAGGGCTATAAAGCTGCAATAACATCCATCCAACAATCCGTAGCACATTTGAAAAAATTATGTAATTTCATAAATCATAATGAGAATTTTCTGGAAATAACGAAAGAATACATACATCAACTAGAAGAAATTCAGGGCAATAACGAATTAATTAGTCATAAGACTCACCGTCAAAAACGTGCACTATTTAACGCAATAGGGACAGTAGCAAACAAGTTATTTGGAGTTTTAGATGAAGAATATGCCAATTAAATAAGCAAAACTATTGAAAAGGTAAACAGTAATGAAATGTACCTACATGAATTAATAAAGAATCAAACATCGCTAATGGAAGCAACAACTAATGTAGTCAGAAAAAATGAAGAAGAAAGACTCAATCAAGTTAAGGAAATTGAAAAAAAGTTTAGAAACTGCGTACGAAAAAATGAAAAACATGAACACAGAATCGAAACAACAAAAACTAATACAAAATTTCAATACATTATCAATTTTCGTCACTGCACTTATTAGTGATTGTAGATTCATGCAAAATTCAATTCTAGACATCATAACTGACGCACAACATGGCAGAATAAATACCTTAATCATTTCACCATCCCAACTACGAAGGCAAGTCTCCATAATAGAGGAACATTTGTTACCAAACACGATTATACCAAATGTAAAAGGACAATTAGATATATTATTACTTTATAAACTTATGATAATACAGTGTCATCTAAATGAAGAAAGAATTGTATTCGATGTAAATATACCATTAGTTACAACAACGGAATTCAATTTATATCGACTTATCCCATTACCAATATATCTCAATAATACATTTGTGGCAATAGACACAGAGATGGAGTTTGTAATGGTTGATATTTATAAGATTAAATTTTATCGAATGAAACAAGTGGAATTTCTACAATGTGCAACTACAGATCACGATCATTTTATATGCAACCAACATAGACCAATTCAAACTAAAAAAACAAGGGACAATGACTGTGAAATAGATTTATTTATACAAAAACACCTACCGGAAAACTGTGCAGTACGTATATCAGTACCAGGCAAGACATGGATTCAATTAACAGCACCAAATCAGTGGCTATATGCATTAGATAGGGAATATCAATTTACAATTGTATGTAATAACAACCTTATTCAAAAAACATTGAATGGAACAGGACTAATTAGATTAAACGGAGGATGTACAATAAAAGATGAGCAAATAACAATTACAGCTAATAATAATATAGTAACCAGAATATCAACAAGTTCCTTTCAACCAACGATCAATTTAACATGGGCACACATAGAAAATAATGAAGAAAATTTCAACATGCGACTATCAAAAACAAATCATAAAAGGGAATTTGAAAGGATAAATAAAGAATTACTACACATAAAAGAGAGCCAGAATCAACTAAGTACATTGCAACCACATGATGTACATCAATTCTCGATTAGCTATACGGTATTAGCAATATTGGTGGTAATAATAATCTACCTGACAACCAAATGTTGGCAAGGCCGGACTACAGCTGTAAGAATTACAAGAAGCACTCCTCAACCAAGGCCAAGAAACACAGCAACCGCACCGACACCAGATTATCAATTTGACGTTAAGTAACGTCAAGGGGGCCAGGATGTTTAAACTCATAATAAATTACTTCATAGTTAGAATAAGCAGAATAAGCATAAAAAGGCATAATAAACATAATAAGTATAATAAGTAGGTTATAAGGTAACAAATAAAATTATTAATCGCATAAATGCATAACTTGCATTTTTTACAGTGCATTGAACTAAGTACGGTCAATGTAACTATTAACATATGAATGATAAAATGCTTAATTAACAATTAGATACCTTTAATATTATGTGAATGTTGAAATTATGTTATTTACATTTTTCAATAGAATTACATTATGAGAACTTTATTACCTAAATTTGATGTATTGATTACCATTATTGAATTTTATTATATGTAATTGTTATACGTAGTTTTAGTATAGTATTGATTAATATATAAAGGGCTGATGAATGAAATAAAATTATTAGCTATCCAAATTTCAGAGTGGTTTGATTTTAGCTAGTTGACAATCAATTATATTCTAAAATTAGAGTAACCTAAGCTCTAGAATATTTGCTTTGGACTTAGAGTAACCTGAGTTCAAATAATAATACAAGGAACCAGAGAAACCTGGTTTTTAATAATATCATAGTTTTATACAGCCTTCGTGTCCTGGGATCCACATTAGGTATACTTTATTTGTCCTAGCTAGTGTTTTAACAGTTTTTAGGCATTCTAAAACCAATCCAGACACAATTTTGTGTGAGTTTATGGCTTTAAGTGCTGCCTGGCTGTCTGAAATTATGTAGACTGTGGCTTTATTGAAGCCTTTCTTTAGGCACTCAGTAGCACAAATGTCAATAGCAAAAATTTCAGCTTGAAAAACTGATGGATATTTTCCTAGGGATTTGTATAGGTTGTTAATATGAATTAATGCTTGTTGTAGTTGCATGGAGATTGTTTCATCGTCCATGCCTCTAGCCATCACCACCAGGTCATCTGCATATCCCTGTGCTTCAAATCCTAGAGAGTTGAGCTCGTATAGTAGATCGTCAATGACTATAGACCATAGCAAAGGTGATAGTACCCCACCTTGAGGGCATCCTTTGATGGCTTTAACAGTCACTGATATATCTCCCAACGTAGCCTCAATTTCTCTTTGATTTAGTGTAGCTTTTATCCATTTTGTTGTTAAAGGTTCGCAACCTTTATTTTTTATTGCTCTTTCAATTGATGTGAACGAGGTATTATCCAAATCCCACACTAAATATAGATACATAACACACCAATTACATATGTAAACGAATACAAGTACCTCGGACTAATATTTGATAAAAAACTAAACTGGGAAAGCCATATAAAATACACAAAATCAAAAGCAATGAGAAACATGAATGTAATTAAGATCCTAACCTAAGTAACACAAACTTTGGATCAGATAGAAAATTACTAAGTATTAATAATACATGATGCAATCGTACAATCAATAATAAACTACGGTAGTCATATAAACAACAACAAATAAAACAAAACTAAAACAACTAGAACCAGTACAAACCATGAGAATAAGATTATGCACGGGAGCATACAGAATAAGTCGTAAAAACAGCATATTAACCGATGCAGGTCAAAATAATAAATAATCCAATCAAACAAAAATTATTAATGAAATTCACTATAAAGATACTAAGCAACAAACACCACCCACTATACAATAAGCTGAAACAAACCATAAATGAAAATCATATACCAAAATCCAAATACACACCATTTTATCAACCAGTAATAGAATCACTAAAAAAATACAATATAATAACAAATATAAAAAACATCAACAAAAAAAAACTTCCATAATACACATCATGGTTGATAGAAAATTTAAAATCTGACACTGAACTAACAAAATACAAGAAAGATGAAACTCCAACAAATTTTTACCATCAAATAATACAAGAAAAATTAAACACAAAATACAAAAATTATATTCAAATATACACAGATGGATCTAAGCAAAATAATAACACAGGATGCGCTTACTACAATCATTGAGTAAGTAAATATACAAAGAGACTTAATTACGTACTTAGGAATTGTAATATTTTATATTCAAGAAAGCTTTTGAATTTCCTCCCAGGAAGTATAGAAAAAAATTATTTCACCACATATCTAAGCTTGAAGACTATTCTAACGTTCTTTTGGTGAAAAATTTAAAAATGTTCTGGTGAAGAAATAACTAGAATACAAAAAGCAACAACAACAATACATTTACTATCTGAATAATATAATATGATTCATTGTATTCAGGCTTAGTATTTTTTTTCTTTTCTCTTATTTTTTTAATTTGCAATGTGTTAGCAATGACAATGTATTCTATAACAGACTAATTATTCTATTATATTGAAATAGTCAGAACCAGTTGACCTCCAATCTTAAAGTTTGGCCTCCAGATTTGGTTTGGTTTATCAGATCAAATATAATGTTGATATAAATGATATTTTTAGAAAATAATTTTATTGATAAATTCGATCAAAAATCCTTAATTTTCTAGCACTAAAAATCTTTTTTACACGAGGCAATCAGAAATCGTAGCGAACAAAAATTTAAACAAAATCATCTACAAAAGTATCAAATGTTTTTATACTTTAACGATTATATAGGACATTGTATTCATTGGAACAGGTATAATTTGTTGTTTATTTTTTAATAATAATATCCATTGATATTCAAAATTGTATTAGGACAGCCGCTGATATACTTTTGTTTGATAGTATATGTTGACGGTACCATAAAAAAAACAAAGAGGTGTTATACATATGTTTATCTTCAATACATGATATCTCACTTCAAATAGAAAAAAAGATCTTTTTTCCTTATTACCCTTTATACCTTACCTCTATACATTTTTCAATACAAAAAACCAAAAATATAGTTAATCACATCACCGCACAGTACAAAAAAAAAAGTGTATATGTGTTTGAAAAAAATTTACAAATTATTTATTTTATGCCTTAATGGTATTTTTGTGTTTTGTTGTTTTTGGAAAAGATATATGATGTGTATGGTATATGAAAAATGAGAAATGTATGAATATAATATTTTTATTGTTGCATTTTTTTTTTCTTGTGTTTGCTTGTGTGTATATATTTTAAAGTAAAAATATATATTCAGAACAGCATTAGATATTTTTTAATGTAAAAGAAAATAAAATAACATGCCTGTTGATTCTGATCTCCTGATGCATAACAGATAAAATTTACATATTTCCTAATGAAGATGAACAAACCACGAAAAAATTTCTGGATATGAAAATTTACGAAAATGTAAAAATATATTTTTAAAATTATTTTTAAAATTTGAAATAACAATTTTTCTGAAATACTATTATAGGGATACATAAAGGCTTTCTCAAACAGCAAAATATGTATATACCATGTGTACATATTGAAGAAACAGGTGACACGAGGAAATTTGTGAAAAAATGAATAAACCTTTAAGTATGAATATCTTTCTATAATATTAAAGGCGCTTATATAATAGAATCTTATATTTTTTCTAGGGGATCAGTGCAAAACTGTATGGAACTCCCTAAGAGATAGCAAAAGGTACACGGAAAAGATTCAAACAAAAAAATCTGGTGCTTCAGGTGGAACACCAATAGAAAGTCCTTCGCTTGCCGATGAGCAGGAATTGAATTGGGAATTCGCAGAGGATTTATTATTTCTTCCAAATATTTCAAAAAGAAGAAAGTATGTTTGATTTTAATAATTTATTTTGTTGTTCAGTATTAATGTGTACATATATATATCATTTCAGGACATTTACTGTAGGTAGTTCAACTTCTGAAGAGATAGTGCAACTGCAAGAAGCTGGAAATCACGCATCCACTTCAAATTATTCATATGTAAGTTCTCTATTCAAAAAAAAAAAATATATATATGTATTTAATTTCATTTTAATTTTAAATCTTCTAGTCTTGTACGAGTAAATCTACACCTAATTCAGACAACTCTAAAGTTGTTCAGCTTGCTGAATCAATAAATAATTTAGTAGAGCACCAGAAGGTAGTTGAATCGTCCTCGAGGGACTATAAATTCAAGCATTTTGTAATTTCAGCCAACATTGATCGTATGTTGGCCAAACTGCCTGAAGAAGTAGTAGATGATACACACATCGAAATACAAATTTTAATAAAAAATAAAATTAAAGAATATGAAAATAAAAATAAAAATAAAAATTAAAAATTGAAATTTATTTGTTCTTATTTATAAATTATGTGATTATTTTCGAAAAATACACTTGTTCTGCCAAGGAACCGATCCAAAAGGCGTCATAAAATATCTTTTCAAATGTTGTCTGACATTTTTTGCCTCGTCTGAATTTCTTCCTCTATAGGACGAAAGTGATGATGAAAATAAACTGGAAGGACATACTTTCTTCCTCCACTCTCCTTCAATTAAATCACCATTGTCATCTAGGTAATCTGAGTAATTTGGCGGACAATAAATATTTTTATTTGTTGTTAACATATAATTGTGGAGGAAACAACAGGCAGCAATTATTTTTTGAGCTCTATCAGGTGAACACAGCATTGTTCTTTTCAAACACAACCATTTTGTACTTATAATACCAAATGCATTTTCAATGCATCGCCTTGCCATGCTCAATCTATAATTGAAAATGATTTCATCATCGTTTAATTTTCCTTTTCCTCCAAAAGGTTTCATTATCCTTCTAGACAAAGGAAACGCGTCATCGGCTATAAAGAAAAATGGCATTTTAATGCCATTTACAGTTGAATTGGCAGGAAATTCAATCTTGTCCTGCAAAATGTCTTGTCCAAATTTGAATGAAGCAAAGACGCTAGCATCACTTTCGCTCCCGTATGCTCCGATATCAATATAAGTAAACTTGTACTGGGAATCGCACATGGCCATCAGCACAATGCTAAAAAAGCCCTACATAAATAATTTATTATAATTAATTTATTATGTTTAAATTTTTATAATTAATTGGTTCACCTTATAATTATAAAATAATGAACCCGAATTTGGCGGAGCTGTTAAAGCAACATGCTTCCCATCAATGGCTCCAATACAATTGGGAAAAAACCAACGTGTATTGAAGCCATTTGCAACTTCAACAAATAATTGCTTATTCATTTTAGGTATTTCTGGCTTTAGAACATCACATATCGCATCACACACTGTGTCAATTATACATCCAAAATGTTGTTTACTGATACGATATATAGATGACATATGTCTTTGTAAGGTTCCAGAAGCAAGATATCTGAGAAAGAGTAACAACATATATATATGCCATATTATAAACTCATCTATATTTTATATTACTACTTACTCAATTACACATGCAAATTTTTGTTTAGGAGTAATTTCATCATACGGCCTTGTGTTCCTTACAGGTTGTAGTTTTGGTTCAACCAACTTGAATAAATTTTCAAAAGTACTATAATCCATGTGACAATTTTCATAAAAGGCAGGAGCATGCAGAATTAAATCAGGGAACTGGAATTGATAAAATTTTTAAAAAATATACAAATAGATTCATTAATAGTTATATATGAATTATGAGTACATATTTTGCAAAAAATTAAACGCTTACATCTTTCATAAAACGTCCTTTTTCTTTTCTTTGCATCAAATAAGGATTGACCCTATATTTTCGATTTCTTTTGCGTCGTGCTTCTTCTTCATTAATTGTTTCAATTAATATTTCACTTGCAGCGATCAAAATATCATTTATTAATTTTTTATCCATTTTGTACAACAAAACAACTTATTCAATTTTATAACCTCTGTACAAATGTCAATTGGATGTAAAAATATTTCTCCAAAAACATATGTAAAGTTTTTTTCATCTATGTAGATTTCTTTTCAATTTTGTAGATATTTATTTCGTTCCGAAATAAATAGACTTTTTCCAACATAAAATTTATGTTCAGCTGAGTACTACGCTAAGTACTAAGATGAAAATAAGATATTTTGCCTATACAAAACCTATGTAAAAAAAACCAAAATAAATGGAACCGAAAAAATTTTCTGTTTCGATTTCGTAAGTGGTACTCAGCTGAAAATAAGAAAATAAAAATAAAAACTCTTCCACAGATGGCGTTGGCTGTCAGTGTGGAGACCTTTTATTTTCATATCCAACCGAAATAAATGAAGTTCCATTTATTCCGTACGGAAAATGAAAATAAATTGATTGTTTGACATTTGTAAGTTCGGTTATTTTAAAGCGTACGTTATTTTTTTGAAATTTGTGATTTTTGTGGATTTGGATATAGTTATAGTAAAATTAAGATAAAAATATATATATTAAAGTTTTTTTAAAGACAATTTATATTAAAGACATAATTTATATTAAAGACAATTAAGTGAGAAAATAAAAAAATTTTGAAAATGAGTTCTCCATCTACACCATTAGATGTTGTCGATGTTGAGTATTTAGAATTTGATGATGAAGAAATGTTCATAGAGGATTTCATCAATTCAAATGATGAAAACTCAATAAATACTACAAATATAAATAATAAAAAACAGGCGATCAAACGCAAAAAAAAGGTGCCAACGCCTTTCAGCAACTCATGAACATCACACAGAAGTCCTCACAATTAAACACATCTTCAACAGTTTTCCACACTATAGATCACAAAGGAAAAGAAACAAGATCAACAACCTTTGCTCCCTAGCAGATGAAGAACAAAACAATATCAAAAATATCTTCAAATTTTTAAATGACATTAAAATCTACAATAAAATATTATTAATTTAAATTAAAATAAAGAAATATATAATATGTAAAGACAATATAATTTTAAATTTATGTATAAAGCATGGTACTGTGATTGACCTGAATTCAGTTTCCTATTCTTACTATTTATTTCTACACGGAAAAATTTCGTGTAGAATATGTAGAAATTAAATCAAAAAGCATCAACAAATAACGAAGTAGCTTTTTATATTTAAATTTTCAAATTTGTTGTTGACAACAACTGTCAAATTTATCACATGGAATAAATGTCTTTACATTATTTTGTTTCATAGTGACGGAACTGAGTACTACAAAACAAAAAGTGAACGGAAAAATGTCTTGACTGAATTTGGTCACCTTTTTTTACAAGTTTTTTAAATAGGAAACTGAATTCAGGTCGATCACAGTACTATGCTTAAAAAAAAAAAATATGTATATATACCATATACATACATACATACTTATATACAGTGTCATTCAGATTAAGTGTCCGACCCGGAAACTACAGATAGGTCTCGGCGAGACGAACAAAAAATTGTATAAGAGGAGGGGAGGTTAATCTCAACCGTTACGGAGTTAGAGGGCGGAAGATTTTTAGTACTTTTTCCTTGTTTCACCCTATAACTTTTTACAGGGGCAGAAATAAATCGTGAAGAAAAGGAATTGCGAAGAAAAGGATCGTGATAAAAAAAAGATTTCAAAGAAGATAGCGGATTCAATATAATACATTAACTAGAACCAGAAATAGGAGTAATTAAAATTTGGACGCTATTTTGGAAAGTTGGTAAGAAAAGCATGCTGTTTTGTTCACAACTATAACTATATAACATAATATCTAAAATTATTTTAATAAAATAAAAATATTATATAAAAAGACAAAAGTAATAAAGTGTGTAAAAAATAAACAATAAGAATAAAGTGTGTAAAAAATAAATAATAAGAATAAAGTGTAAAAAGTAAAAAATATACATACATACTTGAAGTATCTACATATCCTAACATAAATAAAGTAATTAATTTGTAGTAGATTTTAAATTTGAAAATATATTAAATGTATAGAAATTGAATTGTATTCGATTTAATAAATGTTAAATACCATATGACATGGATGTATTTGTTAAGAACCCATTATTCATCAATTGTGCAATTTCATTACATATTTTATATTTTTAAATTCCTCATTATAGGTTTAATTAAGTTAATATTAATTCTAAACAAAATTTGTTCACAGTGCAAATTTGTTATACCACATTTATGAAAATTATTAAAAAGAAAATATCAAATTACAATGCAAAAATTAAATACTAAGCAAAATTATTATTAAAAATTTATTTTAATAACGTAAAAGAATTTTATTAATTTGACGATTTTGTTTACTATGCAGTTTTTTACAAATAATTTTAATCAAATAATATTAAAGGTAAATTTATGATGACTAAGTTTTTTATACATGTGTTATTATGAATTTGCACTGATTATATTAGAAAATTTGTATATAAATAGTGAAATTTTGATCAAATAAATGACTTCTTTGAATTCAGTGAATCAAGCCTTTTATTTTCTCTAGGTGAGGATGCCTACGGCACTGATTTATTGAAGACTTTGAGATTTTTTTTAGCGCAATATTCAGGTATTGAACTTGAATATTTTCTAAGCACTCGTAGCATACAGGTTTTGTAATTGTAGGCTAACAATTCAATTTTCAAGAAGAAATTTCCAGGTTACAGGTTCTGTACTTGTAAACTTAACTTTTAAAAATTCATATGGCAGTAAATAAACTAATTTATCGTCCGCTAAAACAATTCTAAATTTTACAGTACTAAAAATCATTTTTGTAATAAGAAATCATAATTCATAGCAAATAAAAAATTCAACAAAATTATCTCCTTAAATTTTGTACTCTACGATAGTATATCCATATACATATTAGGATTGTTTGATAGTATATGTTGACAGCAACAAAAAAAAAACAAGGAGGTGTTAAGCATGATACAGATACGACGATATGTCTATCGACATGTCGAAAATGTGGTCGAAAATATGCAAGTTGTAACGTCTGTACACTGGTTGGCGACATTTCGTCAGACAGGTTAAAAAAATCAAAATTTTTGGATTTTTTGAGGGCGGAGCTTAAAAATTGAGACATGTTGGAACGTCCATATCGATGTTGTCAACTTACCTACAGACTTTAGTTGAAAATTTAGAGTCGTGTGGTACACATCGTATAATGAAAGTATATTGGCAGCAATTAATAACAGTTTTGGAGAGAATTTTTTGAGTTATTTAGAAATTTACCAGCGCTGTGGCAAATAAAATCTAATATTTATAAAAATAAAGATGAAAAAAAATAAAAACTGAGAAAAATTATTGGCAAAATTTAAAGAAGTTGAGCCAAGTTCTAGTATGGACAGTTTAAAAAAAAAAAGTGAACAATATTAGAAGTTGTTATAGGAGAGAAATGAAAAAAGTTGAAAAAAGTATGAAGTCAGGTTCCGGTGTTGATGATGTTTATGTACCAAATTTATGGTACTTTGATGAATTGGAATTTTTGAGAGATCAGGAAAAACAAATTCCAGGAACATCTACAATGGATTCGGAAGATGAAGATGAAATTGATCAAGGAGTTGTAAGTATTTGTGGTTAATGTCTCTTCAGTTTTTTAAAACGCATTATTATTATAATTCACTACTTATTGTGTACATTTTGTGAATTTTACAAAAGGCGAAAGAAAATACACATAATAAGAAACGCAGGACAATAAGTCAACAAATGAGTGAAAAAAATGAACTTTTAAAACAGGCTCTCGATATAATGGAAGCAAAAAAAAGTGTGAATGAAAGCAAGAAAGATGTTAGATGATGCCTCAATTTATGCTGAAAGCTGGGCAGAGTCTTACAGAAAATTAAATAATCCGCAAAAACTTTTTGCAAAAAAAGCCGTCGAAGGAATTTTGATTCTGGGTCAATTGAATCAACTGACATTAAATTCAGTCAACAGCCCGTCATCATCTTCAAATAATTCCCGAACATCAACTCCATTTGTTTCATCACTATCACCAGTAGAAAGCAGCTTGTTTTTGCAAATGGAACCCCGTATTTCGAACCTACAAAGTCAAGGTGCAACTCAACAATTTGACCAAACTTACAACTCTGTACAAGAATTATTCAATGATCCTTCGTTTAATTCATAATAAACAATAATACAATGTGTTTTTATACGAATTATTTCAGTAATTTTTTATAAAAAGATATTTTGCCATGGAACAGCACCTTCACCATAAAAATATTCGCAAAATATTTCTCTTGTTTCTTTAGCTAATTCTGAAGGATTTCTTGCTTGTGTTGGCTGCATATCTGTTAGCTGTTTGCTTCCTTCTCTCCAGGACCCACTTAGCATTTCACCTGTATTGGTGTTTTCAACATTTACGCTCCCACGTAAATAAATAGATGAGTTCTGTACCTTTAAAAAATTATGCAAATAACAACAAGCAAGAGTAATTGTTGTAACTTTTTCAGGATTAAGATTTATAGTTGTCAACAGAACTCGAAATCTATTGGCTAATATACGAAACGCATTTTCAACTATTCGTCTCGCGCGAGACAATCGGTAATTAAATATTCTCTGCGTTTTTGTTAGTTCATTTTGACTGTATGGTTTCATCACATTTGGTGTTAAAGGAAACGCATCATCTGCAACAATAACGAAAGGCATTTCTTTGTCTGATTGTGGTAACTTTTGGCTATTAGGGATTCACAACTTTTTTTCCATAAATTTTTCATAAAATTTACTATTTGAAAATACTCCACCATCAGATACTCTTCCATTCGAACCTACTTCTACCATCAAAAACTCATAATTTGCGCCGACAAGAGCAAGAAGCACAATACTAAATATCTTCTTGTAATTGAAATAGTATGAGCCAGTTCCACACGGCTTCCTTATTTCTACGTGCTTCCCATCAATAGCACCGACACAATTAGGGAAATTCCACTTTTTCTCAAACTTATTAGCAACACATATCCACTGTTCTTCTGTTCTAGGACTCTGAAAAGCAGATTAATTTTCGATTTTTAATCTATAATTTATAATGATTATATAATTACTACCTTAATGTACTCTTTTAAGATTTTTATAATAGCTAAACATGTTTCACTCACAATATTTCCAAGACTTTGAGGTGAAATTGCTGTCAAAAATTTTAGATCTTGAAACGAGTTTCCTGATGCTAAAAAACGGATCGTGGCTGGAAGACGTTCATTTACAGAAGTTGAATCACGCATTAAAGTGTCCTGTTTTTCAATTTCTGGTGTAATTTTTTGTAGTAAAATTTCATATGTTTCTGAACTCATTCCCAAAAAGTTTTTCAAGTCCGTTGGTGAACTGATTTTTAGTTCGTCTAATAAATTCATGTGAGAAAATCTTTTCCTTTTTAAAAACCACTTTTTAACCCAAATTCTTTTTCTTTTTTTATTTATTAAAAGTTTTTCTTCTTCGCACAATTCACTTAAAATTAAAAAACTAAAAAAATTTTCATTTGCATCCATATTTTTATTCACAGAAACGACCTTTCACAATGAAATCCTCTTCTAAATCAATGACAATATAAATTCTATAACAGACTAATTATTCCCATATAGCGAAATAGTCCTAACCAGTTGACCTCCAATCTCAAAGTTTGGCCTTCAATCTAAAAGCTGTTTAAGCTCTTTCTTATTCTCAAAGTTTTTTCCTAATTTCTCACTTTTTTAAAATATATTTTCTTTTCTATCTATTTTCCATGCAATACATAGAAAATTTTAACAAAAATTTGAGAAATTTTAATATTTTAAACTCGCTATACAATCATTCTAATGGTTCTCATTACTGTACAGAATCATATGGAAACAGATTTCCTTTTACTGCATATTCAGATATATGGTAGAATACATACCATTTGATTTAGTATAAGAATTTAACCAATTTGTATGAGGAATTGAAGACATAGGATTTGAGGGTATATTTCAAGAAGAAGAAGTATACAAGTAGCTAATTTGCATATGATCACATTTATAAATTTTAATGATAATTTGCATATCAAATTTGATCGTTTATCAGGTCAAATATAATGTTGATATAAATGATATTTTTAGAAAATAATTTTATTGATAAATTCGATCAAAAATCCTTAATTTTTTAGCACTAAAAATCATTTTTGCACCAGGCAATCAGAAATCATAGCGATCAAAAATTTAAACAAAATCATCTACAAAAGTATCAAATGTTTTTGTACTTTAACGATTATATAGGACATTGTATTTATCCATATAAGAATTGTTTGATAGTATGTGTTGACGATACCTCAAGAAAACAATAAGGAGATGTATGCCTTCGAATAATATAATTAATATTTGAGTTTACTTCACTTCAAAATAAAAAAAAATATAGTATTCAATTTTAAAGGATATATACATACATACATACATACGTATATATATTTGTTTTTTTAAACAGCAAAACATATACATCAGCTGCACATACAATTGGAACAGGTATAATTTGTTGTTTATTTTTTAATAATAATATCCATTGATATTCAAAATTGTATTAGGACAGCCGCTGATATACTTTTGTTTGATAGTATATGTTGACGGTAACAAAAAAAAACAAGGACGTGTTATACACATGTTTATCTTCATTACATAATATCACTTCAAATAGAAAAAAAAATCTTTTTTTCTTACTACCCTTTATACCTTACCTCTATACATTTTTCAATACAAAAAACCAAAAATATAGTTAATCACATCACCGCACAGTACAAAAAAAAAAGTGTATATGTGTTTGAAAAAAATTTACAAATTATTTATTTTATGCCTTAATGGTATTTTTGTGTTTTGTTGTTTTTGGAAAAGATATATGATGTGTATGGTATATGAAAAATGAGAAATGTATGAATATAATATTTTTATTGTTGCATTTTTTTTTCTTGTGTTTGCTTGTGTGTATATATTTTAAAGTAAAAATATATATTCAGAACAGCATTAGATATTTTTTAATGTAAAAGAAAATAAAACAACATGCCTGTTGATTCTGATCTCCTGATGCATTACAGATAAAATTTACATATTTCCTAATGAAGATGAACAAACCACGAAAAAATTTCTGGATATGAAAATTTACGAAAATGTAAAAATATATTTTTAAAATTATTTTTAAAATTTGAAATAACAATTTTTCTGAAATACTATTATAGGGATACATAAAGGCTTTCTCAAACAGCAAAATATGTATATACCATATGTACATATTGAAAAAACAGGTATAATTTTTTGTTTGAAACTAGAAAATAAATTTACAAGTTGAATACTTTTTAAATATTTTTATGCATTAATTTTAGATCGTGTTGAATTTACAGTATATTTCAATAATCAATATATGCATTAAAAAAAATTTTAGAACGACAAATGGGAATTAGGTGTGTGTATATGTATTTGTTATATGAATAATAATATTCTGTGACTAAATGAGTAATAAACGAAAGTTTTCTTATATATTTTTTCGTGAGAGATAGAAACTTTTCGTCTCTCACACTTCCCCGCACAGGTCGACAAATTTTATGAAAAGTGCGGATTTTCGAATGTACTGCCAGTGAACCTCTCTATGTATCTGCTCTGTGTCTAAATGATGTTCGTAGACCAGTCCGCAGTGTGTACATGTGTGCCTTCAAATAACGAAGTTACATAATATCACTTCAAATAGAAAAAAAGATCCTTTTTCCTTATTACCCTTCATACTTTACTTCTATACATTTGTCAATGCAAAAGACCAATAATATAGTTAATCACCGTACAAAAGAAAAAGTGTATGACCGGGTTTATACGTACGGTTTTTTGCACGACCTTATCATCCATTACGCTTTGATAAATTACGAAAATGACGTACAGCTAGCGACATAGAAAAGTGCGGTCTGATAATTTTTATACATTTTCAAAAACAAATGTCCTTTGTGTTTATTTCATGACTCCTAATGTTGGGTTTTTTATTTCTATGGTAAGACTGATCTAGTAAGAGGTAAAACCTATAATAAAGAGAAGGCTAGTTTACCTGCAAATATTTTTTTTCTTTTTCTTTCTGAACCCTATCCCTAAAATAGTTAATAATTGTAATAACATGAAAAAATTAAAAAATTTTTTTTTTATTTTCAAATAAAATTTACTGTTTGGAATCGAATAACTACTTTAGTTAACTTTAACTTTAGCAGTATATCAGATATTTAATATAGAATTTTTAAATTCTTCCACTGTTTTCGGTTTATTTTCATTGAGTCTCATGTCAGTGGAACCCTAAAAATTCTGCATTATGTTCATGTCAGGAAAATTTTCTGGCCAGGACAATGAATATAACCACGAATTTTCTTTTTAATTTGTTATCTGCAGTAGAAATAGCAATTTTAAAAATAATTCAGAATTCTAGTTCAAAGGAATACCTAGGAACTTTGTTTTGTAACATGGAACCGAATCATCCTGAAATATCGGATTCTCTGTATATTGAGCCATGTCCTCAAATGTTGGAAAAACATAATTTGAGATGATTTTCCCATATTTCTCTTAATTCATTATTCCATCTATTATTTTTAATGGGCAAACTTCATAGTCTGTGATGCACCCACAAACCATAACATACGGTGAATGTTGTACAGTTGTCAATATGCAATGAGGTCCAATTTTTCTTTTTGTTTTCGACGAGCGCTCTGATTTCCTTCTTGTCCAAATAAATTGAAATTGTGTTTGTCGGAGAGAGTCACTCTCGGCCAATTATCAAATGTCCATTCCTAATGGTTTTCAGCCTATTGAAGCCGATTAGCCTTCATTTTCTCACTTCAGAGTGGTTTTTCTGCGGGCCTCTTACACCTAAAACCATGTTTATTTTATTTTTTTTCAACAGTACGAACACTTACGTTAGTATAGTTTGTAGTTTTTTACTCCCTCTTCAATTTTGTAGCAAAAAATAGGGGGTCTATAATACCTTAAATTTTAATTCCCGGTCCTCTTTTTCTGTGGTTTTTCTTTTAGCACCAGTACCTTTTTTCCTCTCCAAACTCCCTAAATTTTAAAAATTTTTCAAAAATTTCCTTACAGAAGATTCTGCGTACCCTACCCGTCCTAATATTTCTTTTATAGAAATATTTTCCTTATACAAAGTGAGAACCGAACTTTTTGCCGCCACTGACATTTGTTTTTTTCCACTTATTTTTTTTCACTTTTTTTTACATTAAAATTTACTCTTCAAATTTCACTAGCTAAATAATAAAAAATAAATCTTGCGGGACTTTATATAGGGTGCAGAGGGACAGATCCTATTATAAATGCAGAAAAACCCAACATTAGGAGTCATTTAATAAACACAAAGGACATTTGTTTTGAAAATGTATAAAATTTATCAGACCGCACTTTTCTATGTCGCTAGCTGTACGTACGTTTACATGGTCACTTTTTTACCCTAACTAAAATTCTCTTCATTCTCTTTTATACTTATTTCTTGCTTGGTAATTGGTATGGTAATATGTTTTAAGGTCATATGTTATGTAAAACAAATTTCAAAGTAACGAATATAGTACAAAAAGGAGCTGTGATCGAAGAAAAAGATTGTTTAACATGTGAGTGACTTCCCACCGCATACTTCCTACTTCTTTTCCATATAAAACCGGTTTCTACGTTCTAGATAGGGTAAAAAAGTGACCGTATAAACCCTGTCTATAGCTATGTGTTTGAAAAAAATGTTGCAAGTTTTTGCTTTATGCTAAGTTATATATTTGGGTTTTGTTGTTTTTGGTAAAGATATGATACATACATTTGTATGGTATATGAGAAAAGAGAAATGTATGCATACGAGTATAATATTTATTGTTGCATTTTTTTCCTTGTGTGTATATTTTAAAGTAAAAATACATATTATATTCAGAAAAGCATTATACTCGATTAATAAATCGAAGTCAGTACAGGCAACATAGGCATATTTTTCTATATTCTTTTACATTGCGTTTGTATAAATCTGTCTCTTGTGTGGAGTGATCGGATCTCAATTTCAATTTATAAATTATCAAAAACATTTATATATAAAGTTAGCAGAAACTAATCGGGTACTGCCTCCAATACTGACTTCGATTTATAATCCGAGTATAGATATTTCTTAATGTAAAAGAAAATAAAATAACATGCCTGTTGATTCTGATCTCTTGATCCATTATAGATAAAATTTTCATATTTCCTAATGAAGATGAACAAACCTCGAAAAAATTTCTGGATATGGAGATTTAAGAAAATATAAAAATACATTTTTAAAATTTAAAAAGAAATATTTTTTTGAAATACTATTTTAAGGGATACATATTTGCTTTCTCAAACAGCAAAATATAGGTATAATTCTTTGTTTGAAACTAAAAGATAAATTTACAAGTTGAATATGTCTTTTAGTATTTTTATACATTAATTTTGGCTCGTGTTGAATTTACAGTATATTTCAATATATGCATTAAAAAAATTTTTAGAACGACAAATGGGAATTAGGTGTGTGTAAATGTGTATATAATATTCTGTGAGTAAATGAGTAATAAACGAAAGTTTTCTCATATATTTTTTCGTGAGAGATAGAAACTTTTCGTCTCTCACACTTCCCCGCACAGGTCAACAAATTTTTTGATTTGTGCAGATTTTCGTATGTACTACCAGTGAACCTCTCTATAGATAACTGCTCTGTGCTTAAAGTGAGCATAGTCTCAAGAGGAAGATAAGTGAGCTGGGCTCACCTGATGTGAACACATATCACTTCCTCACTTCCAATAAAACACAGCTATCTTGACGGAATTTCGCTAACTTTCTATGCAATACTGTGCTTTAGCTTTCATCTTAAATTGTAGAAGCATTAAATTTAATATCTGAAATTTCAACATTTAATGACAATCAATTATTAAATTTGATGAATAAAATTTTTCGATATAAATCTTTATATACATTTCTATAATATTGAATGAAGCCGTAGATTTCGGCTGTTTTTAATTATTCAAGCTCTTCTATACCAAGCGTTCATTTAATCAAGCTTGTCGTCGGCTGTCACAAGATTGAAAAGGTCTACAAACACCTTTTACACATGATTGTCAAGAAGAAAAACAGATGGGTTACCAACCAATTACCACACCACCAGTGGTATTACTATTGCCAGTTTTTATTACCAAAAATGTTTGTTGTGAAAAAAATGGAGGGATAATAATATTTATTATAATTATAATAATTTCTCTATTATTTTCTTTCACTCATTTTGATTATTTAAATATATTTCAATAACATTTTTATTTCTTCCACAAATATAAATATTGATAACACAAAATTTAAGAATAACTGACGCATATTTCAAAATGCGGTTTATGTTCAATAACCCAAATTTTCTTGTATTCGCAAGATATTAAATCTGACAACAAGCTTGTACATCTAATCTTCAATGGCGAAGTCAAGCTTGAATAATTGAAAAAGGCCTTCTTGTCTGTTCATTTGAAACTACAGAATTCGATGATTGAAATTTTGATGTACATACATATGTATGTACATATGTATATGAAAGTATGTCAGAGAACTTTAGCAAATTAAAAATTTTAAGCTTTAATAATAAGATATATTGGACCTTACTTTTATACATTTTTTAGTTTTTTAGAAATAATATTATAACTTAACATATTTTGTAAAGAGTTTTAAAGCACACTCTGATTTTCAAGTCGAAACTATTTTAGTTTTAAAACTAAAAAATTGTAACGAAGTTACATTCTTGTCTCAATCAGCTGTTACTTATTTTGTAAAATAAATATTTTTTAGAAAAAGGAAGAAAGAAAATAAAATTTAAGTAAAGCAAGGACTTCAAAATAATAATAATACGCATGTAAAGTTTGACTATTTTTTTAAAGACATTAGTACCATCTGTTGGTTAATATAAGAAACATAAACTTTGAATTTTAAAAGAAAAACCGTTGAGAGAAAATTCTAGAAGAATTTAAAAATTAAAAACTTATAAATTTTAAATACGCAATTCCAAAAATGTATAAATAGAGATACAATTTTCATATTAAACATCAGTCGTGTATATCAATTCAAAGTGATTTTTAATAAATACAAGAAAGTGTTTAAAAGTGAAAATTGGTAATCAGGTAAGCTTGTAAAAATAAGAAAAGTATTAATTGAAAGTTAGCAAGGAATAAAGATATTCTAGTCTATCTGAAGTCACTTTTTGAAGTTGAGGTTAATCCTCTCGTCTCAGAAAGTAGTTTAGATAAGTTGAAAATCTCAAACATTCTGCTAAAAATCTTCAATATAATACATAAGTTATTTTGTAAAAGCAAAAAGTCAAAGGCTGATATAACTACAGAGATTCTCGTCTATCTGAAGTCACTTTTTGAAGTTGAGGTTAATCCTCTCGTCTCAGAAAGTAGTTTAGATAAGTTGAAAATCTCAAACATTCTGCTAAAAATCTTCAATATAATACATAAGTTATTTTGTAAAAGCAAAAAGTCAAAGGCTGATATAACTACAGAGATTCTCGTCTATCTAGAGTCACTTTTTGAAGTTGAGGTTAATCCTCTCGTCTCAGAAAGTAGTCTAGATAAGTTGAAACTCTAAAAGTTAAAAGTCAAAGGCTGATATAACTACAGAGATTCTCGTCTATCTAGAATCACTTTTTGAAGTTGAGGTTAATCCTCTCGTCTCAGAAAGTAGTCTAGATAAGTTGAAACTCTAAAAGTTAAAAGTCGAAGACTAGTGGAGCTACGGAGATTCTCGTTCATCTGGAATCACTTTTTGAAGTTAAGGTTAATCCTTTCGTCTCAGAAAGTAGTCTAGATAAGTTGAGAAATCCCAAAAGTATTCTACTGGGCTTCATTGACTGTAATGAAAGTTTAAAGGAACCTGAGTTTAAGGTTAAAAGTATTGAAAGTTTAAAGGAACCTGAGTTTAAGGTTAAAAGTATTGAAAGTTTAAAGGAACCTGAGTTTTAAGGTTACAGAGTATTTTTGGAATTGTTAAAATTTTTGGAATTGTTAAAAATCAAAGTTTAAAGGAACTAAGTTTCCTGAATTATAAAGATAAAAATATTTTTGAATTGTTTAAAATCAAAGTTTAAAGGAATTTAAGTTATAAGATTAAAAAGTATTTTTGAATAATAGAATTAAGTATTTTAGGGAATATATTGTAAAGATTAGGTTTTATTATGAAATAATGAAAATAAATTTTATAAGATAAGTTGTTTTAAAAAGGTAGAATTTTTATTTTCTTCATTAACGACGAAACCTGATCCTGGAACGGCGAGCTAACCCGTGCTAACTCCCAAAACGTCGTTATAAAATGTCTATAAGGCCCATTGACTTCACTTATTTAAATCTGTATTTTAATAAAATAATTTTAAATTTTTTTTATATCTTTAATAATTAAATTAATTATGATTTCAGAAAGAAGTGAATTGTTTAGGCTGAATTTCCAAAACCAAGAGTTATCGAAACAAGATATTCATTGACGTATTAGACTTTCTTGTCCTATGTCCTTATTGGCAGAAATTCCATTTTATTGTCGAGGTTTCGTTTAAATTATGGGAAAAATCATCTTTTATGAAAAACGTAATTAATTTGGATAGCTGTTTTCAGATATAGATGATGTTTTTTGAAAAATTGATTTCTATTCGAAACTCTTTTAAGGACGGTTTATCTTCTAAACTTGCGGTTTTTGGTATCATACAAAATTTGTCTTTAAAATAAAGGTTGTTAGAAAGAAGTCCTTTGAAATGCAATTAGAGCCATTATAGGCCCTGAAATAGATAAACAACTTTTTTCCTAAATTTTATTAAAATTCTTTAACAGCACTTTCCAGCTTTAACCCTAGGATTGCCTGATCGACACTGTCCAACTTTTAGCCGTGCGTATGCAAATGTATACCATACATTTTATATGGAAATTTTTAATTTTTTTCTTCAAAAAGCGATATCTTAGGATCCCGTGGACCAAAAATCATAATTGTTTAACCCAGATATTTATAAAATTTCCATATAAAATGTATGGTATACATTTGTATACGGGCGGCCAATTTTGCGTTTTTGCAAAACAAAAAAAAAGATAGTTTGTCCTAGCGATTTTGAACTAGAACTTTGAAAATCGGGGTGTATAGGTAGGACCCTCCAATGGAAGAATTGGTGAAATTTCAAGGTCCTAGCTCAAAGGAATTATATTTAAATTAAGACTTAAAGTCCAAATGTATACATGTGTATACGATGAGGGTACTAATTGCATATAGAATCGAATGAAATATTCACAATATTCTGTGTCATTACAAACAAATGTTAATGTATGCTATATGAATTTCATTTAAAATATCTAGTAATCTATGGTTTTAAATTTTTATTTAACAATTTCATTGGATCAGAAAAAAAAGTCGAAATAATTCTCTATAGCAAAACGAATAAAAGATTAAAAAGCATAAATTACTAGATATTTAGCATACGTATATATTAACATTCTTTTGTAATGACACAAAATATTTCATTTGATTCGACTGACTTGTGCAATTAGTACCCAGACAATCCCCGGGTTAAAGTGAAATTCGTGCCAATAAGGACAAATAACGAGTTGTGGACAACAATCTGAAGGGCCGGTAGAAAATATTACCTATTCTATAGCTCATATCTCAGTTTTGGAAGTTCTTCTGTTACAATAGTTGGAATTTTTAAAGATATTTTTTTTTCAAATTGATACCTGTTTTTTACAAATACAATTCAAAGTCTATACGACTACTTGAATAGAAATTTAGATCACCGACCTTTCTAACAAATACTCCGTCTTTAAAATACCCTTCTTCAACCCACTGCTGCATTTGTTCAGTTGTAAACGCTCCATGAATTTGTATATCACTTTGTTTCCATTTATATTCCCAAAGTACTTGATTCTGTGTAACCTTATTATTATTTTCTTTTTCATCTTTTTTATGTTCAATTTCAATAGTGTTAACATTTTCTTGTTTATCAGACACAACCCCAAGTTTTCTTTTCTCTTTACTATCAAAGTCATCAGCATACATATCCAGTTCAGTGCTTTCTCCATCTTTAGCTGTTGCTATCTTTTGTTTATTAATTTTGGCTTCTATCATTTCAAAAGTTTCTTCATAAATATCCATATTTCCCAACTTTGTTAAAATTTCATTCGCTAATTCGGTGAATTTACATACTAATTCAGCATTTTCATCAATGATTCCAGCTTTTTTACGCTTCCATCGCTCAGCTGACGGTAGTTTTAGTGTTTTACTACCCAATCGCTGTAAAGTTTTCTTGACCGTTTCACCGGGTTTCATATATTCAACAAGTTTTTTATACGTCTCAATTTCATTGAAATATTTTGTGCTTTCATCTTCAGAATCACTTGAATCAGCTAAACCACAATTTGTTTTTTCAATGTACTCCTTGTCAGTCTTAACCTAAAATTAAAAAAGTAAAAGCAAACCTTATTATTTGTTAAATTACAACATACCTTAATCCAATCGATATTATCAAGCCAATTATCACGAATTTCCTTCTTTTTATTCCACTGAAAATGTCCGTCACGATCAAAGTGTCCTTCCTCAAGTTCTTCCTTCATGTTAAATGGAGTGAATTTCGTTTCACCTTCTATGCCAGACATACCTTCTTCTTCACCTTCAATGTCATTTTCATTCATAACATTATATCTGTATCAAACCAGAATAATTTTTACAGTCCCTGTGATTCTAGAGTATTTGTTTACCTTTCATCTTCTCCACTATCTTCTTCATCAGAGTCCAATGTATGCTTTTTTGAATGTTCTCTCGTGTGATTATCAGATTCATCTTGTTCACAATATTCTAAATCAACTAGCCCAAGTTTTCTTTTAGACATTATAGTTTTTATTGAAGCAAAAGTACGAAGCAAAAACTGGGAAAAAAACAAAAGAAAGCTGCTTTGAGTTTTGACGTATACATATTACATATGCCGAATTAGTAATTACCGACAGCAGAAGAGCATTAACACATTAGGTGGTTATAACAACTTCTACAAACCGGTTTTAAGACCTGTTTTTACAACTGCTCAAACTACATTTAAAGGTGTCACGACCAGTGGTAACTAAAGTGTGAGTCTATTATCCGTAAAGATAAAATTTTTTTAGATGATTTTTATTATACCAAGTTGGAAACAAATTATACAATTATTGTTACAACCAGCCGAAAAAAACGATTTAACCACTTAATGTGTTCACAGTGATATTCACCAATGGGCAACATAACCAGTATAGCCGATATACTAGAAACGCAGATATGAAATCTTCCAGATAAATGACAATTTATAATTTTTGAAGGATATTGTCAGGGACTTTTAAAACTTTTTTATTTCTAGTTAAAAGTAAATTGAAGAATAAAATAATTAAAACACAAATCTGAGGCACATCCATAAAATATTATTATAAAACATTCCTAGTTTAGATAATTTAGATTTTAGAAAATTGTATGTTTTTAAAACGAAAAACGTGGGGCGCATCGCATGTAATAGATAATTAATTGATAATAATTGCTCAACTGTAGTAGAGTCATTAATGCTGCGATTTAGACCGAAACAAATAATACATCAATTATTATTTTACGCTAAGGAATTAAAGGTACCTATATAATTTGAAAAATTTATTTAATAAATTAAGTAGTATTAAATCAGAAGCAAGCGAAATTTCTGATTTTGATAATGAAGATCATTTTACATATGAATCCATTAACAAAGAATTAGTTCAGATATTAAAATCGAAATTATAGTCAGAATTTTAAAAGTTGAGGTTTCGTATTATACTAGAAAAACATGCGCAGAAAAAAAGATACTTACACACATGCATTTTTGTTGTTGTAACACGTTTCTTCTTTCGTATATCTACACAAAAAAGATCACAAAGCCATGTAAAACATGCGCAAAAAAACCTCAACTCTTACAATTCAGACTATAGTACCACTTTTATAAATTCAAATTAATCAGAATAAAACCCCTATTTGAATTAGGTAATTGTTTTTGTCAATCTGGAATTTATTTAAGTGATGAAGCTATAAAAAGTGTTCATAAAATTCATAAAAACCATAAAGTAGATAATAACAAAATAGACAAGAAACTACAAATGAATAAACGAAATAATAATGATAATTTTAATCAAAACTACCGCAATAATCATAATGCTAATAGTACACAGACTTTTAATAATCCGGGTTCCTTCAATAACCCTACTCCTTCTAATAACCTTCCAAGACCAAATTTTAACCGCAATAACAATTATAGGAACTCTGAACAATTTAAACGACCTAATACTACTCAGAACAAATTTATTCAACAAAGACTTAACAGTAACCAAACAGAAACTATGGAAGTAGATAACATTAATAGAGAAACTTATGACGATTTAGAGGTAAATTTTACAGATTAGCTTCGGACAACAAACTTCCTATCATAAAATTACCATGCGATAATACTTCAATAAACTGTTTGCTAGATACAGGATCAGATACCAGTCTTATAAAACCTGACGTTTTACCCTTTAATATAAAAAAATTAAAGAATACTCTTCCACTCTGTAACACACAAAATAATTACACCTATTCCTCAAAAACTAATAAAAAAAGATACATTAGAATGGAAAATTTTCCCTCTCAAGAGTAGGAAATATACTGCAATAATTGGCATCAATTTTTTAATTCCATTTCAATCAAAAATTGATATTGAAAACCAATATCTGGAAATTTTTCAAAAATATAAAATTTCTTTCGAAAATATCTTACATATATCTTTCACTTATGTGAAAGAATTTTTGGTGCAAAATAAAGATTTATTTTTCAAGGAAGGTGATAATTTGACCTTTACCCACGAAATCCGATTAAAACATTAAAATCCTATTTATTCTAAAATATATCGTTACCCCCACATTCATGAAAAAAAGATAGAAACTCAAATAAATGATATGCTAAAACAAGGGATAATTGGAAAGTCTAATTCACCTTATAACTCGCCCCTCTGGATTGTACCCAAAAAAATGGATAATTCAAACATAAAAAAATGGCGAATAGTAATAGACTATCGGAAACTTAATGAGATCACTATAGAAGATAAATTCCCCATACCGAACATAGATAACATCCTAGATAAACCAGGCAGAGCCCAACGCTGGATCTCGCGAAAGGGTTCTTCCAAATTATTGTAAGGGAAGAAGACCAGAAGAAAACTGCCTTTTCGTATGCCTTTCGGCCCTAAAAATGCGCCAGCAACCTTGCAGAGGTTGATGAACTCTGTGTTAAGGGAATATAACAATAAAATATGCGTTGTATTCAAGAACACAAAACCAACTTAATATTAAATATTTAATAAGTTACGACAAGCCAATCTTAAAATCCAGATAGACAAGTGCAATTTTTTCTGCAAAGAAACCGTATATCTTGGTCATGTGTTAACTCCTGAGGGAATGAAACCTAATTCAAAGAAAATTCAAGATATGTATAGTTAATCTTAAACTGCCTGAAACTCAAAAACAGATCAAATATTTTTTAGGGATAACGGGGTATTATAGAAAGTTGATCAAAAACTATGCCAAAATCGCCTAACCAATGACAAAGTATTTTAAAAAAGACGCCAGGATAAATAAATTAGACCCTTTATATGTCAACGCTTTTGAACAACTAAAAACTTTAATAACTTCACATTCCATACTCAAGTATCCTGATTTCAGCAAACCATTCAAACTTAATACTGATGCAAGTCACTATGCAATAGGTGCCGTATTACTCCAAGACAATCACCTAGTGGCTTATGCCAGCAGAACATTAAATAATCATGAAATTAGATACAATACTACCGAAAAAGAATTACTAGCTGTAGCATTAAAATGGCTACATATAAAATACTTAGGCCAAAACTTAAATCATAGATTAAAAAGATGGATTTTATCTTTAGGTGAATCTCTATATATAAGTATAAAAATGGAGTGTTCGTTTAAAGCATTATAATTTGAAAACGACTTATCCGATTTTAAACAAAATTTAAATGAAAATTGTATGACATATGAGAATGATTTTTAACACTTTTTTTTAAAGACGTAATTTAAAACTAATACCTACATAGTATATTAATATATTACTATATTCCCTTGAGGAATAGTAGGCACGAAAAAAAAATTACATCTGACATCTGATTGAATTGACATTTGACAATTGAATATTTTAATTTGAAAATAAATATTTTTGTGGAAAATATAATAATTGTATGAAAATATTAAAAATTTAATTTATTTTTAATAAATAAAAAAAAAAATAAGGTCTAGCAACGCGGACCGGGTTCAGCTAGTATAATATAAAAATTGAATACTTAAAAGGCAAAGAGAATAGGCTAGCAAATTTCCTTAGTAGAATCAAAAAATATATAGACAGAAAGAAGTCTTATGTAGTATCGACTAAAAATTGTAATTATCACACTAGACTATAGAACAGTACGGTAAGAGAAGGAAGGAAGTAAAAACTTTTTTAACTATGCTTTAAAGCCCTTTGAAATTTAAGTTTTGTTTTCAACATGATCAAGATGAATGAAAAATAAAAAAAATTTACTGTTGTGTACATCTACATTCAAAGCTATTTCAGAACAAAAATTTTTGTATGAGACATTTTTATACTACATAAGAATTCTTTCTGTCTATATATTTTTTGGTAGAATCAATACCGATGATCACGAAATAAACTAACTGGCCGGGACGTCCAATCTTAACGAAGGAAGAGATCCTTCAGAAAACGAAAATTTAAATTTTAAACTTTACTGAAAACACAAATTACAATTCGCCTACAGAAAATATAAACGAAAATATACTCTTAGAAAACACAAATGATGAAGTATCTCCCTTCAACCTACTATCCACTCTCAAACAGATGAACAGAATGATCATATCCTAAATCCAAACTCATCTCCAGAAGAATTAGTTAATACATTAAAAACCTATTTATCAGGCTAGACGCTATTTATACACAAATAACAGATCACGAATTTAATATCATTCAACAAATACTGATTAGAGAATTCCCCACCATTTAATTTATCAAATGCACATATTTTGCGCAAGACATAAATAGTGAAGTGGAATTAATTAGAATAATATCAATCCAACATAAGGAACAAAAACATCCTGGTATGATTGCCCTTTACGAAGATCTAAAAACCAAAGTATATCACAAGGAACTTGAAACGATTATAAACAAAATTAGTAATTACTAATAACTGTGACACATGTAATCAAAGAAAATACGATAGAAACCCTATCAAGCCTAAATTAAAAAAAAAAACACAAAAATCCCTACAAATAAAAATCAAATATTCCATGTAGATATGTACCTATACCTATACCTATAAACAGAATATATTTTCATCACAAAAAACCAAACAAACTAATAGCAGACAATGAATTTAAATACCTACGTTAAAATCTGAGAATTTTTGAGACAAGAAAACGTAGAACTATATCCATCTAGTTAAACCTAACAGCCATACGGGAAATTCAGATGTTAGATGCTGTAAGATATTACAATAACCAATATCACAGTACAATAAAATGTACTCCCTCTAATGCAGAAGAAGGTACAATACCAACAGAAACAATTTATAATAATTTAATCAAAGCTCAAAGACTTAGATTAGAAAAACACAACAAAAATAGAGAAGAGTATGAAGAAAGAAGACAATATGGTTATACTAAAAACTATAAATCCTTAAGACACAAAGATGAACCTAAATTTCGAAAATATAGCTTATCAAATGTAGACTTTTCTAATATTAAACGTCCACTTAAATTTTCAGATAATATTATTCATTCTTCTGTTATCGGCAATGCTACAACTAACAATGAGCCAACTACAAGTAGAGAAAATCGAGTATAATACTCGGTTTACCATAACACAAGAAAAACAAATTCTTATACCGAAAAGTTATAATTATTCATTACATATCATCGATACACTCCAAATTTATAACATAATAAATGAATTAATAAAAAATACATTACCTTCTACTTCCGAAAAACCCTAGCCAAACACTGATAAAAGATATAGATACATTACAAAATAAATTACTGACGATAATAAATGGACATCATACAATACGAAAACGCGGACTAATTAACTTTATAGGAACTATTCAAAAATGGATAGGTGGAACCATGAATAATGAAGATAGAAAAATCATAAATATACACCTAGAACTCGTTAATAATAATAAGTATAATTTAATCACAAGTATGAATACAGAAGTACAAATAAATGAAAATTTTAATGCATCTATTAAGAATCTATTTAATGTTATCAAAGATGACAGAAAAACTATAAAAAACTTTATACAAGAACGAACAAACGAAAACATAATAAAAATTGCTACACTGCTGGCCATTAAATTAAGAATACAAGAAGTAGACAAAATAATTAATGAACTATTATACAAGACAATATAATTCTTTTCAATCTCAATATCATACACAAATCTCTTTTAACTCATGAAGAAATTATCAGTTATAAAATAAATCCAGATAAAATAAAAAACTTAAAGGTAGGTTTTTCAAAAACAACAACTGACAAATTAATATTTCTAATCAAAATCATTTAATCATTTAATAAAATCATATTAGAAACAAACAAAAATATTCAAGAAATTGAAGAGTTAAAGTACCATAAAATTCTTTTTTATCCTGGCAACAATAATTATGTATATCAATCATGATTCATGACAATCGTAGTTATTATAATTATATTTCTATATTGTAAACAAAAGAAATTGAAAGTAAAAGTTATTAATCGGATCCATGAGAATCCTCATCTTAACGAAGGAAGAGGTACAATACCCTTTTCGCTAGCTTTGCAAAATAAAATTGAACGTTGTGAGAAAACAAATTTTCCATGGGGAATTAACTTAACTTTTAATTAAAAAATTCAGTTGATTTCTCTAAGTGCTACGGTAAAGATCAAAATTGTGAAATAAGTAGTGTGATAGTTTATAGTAGAAAATTGTTCAATAAAAGTTTGTCAATAAATAATATTTAAATAAAAGGACACTTAAGTGTTTTATTTGTGAAATAAATTTATGAATTAAATTGTTTTTTTTTTTTTAAAATTAAAAACATAAGTCCTGCGTAAATATTAGTTCTATTATGTAATTTCAAAAAATATATTTTTTCAAGATCCTTTATTTTATTTGTAAAAACTTTGGCTGGCTTCTTTAAACTCCCCTCTGAAAGTTTAATCTTGGATGATATATTTATTTATTCTCAATTTTTTGATTAAATATCCAGCTATATATTCAATTGCGTCGTCTTCAACCTCATTGATATGAGAACTATTATCTATGCCCACATTTATATCCTGATACTGAGGCAAACCAGATTCTTCTGGTGTGTCAAATTGAATTATTTTAGAAATTATCTATTATAAATTAATAAAAAATAAAAAAAATTAATAAAACAAAACTATTATAAATAATTTTTCATAATGAATCATTTTTTCTTGTGAACATGAGTCATTTTTGTTTTTAAAAAAATTAATTTTTAATTTTTTAATTTTCTTTACACTATGTATAAACTCTTCCATATCTTTTTTGTTTGAAAAAAAAAAAGCTTTTGTTAGTTAACTTTCCTTTCATTTTTAAAAAATTTTGAAATTTAACAGAAAAAATGACGTCAAAATGACAATTAGTTCCCAATAACCAATTATTTTTCGATTTCGATTCTATTGCCTTAGATAACACCAAAATATATTTTCATCGAATTTTTGATCGAAGTTCGATCGATCGAATTATGATATTCATAATAGCAGCCAATAATGTGCTGTTATAATGACAAGTAAAAATAGTGCAAAATCACATGGGTTGATCAAAAAGGACTCTTCAACAAATATTAGGGTCAAAAAATTACGGTTTTCGGTCCACGGGATGCTGAGATATCGTTTTTTGAAAAAAAAATTTCAAAATCTCCATATAAAATGTATGGTATACATTTGTATACGCACGACCAAATTCGTGTTTTTGCATAAAAAGAAATATTTTGTTCTACCAATTTTGAGCTAGGACTTTGAAAATTGGGGTGTATAGTGAGGATCCTCCAATGGAGAAATTGGTGAAATTTCAAGATCCTAGCTCAAAGGGATCATATTAAAATTAATACTCAAAGTCCGAATGTATACATTTGTATACGATCAGGCAATCCCAGGGTTACATGACAAATTTTCCATACAAATTATTTTACGTAAATAAAATTTGTAAAATATTTTTAAAAAAAATTTTAAGTGAAATAAAAAAGATTTTATTGTTACCAAATAACTAAAAATCTTGAAATTTGACAAAAAAGAAAAAAAAATCATCATGCGAATGAATGAATTATCATTATTTAATAAGAACTATAAAATGCAATATGAAAATGAACAAGAAGCAGTATATTTTAAAAAACATGAAAATTAAAAATATTTTTTCATTTCTCACATATCACAAAAAAACGTGATAATTAATATCATCAACAATAATTGTACACAGTTGTATTATTATATTTTTGTTTTTCGAAACAAAATATAAATATCCAAAAATGTATACAATAAGAATCAAAACAAAATTTAAAAATATCATATGGTATACAAAAACAAATAAAGCATTTATAATGAATATTATAATTATGGGCGTGTTTTTCATTATTTTTTATTTCTTAAATTTACTTTACATGCTTCTTCTTTTCACATTTCTCCTCTTGAAATCTTATACAGCCAATCATATCATGAGCTTATTCGAAGCAAAATTATTCCCCTTTTTATATTATTTTTGCAAACATACAGACATGAAAATTCAAAAATTTGAATTTAACGGCTACAATAAACCTCTATATACTTGATGCTTTTTGTTGGAACGCAGCTATTGTATAAATTGATGCTTTTTGATAATCAACAAAATTTGATCGTTATATTCCAATAATAAAGCTCTTGAGTTCTTCAAGCTCTGCAAGTACAATTGTAAAAATTTTTTAAATATGTACATATGTATTTCGAAATTTCGTAAATATCGTCGAAATCTACCATATGTTATTTTATTTTCTATTTCATTCACACACATTATTGTATTAATTGTTTTTGTATACCATATGATTTTTTTAAATTTTGTTTTGATTCTGATTGTATACATTTTTGGATATTTATATCTTGTTTCGAAAAACAAAAACATTACAATTGAGAATATGAATTATGTATGATATGAAAAAAAAATTTTTAATTTTCATATTTTTAAAATATTCTGCTTCTTATTCATTTTTTTAATTTTTATAAAATAATGATAAATTTGTTAAATCGGATATGAATTTTACTCCTTTTTCATTGTTGTACTGATTTTTGTTGTTGTCAAATTTCATGTTTTTAGTTCTTTTTTTTTTTTAACTTATTTTCATTCTGAAAAGAAGAATTTATTTTAATTTTTTGTGGTAGATATAGGTACATATACATATATATAATTCAACTTAAGTTTAGGAAAATTTTTTATTATTATATTATGTGGGTATTATGCATTTAACTAATAGATCAATTATTTATATAATTTTTGAAAAATATGTATGTATTCGGAAATATATGTATGTGGGTATAATATGTAAGTAAATATGTACTAATAATTTTTAAAATATTTAAAACAAAGTGAACCAGAAGAAGAAGAAACTTAACTAAAAATATTGTTAATTTCGTGACAAATATCGTGTATAATGTAAATTTTTTGAAATTCATTTCCGTTATTAACAAAAAAAAAAGTTATCTAAATTATTAGTTTTTAAATTAGTTACAGCTGCTCTATTATTAGATCCTTGATCACAAACAATTGCGCGCACGCGAAGTTTCATTTTATTCAGAATTTTGATATTCTGAAGCAAAACGTGTCGAAGATCAGAAGCCGGAAAATTACTAGCAGATGTAAAGTAATTTAAAACAAATTTAAAATTATCAAATATTCCGCGAATCATGAAAACCAAGACAGACTTTGCCAAAATATTCTTTCTTTCATTACCATTGTCAACAAATCCTTCTATTTGATCGCTGCGACTATTGTATTTTAAATCTTTTTTTATTAAAATTTCATCAAAAATAAGAATGAGATTTCTCGAGTGATCATTCAATGTTTGAATTTTAGATTGAATTAACCTGATATTTTCTAAATTTAAACCCGGAACAATATTTTTTAGCGGACGCCACCTATAAAGAGAAGAATAAGATGGTAATGGAAAATGTAAAACCTCCTTCATAAACCGAAAACATTTCGGAGATCTGAAATGAATACTTTGGCAAAGTACTTTCTCTTCTTCTGAATATCTTCCTTGATTCCATTTTGTCAAAATATTACAAAAATTTTCAACATTTTCGTTCTTATATACCGATTTTTCCTCGTATAATTTTACCTTATTTTTTAATTCTTTACTTTCCCGTTTGGATTTTCGTAAAATTTTCAACAAATTTCTTTTTTCACTCGAAACGCGGTTCAAAATTCTTCCTAATCTAGAAATTCGTTTCGTGTAATAAAAATTTTTTTTTGAATTATTCTCGCATTGACTTCCCGAGAGGGTCTGACGATACTGGTTCCATCTGGCGTAGAAATGTATAATCCTCGATTATCTAAAAAGCTAGGAAACGAAAATTTTATATTTTCAATTGAAGATGCATTAGATCGCGCGGGTGATATTCGAATAGAAGACGATGGTACAAAAGTTGAAGGTTTTTCTAACTTTTTAGAAGTGTATGTACGAAGGGATGCATTCGAAGATTTAAAAATCGGGAGATTTTGAGATAATTTTTTTTTGTTTTGGGTAGTCTAACTTAAAATGCGATTCACAAATAATAAGCGCGCGCGAATTATAAAAATTTGCGAGACCGCATAACTCAATCCATATCTTTCGTTCAGCTTCATCTTTTGGGAAAGAAAAAAAAACAATTTTACCGCCCTTAAATTTTTTATTTCCACAATCAGGCACGCAGCAACATCCGTAACATTTTGCTTTAAGCATCTTTTGCACTGAAATTGAATTTTTTTAAAGTATAAATTGGTTTTAAATGAATGAAAATAGAAAAACGTCTCACAACACTTTGAAAAGGGTAAAGAGTTGCCTACAAAATTTCGGAATAAAGACTCTAAAATTCAGACTAGCCTTAAAAATTTTTTTCAATACATATTTCGGCGGAAACATTAGTAAAAGGAAATCATAGAAACACTTTTCATATTACTAAAATTTCTAAAATAAAAGACTTTGGAAAATATATAATTTTAAACTGTCCGATATAATAAGTAAATAAAGAAATATTTTTTGGTAAAGTCATCAGAATTGAGAAGAAAATTATTTGAAAGTTAAATAAGTTAAAAAACTTATTAATTATGATATGAAAGCAAAAAACATGAATTTATTTAATAAATATATTTTTAAACACAATTTTTCAATCCCATCAAATTTAAAAAATTCATCATTGTCGACCTTTAATTAGAATTAGCCGTATATAAGGATGTCTCTATTTATTTCCATAAAAAATTGCACCTATTTAAATAGAATAAAAAACACTAAGTCAAGGAAATACATACTTAAAAACTATGAGATCAACATGTAGGTCAAGGCGTAAGTGCTATATAAACCAGCAAATCACTTAAGGTGAATGCCATTGTACGGTATTTTGTCCATTTTACAATATTATGTAGTTTTAAATTTTTGTATTTTATTTTTTGTATAAAGTATTAAAAAGATACTTACCCTCAAAAATCAGCAATACACACACACATATAATAAATATTATAAAACAATATAATAAAATTTAATTCACTTCACTAATATTTAATCACAATCTTAATTTCTAAAACAGAAAAAAACAGTTGTAAAAAATATACATATATGCATACTCATAACAATTCCATATAAGCATATTCTCACACATACATAGTAATGATCATATGGGTAATAATCCCAGTAAACAAAATGATTCATAAGTAATTCGTAAAAGAATCATTTTAGCGAGCATATTGTTCGCTAACGATAGTTGCAAAAGACTCGTAAGTAATTTATGGAGCATACCATTTTGCACTTTTTTTACGAATTACTTTTTTAATTCGCAATAGAATCATTAATGATTCGTAAAATACGAATGTTTCGATTAAAATAAATTAAAAGTAATTAATTTACGAACGTTTTTACGAATCATTTGTAAGCCTATGGTTACGAGTAACTTTGTATTCGTATTTCACTTACATTTTACGAACGTTCGTAAAATGTGTGCTGGAATATTTTTTTACGAATTACTTACGAGTTATTTTTGCGAGTGTGTTTTTTTTATTTCTTTCTTTTAATTCTACATTCGTATTTCACTTACATTTTACGAACGTTCGTAAAATGGTATGCAGGGAATGTAAACAAAATTGCAACATTATATGTATTATATAATATTATCGAATTTCGAAATCAACGAAAAAATTAAAATTTTAAATTCAAGAATGAGCTTTACTATTGGAATTATCTGGTTGCGCCATCTATTATTGCTTAGAAAACTAAAATTTTATAATTTCAAAAAAAAATTTAAAGTGGAATCTCCAATGCTTTTACATGCTTTTTGAATCTCTTAATACTTAATACTTATTGAGTCAGTCTACTAAACTAGATACTTAAGCAGAAAATATTTTTCAATATGAAAACATATAATAAAACAATTTTGACAATAAATTTTTGACATAATTTTGTAACGGTCATTATAGTAAAGTCAAAATATTTTTGGATTTCAGGGTTAAAAATTCATAGTCGTTTAATTGTCGACAGTGACATCGATTTATGTAGCTATAAATTTGTGTTTTAGGGTATACACAATGAATAAAAAACTATAGGAATGGGCATATATCTGTACATACTACATACAATATGTGTTAGCGTTGCTAAAAATAAAATACATGTGTTGGTATTATCGTTGTTAAGTGTCAAAAAATGTAAACAAGAGAAAAACCAAATTTTTAAAAGTTGAATAAAAATATGTAAACAAAATAATTAATTAAGTGATAAAATAAAAAAACTAGAAGACATTGTGAAATTTTCGTGAAGTGAAGTGAAAAAGACATTTATTATACAAAAATATTAAAATTTTAGAAATGAAGTGCTTTATTGTAGGTTGCTGCAACAAAACTTAACAGCTTCGCGAGGGATTATCTTTTCACAGATTAGTAAATTGAGTAAAATATTTCTTAGAGAATTTAATAATAAGTTTCTGTGAAAGCGAATTCCTTATTTTATTGTCTTATTAAATATCAAAATTAAAAAAACAGAAAAATGTGTCGCCCGAAATTTTGATTTGTAATAGGGGCAAGTGGGTTTGAAGATCCAGCTTAATTCAATGTTAAATATGTAAATGCTTAAATATGTATGTATGTATATATACGTACACTTAGATCAAATTAAAAGCATATAATATTATTTTTTCAGATTTCCTACAGAAGAAACTATGAGATTGCAATGGATGGAAATAATTGGTGAAGATATTCAACCTACAAGAAATACCTAATTATGTTCTGAGCACTTTCTACTCAGTGACATAATAGCATTATAAGGAAGAAGGATGCTAAAGGCATCTGGTAATAAACAAAACATATTTTCTCAAAAGACCCCAAAAATTTTTCTAACTTTTTTTAACGCCTGCCATGGCACATTTTTGAAGTATTCTTAATGTATTTGTTAATCACAAACACCATTCAATATTGGTTACGTTTTTTGATTCATATGTCCTTTCCGTTTTAATTATTTATTCATTGGGTATACGTAGCTATGCAGCATAATATCTCCTTGTTCTATATACCATAGTTGATATTCATTGTCTGATTTTTTTTATAGCTGTGTTTTATTGGAATTTAGAACTGATGAAGTGGTTTGTCACCATGATACAATAACACTAAGGTAATGTATTCAGATGACAGTTTAATTTTGTGACGTCAGAGTTTGAAGTTAAAAATACATAATTGAATACACAATTTTTTATTTCAAAAATTTTTTTATTTTTTTCTGACTTTTCTTCCTTATTACATCTAAATTCTTAATTTTATTTTTTTCTTTTATCAAGAAATATATCCTACTTCTAAAAAACAATTTTTTTACCTCTTCTTCTACAGAAATATTTTCAGCCAATTTTAAGAATTTTTTTAAAATATTTTTATTTTGTACAATTTTTATTTTTTTTTTTCGTTAAATATCTTTTCTAATTTAGTTATGTGGGACATGAACTCTTCTGAGGGTTTAATTAAGGCACCTTCAGATAATTCGTCTACCCATGTCCAAGTAATATTACTCTTTTCTATATAGTTTTTTAGCTTACACTTTTTTATTAGGTAACTCCCCAAATTTTCTAAAGCATCGAGATGTAGCTCGTCAAATTCTAGCTCTTCATTAGAAACATCATTTATATCGATATCTTCATTTGGTGTTAAATTATTGAAAATATCCTGCGTAAGCATTGGTATTGCTTCATCATTATCGTCATCCTCAATGTTTGATGAACTTAGTATATTATTATTTTTTCCTGTATAGAAAAAATTATTAGAAACAATTAAAAGTTGTGAGTGATAAGCTGAAAATACATATAAAATATTTAAAGTTTATACATAAAATAACCTTTGGTTTTTTTAAATGGGCTAGGGTAAAACATCACAACACTAGAATGACGACACGAAACAATTTTTCAAGTATAGATTTTTTTTACCTAACAAAAATGATCTTAAACGATATTTAACTTCTAAACTGTTGGGATTATCATTCAAACCACCTTTTGAGCGAATTGTAGCGAAAAAATTTTCGAAAACATCTTGATTAAGACGGTTAGTAAGAATAAAATCTATGGAATATTTTTCTTTTAAATAAGCAAAAAAGCCCATTAGAGAAGCATTGCTAACTAATATTCCTTTCTGGAATGGAAGCATACTATTTTTGTGATTGGTTGATCTCATGTTATATATGATGTTATCCATTTCACGTAGTATTTTATTTTGCACATCTAATGCTATACCATATGCTTTCATTCTGTCTCGGCTATCAACTCGAATTGTTTTAGAGTTGAATATGTCAAACCAATCATTTACTAATTTCATAAAATCAGCACATTCGAGGATATTCTGTGCTCTTAATTTTCCAAGTTGGAAAAGTCGTTTGAGGCCCGATGATACAGAATGAGAAAATAATTGTACTGCCAATTTTACTTTCTGCCTTGCAGCACCTTTTACCTCTAAATGTGTATTTGAGACCTTATTCATCATTCTTAGGTCATCATTACCTAATACAGCCAATGCTTCTTCAATAGGAGAAGATGTTATAAGCTTTCCATCTAAAATAAAACCACCGTCAAGAAAGTGGTTTCTAAGAAGTTTTATTAAGTGAGGAACGTCGGCAAAAACATATACTTTTTTATTCGGATCTATGGGGTTTTCGAACCAAGTTTTCATTATGCCTATGGAAAGTTCTTTCCATAATTTCTGATTACTACCCCCCATATCAGAAACCACTGCAACTACTGTGTATCCTATATTGTGCAGCTCTATGATGATATTATTTAAAAGTGATTTTGTTATTTTACAATCAAAATCATAGAACAATGGCTGTCTCCAGTTTTCTATTAAACCTCTTGCCATTACAAATTGCACATTTTTTGATGGACTTAGGACAATATCATTTTTTTTGTCATATTCGAAAGTTGAACTTACGCTCATCTCATCAAATGACAGTATGCACAATTTTTGCTTCTCATTGAAGTTTTTATTTTTCATCAACTGGAACACAGTCTTGAGTATACCCGGCTGCACATCTAACTTTGCTGCCCACTGTTTTAGACTGCTTACACAAGGTAGAGGATAACTTTTTTTACGCAAATATCTATATGATTTAGGTCCAGCTGAATATAAACAAGCAGCTGAGGATATGTCTTCTAGTTTCCATTTGATTCGCTTAGAAGGCATAATTAGTTTTTGCAGTTGACCAGGCGTGAAAATTTTATTTAAAGATAATTCTCTTTGGTTCATTTTTCCTCTCAAATTTTCATTTTCTAATTTTAATCGTAGATTTTCGTTTTTCAAATCACTTAGTTGTTTTTTCAAATCATACAATTCAATAAGGGTGGTACAATTTAAATCTCCTCTAAAAAATATAAATAGTTAAGCTTTATATGATATAGTAACTATATATGTTGCTAAAATAAAATAAAAAAGTACTGTTATTAAAATCTTACTCAGTTTGAACCTCTACATTAATAAAAGGTTGTTCTTGCGAGCATTCAATTGTTAGATCTATCTCTATCTCATTATTTTCTGCGTCCTTTAATCTGTTAATTTGATTTTTATAAGATTAGTATTAGTTTAATAATGACAAATAAATACTACTTACTTTGACTCTAGCAATGCTTCATTAACAACTTTTTTTCTTATTCTATTTTGAGTTCTTAACATTCTATCACTAAGTTTTTCTTGCTTAGGTAAAAGACGGTCTTTTAATCTATAACTATCTTCACTAAAATGTTCAGAACAAATTTTTGCATGTTTTAAATTGATATTTTCTTTGTTACATGCATTTAACCACTTTCTACATATGTTTTCATCTTGTGGAAATTGGTGAAATTTAATATGTTTTTCACTATTTTTCGCATTAGAATTATTTTTATAATGTTTAATACTGCACCAAACCATTTTTTAATTACAAAATTTTTAAATTTGCTTTCAGAAATTAATTTAATTCACTCCACTTCAGCTAAAAATACAATCAAAAGAATTTTTGTTTACAAATAAACTTCAAACAATGACGTTTTATGATAGATGTCATGGCGTGTGAAGAAGAAGAGAATACATTACCTTAGTGTTATTGTATCATGGTTTGTCACCACTTCAGTTTTGCTCAGCTCACTTATTTTCTTGAAAATAGCTTCACTTTAAGTGCTCAATAAAACATATTCATTTCATAATATAACATTTAACGATTAATTTCGAAGATTTGGTATGATCAGTATGGAAAACAATAAATAAATATGTAATTGAGTGACTTAATCTTTAGCAGTACCAAAATATTTTTGACCAAAATGATTTGGTGCAACTGGATGCAATTCTGATGTTAAAATTTTCATATGAGAAAGGCTATCTTCAAAAACGCATCGTTGCTTTGTCGATGCAGAATCAATACGAATTACAAATTGTCGTCAGTCGTCACAATCCCAAACTTCGATTTCATACGACACTTTGACACTATAAAGTTGGTGAAACTGATGAATGATGAAAGAAAATTGTTCTTCATTTAATAGCGACCTATATTGTCGAATAGAAAAGTGCGTCCCAAAAAAACGTGTTTACTCAGTGAGGAAGTGAAAAATATTAGAATTATCAGTTTATCAGTAAAATATAAATTTTCGTTATGCGATGTATACTTAACCACAATTATTGTATGTCAATTCAAAATTTTATTCAATTGTTTAGAAATTAATTTTATTATTTTGTTTCTCTACAATCTAAAACAAAAAATTCTTAATGGAGGGACAAAAGTAAGTAAGTTTTTGATAGTGTTCATATTATTATTATTTTATAATATTTTTTGCAAGGAAAAACACTGGTCGGCCGATAAAATTAATTGTTGATAAGTACGTGATTGGAATTTGAGGAGGAGTTTAAATTAGGAAAAAAGAAAAAAATCTCTCTTATTTTTGAAAATATTAGAGGAAATTAAAATATTTAACAAAATATTGTTCATTATGGTTTATGATAGTATTTTTATTGTCATGCAACATATTTATTTGTCACTTAACACAATCAATTTATTATTGGAAATCACATCACCTATGAGAATCGCATCAGTATGTAGCAAACGTCATGATACTGTAAAGGTATGTTTCCACCAAAGCTCGTAAGCTGCTCACACTGTTTTCGAACTTGGTGGATACGAATGAATGAAGGAACGTCAACTGTGCGTGAACTGATCGCACGCTGCATGCATACAAAGTACGTTTACTGTATCCACCGAACGTGCTTTAAAGGAATAAAAACAATCATAGGTTGCAAACATGTATGTTGGTGTGTACAGTACTACGTGCTGCCCACAATCTGCACGTGAACTGTTCGTTTGCTTGTTGTACTTGCTTGTCGAATGTTATGTAGGATCTATGGTATTCTGATGAGATTAGTTCAGTTTTCAAATGTATGTACTTTGTTAAGTGCGGTTGTGAATAAAATGTCCTACTATTGGGATGATGTTGCTGTTTGCGCTGCTCCGTTTATTGTTGTATATAATTTAACGAAGAAACGTAAATCTCCTCGTTGCTGGGTACGACTATATCTAAAATCTAGAGAAAATTCTGGAGGGATGCATCTGCTAAACAATCTCAAAATAGATAAATTGAGTGGATTTAGAAACTTTGCAAGGATATCGTCCAATGATTTTGAATATCTTGCAAAAAGAATTGGTCCACTTTTTGGAAAACAAGACACGAATTATTTGTTCTATTTCAAATATCATTTGTCCACTCCATGTCTACTGTTTAGAAGTTGAAATCAAACTGTAGAACTATTATCTAGACTGCAAACAGCTTCCTTGTTTTCCAATTTAAATAGGAAGCAGGCATGCTGCACGCATGCTGAACGTCAGCTGCGTGTTTCTGAAAAACAATGGTATCCACCAAACCTGCTCGTTAGTCAGCTACACGCTGCTTGTCTACATGCTTTTTAGTTTGGTGGATACACTTATCGAAATTACTGTCACTCAGCTCACGATCAGATCACGAGCAGCTTGTACGTAGGTCGTGAGATGATCGTGACGTGCTGTTTTGGTGTAGACACAAGAACGAACGCAGCTCGTGTGCAGCTCGTGAGCTAAAATTTTGGTGGAAACATACCTTAACGATGCCGCATCGCTACAAAGCGACGATGCATTTTTGAAGATAGCCGAAATGCACTAATGACTGTTTTAGCTGCAATTGGTGTACAACTTTTAGGTACCTGGTACATTATGTTTTTCTAGTACATTGACAGCCTTAAAAATTAAAGAAAATTATAAATAAAATAAAATTTTAAAAATAGAATTAACTAATACCGCATAAAAATTGATTATTGTAATGTAATTCTCAGATTTTTTTATGAATAAGTAAAAATTGTATTTCAAAAATTTTTAAATCAAAGATATCACAAAAATTGAAGAGAAACTTTTGTTTTAAAAAATATATATTTATTATTTATCGTTTCTATTTATGATTTTATATGTTATTACTCATACTACACTAAATGATCTTTCTCATCTGTTGTTAAATTAGTTTTTAAAATAAATGAAATTTGCAATTTCGCCTTCATAATTTATATTTAAAAGAAAATTTAATAAAAGAAAAATATTATAAAGATGCAAAAAAAAGAATGAAAGGGGGGCTAAGAAAACTGATATATTTACTATTTACATAATTATATAATTGATTGCTATTTAATAATAAACACATGTATTATTATTGTTATTGTAGGTACATATAATGGATACTAAATTAAATACAATGAATATGAAATATCATAATGAACATATTAAATTATTTAATACAATACAATACAATCAACAATTGAATGTTTAACTAAAATCTTATTATTGATGCCATATTTCATGTACAGGGTTTTCCAATAAGAGCGCTCGAACTTTGAACTGAAATAAAACAACAGTTATATACAATTTTGAAGATTTTTTTTTATTTAATATAAAGTGTGATTGATACCATTAAGTATGGAATATAACATCATTCAGATGACCGCCGCGGCTCCTTTTCGTAGCGTGGATACTTTTGACCCAATTTTCTATGACTTTTTCGCATAAATCAGACTGTGTTTCAGCCATAACACGTTTAATGTTGTCTTGCAATGCATCAAGTGTTTGTGGTTTGTTGGCATAACACATTAACTTAACATAACCCTATAAAAAAAAGTGCAGTGGTGTTAAGTCGTATGATCTTCGGGGCCAATTGATTGGTGCATTTCTTGAAATAATGGATTCCTCAAACTTTTCTTTTAGCAAATTGATTGTTTCATTAGCTGTATGACATGTGGCACCGTCTTGTTGAAACCACATGTCGTCTGCATCGATATCATCAATTTTTGGAAATAAAAATTGATTAAGTATTGCTCTGAAACGAAGTCCATTAATAGTAACTGTGGCTCCTGCATCATTTTTGAAAAAAATTGACAAATTTGGGTTCTCACGCACACTTTCACTAACAGCAGCAATATTGTCTCCACTACGTGCTTTTTTTTGTCTCACTGGCACTTTGGTATCAGTAACACTACCACTTGATTCAAATTTAGTCACTAGACGACGAATTGTGCTTTCTACAGGACGATTACTTCGACCATAAAATTATTTTCATAATAAATTTTAATAATTTGCACGCGTTGTGAAACTTTATCTACTCATGATGAAATGGGGTAATGCACTGACAATAAATGTCACAAAAATTTTGATGACAGATTCTTAGTACTGCCACAGCAGAGTGTCAAAGTTCGAGCGCTCTTATTGGATAACCCTGTATAACCAAGAAATATTGTACAATTATTTTTACGTTTTATAAATTCTTATCTTCATAAATATCTAAATTATCTTCACTTAATGGTGTCGAGCTAAAAGAAGTTTTTTTTTTACAGAATCTTTTTATGAAAAATAGATAGATAGATAGATATTTAGGGGCTATTGTTGCACTTCGACCTTTATAGATCTTTTGTACAGCCCGTGCTTCTCATAGGTTTAGGCTTTTAATGAATCCTAAAATTCTATGAGAAGGTGCACACCAGACTTCTTCTGGTTTTAGAAAAAGTTGATGCATATGTTGCACTCTTTTAGAGGCCAACGCCTCACATTCGCATAAAATGTGTTTTGAGGTCTCCCTGACCTCCTTGCAGAATCTGCATTTGTCATCCTCTTGTAGCCCAATCCTACTTAAATGATAATTAAGTGGACAGTGCCCAGTGAGAAGACCCGTGATGGTTCTTAACTCATTCCTATTGAGGTTGAGTAGTTTTTTGGAGATGTTAGCTGAAGGTTTAATAAACTCCTTCGCCTGTTGATTACCGGGAGTTTTATCCCAGTGGGAGATACATTTCTTCATTTCCCATTCCCTAATATTATGTTTTATGTGGCTTCGTGGTAGTCCACAGAAGGGTTCTGGTCCGAGGAAATTTGAGTTGGCACCTTTCTTAGCCAGAGAGTCTGCCAGCTCATTACCTCTGATACCTTCATGTCCTGAGACCCATATAAGGTAGACTTTGTTTGTTTTAGCAAGTCTTTTAACAGTCGTTAGGCAGTCCCATACTAGCCTCGATACAACTTTATGTGAATTGAGAGCTTTAAGTGCTGCCTGACTGTCCGAGATTATGTAGACTGTGGCCTTATTGAATCCTTTTTTTAGGCATTCAGTGGCGCACATGTCTATCGCATGTATTTCAGCTTGGAAAACCGATGCATGTTTGCCTAGGGATTTAAAAAGGCTTCTTTTTGGGCCTGTTACCCCTGCTCCTACACCTTGCTCGGTTTTTGAGCCATCTGTGTACCATATTGAGGCACCTTTTTCAAGGGTTATTTGGTTTTCGCGCCATGATTTGCGATCCGGAAATATTACTTTGAATGGCTTCTCAAAGTTTAATGTTGTTTCCATCTCGTCAGTCACTTGACTGATTTGGTAGTTCTTAAATTCTTCAAGGATTTTAAGATTGTGTGTGAGATTACCCGGTTTGAGTTCTCTCTTTCTCTGAAATTTTAAGGCCCAATTAAGTGCCTCTTTCTTAATTTGTATATTAAGAGGAGGCAGATTGAGCATGGCTTCTAGTGCTGCCGTTGAAGTAGTTCTTAGAGCTCCTGTGATACTGAGACACGCTAGTCTTTGTACTTTGTTGAGTCTATTTTGAACCGTTTTTTGATTTGTCTTTGGCCACCATATGGCTGAAGCATACGTGAGTATGGGTCTTATGATGGCCGTGTATGACCAATAAACCATTCTCGGTTTTAGTCCCCATGTTTTGCCAAAGAGTCTGTTGCAGTTCCATAGGGCAAAGGTGGCCTTTTCAATGGACTTGTTGATTTGTTTGTTCCAGGTGAGTTTGCTGTCTAGAATGATTCCTAGATATTTAACTTCATCTGAGAATTCTATTTGTGTTCCTTTTAGGGAAGGTTTCTTTACTTGTATTTTCCTTCTTCTAGTGAAGGGTACAATGGTAGTTTTGTGAGGATTTATGGATAGATTTTCCTTACAACACCATTTGTTAATAAGGTTTAGAGCCTTTTGGATTTGCATAGATATTGTATCATCATCTATGCCTCTAACTGTTATTACTAGGTCATCTGCGTAACCTTGTGCTTCAAATCCTAGAGAATCAAGCCTGTATAGTAGATCATCAATTACTATAGACCATAGCAAAGGTGATAGAACCCCTCCTTGAGGGCAACCTTTGACGGCTTTAATCGTAATTGATTTTTCTCCTAACGTAGCTTCGATTTCTCTTTGACTAAGCATTGCTTTAATCCAGTTAATTGTTGGGAGTTCACATCCCTTATTTAGGGCAGCCCTCGCAATTGATTCAAATGAGGTGTTGTCAAATGCTCCCTCAATGTCAATAAATGCGCTTAGCGCTATTTGTTTTGTGTCCATAGCTCTGTTTAACTTGTAAACTAAGCTGTGGAGAGCAGTTATAGTAGATTTGCCTGCTTGGTAAGCATGTTGATTAGCATTTAGAGGCTTTTTCACAAGAACACTGTCTCTAATATGCTGATCAATTATTTTCTCCATTGTCTTTAGGAGAAAAGAGGACAGGCTAATAGGTCTATATGACTTTGGCTGGGCAACAAGACTTTTGCCCGCTTTGGGTATGAAGATTACTTTCGTTTTTCTCCACAGTTTGGGAATATAACCTAGTCTAAAGCTTGCTTTAAACAAGTTAGTTAGGTTCGAAGAGATCCGTTCAGCACCCTTTTGCAAGAGTGCTGGGTAGATACCGTCTCCCCCTGGTGCTTTGTATGGTTTGAAGCTATTTATCGCCCATAAGATTTTTTCTTTTGTAAAAATTTTATTGGCTAGACTATGAGTTCTATTTGAAACCCTTGTATGAGTTTCTTGTAGAACAATCTCGCTCTTTAAGTTTGTTGAGCCTGGGAAGTGTGTACTTAGTAATAGTTCTAAGGTTTCTTCCTGGTTCAGAGTGTATTCCCCATTAGGTTTTTCTAGTAAACCTATTCCGTTGGAGTGTACTTTTGAGAGAACTTTGTGAAGTCTTGCTGTTTGAGGTAACTCTGTAACACTCTCACAGAAGCTTCTCCAAGTTTTTCTTTTGGATTTCCTTAGTTCTTTATTGTACGCCGTTAAAGCTTTTTTGTACTCGGACCACTCTCCAGTACGTTTAGCTTTATTGAATAGTCTTCTGACTGAAGACCTTAATCTGCTTAGCTCCCGGTTCCACCAGGGAACATCTCTAGCGATCTGCTTTGGCTTTACCGGGCAGCTGTCATTAAAAGAACTTTGCAGGGAGTGTTGTAGTCTAGCCGCTGCTAGATCTAGTTCATCTCTGGTATCTATTATATGTTCCTGATCTATGCGATATCTCAGGAGTTCATCATATAAAGTCCAGTTAGTACATTTAGGGTTTTGATTGAATTGGATGTGTGAAACGTTTGCTTTTATGTCAAATCTAATGTGCATATGATCTGACATAGAAGTTTCATCCGACACATGCCAATCAATAATTTTTTCACAAATACTTGGTGTAGACAGGGTTAGGTCAAGGACTTCCTGCCTAATGACATTTCTAAAGGTGGGTTTATTGCCTACGTTATTAACTATAATATTATTACAATTAATATATTCTAAAAGGCACTCACCTCTTTTGTTAGTGTCTGAGCTTCCCCATAAAACATGATGAGCATTAGCATCACAGCTCAGAATCAGCTGGGTGTTGTTCTCCTTGCAGTACTGTACTAGTTTGTGAGTTGAGCTAGGTGGAGGTTCTGCTTCCGTGCTGTCGAAGTAAGCGGAGGCTATTATAGCCTTTTGCTTACCCGACTCTGTAGGCACCTCCAACAGTACTGCCACCAGGTCTTGTGAGATAAATCCTGGAATTGGAGAAAAGTTTATATTGTTTTTTATCAACAAGGCTGTTCTGGGCCTGTTGGATTTATTATCGTAAATTAGCTTACAATTTGGTGTGTTGAGTCCTTTTATTTGTCCTCTCAATGTCCATGGTTCTTGTATTAGTCCCATGTCCATGTTGTCCTTGATAAACCTTCGGCAAAGCACATCTGATGCAGCTTTGGAATGGTGAAGGTTTATCTGTAGGCATTTGATGTTGGTAGACATCTAAGGTTTGCCTCGATTGGAGTTGGGACTTTCGTCCTTTGCCCCTTTCTTGGGTTTACCTTGATGTTTACCATATTTTTTGGCTGCTATTTTGGCCTTTTCTGTAGAGGTTTTGGAGGTTGAGGCTGCTGGTTCTGTGTGGACTTTCTTGCCCTCACTTTCTTCCAGCTTTCTCTTTCCTCCTTCACCTCTACGACGAAGTCTGACTTCTCCGAATTTGAAACTAACTTTGAAGTCATTCTTCTTCAAGGCTTCCATAGACTTATGATCCACGGACAGAGTGACCAAGGCGGACGTTTTTTCATTGGCCCTTCTAATGATACGCCAATCGTCCACGTTGTACTCATTCTGGCCTTTAATGAGTCCTAATATGTCCTCACTTTTATCTTTTGCACTATTAGGGAAGTGACCAACCAGTATCTGAGTGCGAGGAATATCTTTTTCCTCGACCATCACCAGGTTTGCCCCTTCCCATGGCTTCAAGTCTCCGATTAGCTCTTGAAGCCATTTCTTAGTGCTTTCGTTAGCGCACCTTAAAACCAGCCATCCCGGTTTATAGGTGGCACCAAGGAATTTTGGTTTTGTTTGGTTGTTCTTTTGTTCGATTATCTTTTTCAGAATCTGCTCTTGAATGGCACTCATTTGCTCAGTTGTCAAGAGAGCTTCTGGAAAAGATTTCGACAAAATACCAACTTGTATACTTTCCACAGCTTGCTTAAAGCTTGCTGTGGAAGGCATATCTTTTTCTTTAGGTTGAGAAATAATCTCGACCTTCTGAGGTTGTTTGACTTTTTTAGAGCCAGAAGCCTCAGAAGTTGAGTCGTCAGAGCGGCCTCTCTTGAGATTATCTCCCATTTTTTTTGGAAGAGGTTGAAGAGCCCGCAAACGTGCCTCGTCAACGCCTAGGCCTTGTTGCAGTAGTTTCTTCATTCTCTTCCTACCAGCTCCACTGAGTTTCATCCTCTTATCAGAGTCTTTCAGTTTCAACTTCTGTAATGAAGTTTCAACTTCATCCTCTTGATTTTGGATGGTTTCAGCTTCGCTGTCTAGCAAGGATGACACATTTGTAATTGTGTCATCGTCGCTGTCATAAGATTCGCTTAAGCTATCTAAGCTTTTAGCTCCTCTTATGACTTTGTCAACCATAGGAACTGTTTCCTGGGTTGATGTTTGTGATGTTGATGCTTTCAGAGGTGCATCACCCTCATTATTTTTGTTATTTGGATCATCCATATGTGTTCCCACGAGTAATAGGGAAATAAACAGTCACCCAAGGCAGAGCCCTTGTACCTTGAGAAGGCTTTAATTGAAACTGGAGGTCGCCTGGTATCCAGAGTTCGCATATTAGCGACTAGGCTCTCCCCTAGCCACGCATCCCTGGGCATATGCTGTTCCACCCTTGGATTGGATGCCCAGGCTACTGTTGGCCAGATCTTCAGCAGAGACATGACCGTACTGAAGATCTGTTACCAGTGGCACCACGAGGAGGTCGTAGCCGGACTTCCGACAATTCAATAGTTACGGCATGCTCCATCGGTCTTGTACGATTTCGCATGTTTATCCCCCTATTGAAAGGTCAGCAGCCACCTATGAAAAATAAGGGAGTAGTACAAAATTCCCAAATACAAAATCCCCAAGTAACGAAATCCCACTTTTTTAGTATCCCCAAATACAAAATCCCGAAATATAAATATATATAAAAAATATAAATACATTATTCCCAAATACAAAATATTCAAATACAAAATTCCCAAAAAATCCCCACAAAATTCCTAGATTTAATATTTGGAAAACAAAATAGAATTTAAAACAAGAAAATCATATTTTTCGAACGTAAAAGTGTTGGAAATGTTGAATACTTAAAAGCAATTCCTCAAAATATTTTGCTATATTAAATTATTATAAGTTTTAATAGAAATAAAAAGATACTAGTTATAAAATATAAGAAGAAATACAAAACCAAATTCTAAAAAATAAAAAATACAAAAAACATCTAAAAAATAAAAATTTTAAAAAAATATATTGTTAACGTAAAGGTCCAGCCGTCCGTTGCTTGATTCTGCCCATGTGCCGTTTTGGGAATTTTGTATTTGGGGATTTGTATTTGGGGATTTTGTATTTCAGGGTAACGAAATAAGTAGTAAATTTATATTGAAAAAATAGAAAAAAAAATACAATTTTATTAATTACTATAACAGCTAAACTAAAATTTGTCGCTTGAAATCCACTATTCGTATATTATTCCAAAATATTTGAGTAATTTATGCCATTATTCCATTCATAGCCATGAACATTTGGAGTTTCTTCAGGTAATTTATCACTTGATACTAAAACTGCATCTTTTGCAGTGGAAGGTTCTCTAGGCATGATTCTTATTAATTTAAATTTATTTATTTTTAACAATTAATGTTAAACTTCCTCAGCATACAAATCGTGATCACCTTTGTCAACCAACAACCTTCATTTCATCACTGTTAACTCCCACATTTACACCAGTGTCCTTATGTACAACTCTATTTCCTAATAGCTTATCCAACTTGTAGAAGTATTTAAATTTAATTTATGTTTTTCTGAAAATGTAGTTGTGATAAAACTATTTACGAATACTACGCATACTTACCATTATATTTTTTAAATTCAAATGCGCACTGACGGTTGCTCACACAGCAGACACTCTTTTGGTACTTATTTCAAACAAATCCTTATATATTTCATAACGCCAGTCTCTTCGTGACTCCATGTACAATCCGGTTCTAGAAACCAACAACATAATTTTATATGTATAACACAAAACATAAAAACACCACAAAACAATATAAATTTACCAGGTGACAGGCACTATGCCACCTACTTTTCTCAATTTATATCGAAAATCCAGCAGGACTGCAAAACAAATCGAAAAGAAATAAGTGCTAACCATACAGACTTTTAAGTTTCTGAACAGGGATGGTAGCAAAATCCGGATATTCGAAATCCGGGAGTTACAAAATCCGGGAAAAATAAAACAATCCGGGAAGTACATAATCCGGCACATACAAAATCTGGAAAGTGCAAAATTTGGAAAGTACAAAATGCGGCAAGTGCAAAATCCTTATGTATGTACATACAAAATAGGATAGATTCAATATTTAGCGGTGAAGCAGTAAAGAAATAAACTAAATATGTATATTAGAATAGAAAAAAAAATGCAATGTATTTTAAATTATATAGAATCATGGAAAAAATGAGCTGCTAGAATGTATAGCAAAAAATCTGAGACTTTATTAGATTTTTATAGAATATTTTCATATTTAATTTCTATATAACAAATTTCACCTTTTGTTTTTAATTTCAAAGGAATAATTTATTGCATTTTTCATAGATAATAATCATATGTGATATATAATTAAATTTTTATACTTTTTCGAAATAGAAGCTGTAACTTAATCTTTTAGAAAAAACTATATACATATGTATGTACAAAAATTTTCTTAATTTTCAAATATTTTCTATAATGAAACTTTTAAAAAAATAATTTTTCAAGCATACAGTTTTTTGAATGTGTTAACAGATACAATAATATATATTTTTTAATGGTACTTCCCGGATTTTCAACTTAGCGGATTATGATATCTCGAATATTGTACTCCCGGATAGTGATACAAACTCATTCAAACTCCAGTTCAGTGAAAAGTTTTGAAAGTTTGTATGGTTACTTAATAGAGAAACCATGTTGTCGTTCAGAAACTTAACCTTCCTTAAGGCAGTAAAAGTCTGTATTGTTAGCACTAATATCCGGGATATCAAAGGCCGGGATATCATAATCCGGCAAGTTCAAAATCCGGGAAGTAAAAAATCCGGGAAGTTCAAAATCCGGGATAAACAAAATTCGGGAAAAATCCGGATGACTAAAAACACTTTCGAGGTAAGTTATATACATATTATATATATCTAAATACATATAATTGAAGTTAATATTGTAGGAGATTTGAGTATTCTTCATCAATGATTAGGTAGTAACTGAGAACAGCAAGCGACATGGCATTCGGTAGCTCAATGGTTTGAGCATTGCCCCGGAACTTAGCGATAGGTTTGGGTTTGGAAAAGCCACAGTTTCTAGAATATTTTATAAAACTGTCAGAACAATATGCAAATTAAAAACAAAAATTATTAAATGGCCATCAACAGAGGCAAGTCAAAGAAGAGTTATAGAGAATTTTGCTACAAGCCTTTTCCTCTTGTTTTAGGATGTATTGACGGATCCCACATTCAAATATCAACACCCACAAGGGATGCAATGAGTTATTATAACAGAAAAGGCACACATTCTGTTATTATAATACAAATGAGAAAAATTACAATCTCAATTAGATACTATATGTACATATTATCTAAGTATATCTGTTTTATTTTAGAAGTTCAGAATATTGAACTACATAAATACATATACAGCAATTGCAGTTGGTAAAATATATTATAATGACGTTTATTATTTTACATAACATAATAATGGATAATGAAAAATATAATCCTGATGATCCTGATGATACGGAACATGATAATGACCAGAGTGACAACAACGACAGAAAAAGGGAAAAATTAACAACATTGCTTTCAGAATGAAATATGTGTACATTTACATGTTGTGTGAATTTATGAATAAAAGACAAATACATATGTATATGTATGTATGTTTATTTTTCATTTAAATAAAAAAATAAATAGTCTTCATGACTTTATCTCTTTAATTAGAATCTATTATTTAACAAAATGAAAAACAAAACAGCCTCCTTGGCTATAACAAAATAAATGAATAATACCACATAATACTTATTAATAATTATTTAATTAAAAGGGATTGCAATATATTTTTCAGTTCTCTTAGCTCTTGTGCTCTTTCTTTCTCGGCTTCAATTTTTTCTTTCTCCAGCTCTATCAACCTGTTTGCTAGCTTTTTATCTTCTTCTGCCTCTGCCTTTAAAAATTGTAGAACCCCATTAACTTTCGCTTTTTTAACGGAGTTTCTACATTTAAAGCATGTTGTGAACTCGTGGGATATTTAATTCCATCAAATATTTCTGCTTCTAGGTCTACGAATGACGCATTTGAGGAAAATTTCACTTTATTTTCAGCATGTCAACACTCAACAAAAGCAACTGTCAAAAAAAAGAAATTTTTTATATCGTAATTTTCTGAGCTTTTCGAATTGTTTTGTGAAGTTATCAATAAAAATCATCTTTAAATTGAATAAGTTAATAATTTTACTGTTAATTTGTACATAAAAAGAATAAGAAATAAGTAAAATATGTGTTCAAAGTTCGCCACTTTAGAGTCCTGTTTCTCGGAATCCATTGAAGATATAAGATAGCGCTAAAAGGACTCCAGATTCGTCATCAGGACATCAATATTTACTAGTAAACTAAATTTGGCGACATTGGGACAAGTATCTTGGGTTCGCGGTACAGTGTAGAAGAGTCTAAAATTATTTTAGAAAACAACAACAAGAAAAAACAACAAAATGAGTTACAAATTCGCTATGAAGTTTGCTACACTTCACAATATAATCACATTTTTGGTGATCAATTTTAATCGAAGTACATAATTCCGCCCCAGGTAATCACCTCAAACTTCAATTCATGTACCTTGACACCAAAACACAGATAAACTGAAACTGCAGAACTGAAATTTTTCGTAGTCGAATACAGAAACTGAGTCCCAAAAAAACGTGATTATTGAGTGCGGAAATTAAAAATAACAAAATTATCAGTTCATCATGTCCAATAAAACACAGCTGTGTTGGCCACTTGAGCAGACGCTTTATTGATTCTCAGCTAGGTCATAGCCATAAGCCATAGGTGTCGTGTAGTGATTGCTCTGTCTATCTATTAAAAGTGTTAAAATTGTAAGTAAGTAAGTTGTTTTTCGATCAACAAAAAATTATTTTGTCTAATCACAAAACAATGAAAATCGATTTATATATTTATAGAAAAGAATAGAACAATTTAGTGTTGGCTAAAAATATAATGAATTAAATTATTAGACGGTTGTTTAAACAAAATTATTGTCGTGCCCAGTGCCTCTTCACATGATTTAGCTGTGTATAGTAATTAGTAATGTTCAATTTTTAATTTCTTTTTCCTTTGGTAGAGTAGAATAAATATGAATATGGCCGAGCTGTGTTATTTAATATTCGTCATTTCAGAATAGAAAATAATAAGCAGATTTTTTAGTTTAGGTAAAAAATTTAACTGCAATTTTTTCAAAAAAATATAGTTTAAGTTTAATTTCGTGCACATTTCAATTTTCAATAGAAAAATTGAAAGGAAGTGTAAAATATATTTTTTTTTCAGTAGCTTAATATTGGAAATATTCAATAAGAGTTGTATATACTCTATATGTATGTATCTAGTTAGACAACACCACAACACATAACCTACAATCAGTCACTACATACTTAATTCCTTATTTTCCTGATTTAACTACCTACATTCATTTTTTGTGGTTTTCTTAGTTCATTTTTTTATTTTATTTTTTGAGTGTGCATCGTGTGCCTAGAAATGAAAATTAATTGAAAAAATAATGTAAAACAAAAAATGCGAAGTATTTCGAACATTATGGAATATATATATGCATAAGTAAGTCTGTAAGTATATACATACATATACTTTTCTGTGTGAGGTGACATTTCATGAATTGATGAGGTCGAAAAGCCGAAAAGTGAAAAGAATAAGTCATAAAAAGTTACATATATTAGAAAAAATGTTTTTTTTTTGTGCAAGTCTAATTGTTTACTTTAGTAATATCAAAAGACATGAAAAATTAAGAAGAGTGTAAAGTGAAAATGTTTTCCTTTTAAATCGAAGTTAAAATTTTATTTACTAGATATATATGCACGTATACATATACATACATACAAGTTTTTTTTATTGGATTTAAATACGTAATCAGTTTGTGTGTTCTACTTTCTTATATTTACAACATTTTAAATTCTAA